>OY282560.1:111535685-112135685 GCA_958295665.1 Tipula vernalis
TCTAAAACTAGGGAGCCTAATATTTTAATAGGCGATAAACCACAAAAGCTAAAAATAAAATATTTAATACGCAAATTGGTTTGTACATAAAGATACAACTTTAAACATGCGTTACAATAGAGGAAAGTAGAAAGATGGCGTCGAATTTCTCTTCGTCAAAAAAAGAATCAAATATATTAATAAATATATTAATAAATAATCCTCAACTCGCATTTAATTCTTTACATTATTAAAACTGAATTTTTGGAAAAATAAATTTTTTCGAGAAATTAATGTGTGACAAAATTCGATTTAGCATTTGCTTGAAGTGGATAAGGTCAAGCTAAAGATCGTCAACTCATCACTTTTATCATAATAAAATTATTTGTTAATTTTAAACAAACATTTTTAACTCCTTGTCCAGCAAGTGAATGTTAGCTAAATTTGGATTCGACAAATAGTCCCGACTGTGAAAAACATGTCGAATCAATAAATCATTATTTTGTAGTATAAACAGTAGTATAATAGGCAACAGTAGTAAATTTAATAAATTGTATAAGCAAACTTTTTAATGAAAATAAAATTTATTTAAATTTCAACTTATTAAATAATTAAACTTTGTACTTTAGCGAAATTGTTTCTAGAGTAACGTTTAAAAAAATCCCATTAAATTTAACCGAAACATAATTAATTGTATTTTCATTGTCCATGAAAATAATAGTATTCACTTTAACTTTAAAAAAACAGAAATTCATTTAAAAACAATTAAAACTTAATTTTGCATCCTAATTTTTGGATCCCCTAAGTTAGTCCTTACATCGAAGCTGCAACAAGTCAAATGAGACCATTGCATTGGTTTGTATTTTGGGTCATTTATTTATTTTGGGTCATTGCTCCTGTTCTTTTTTCGTCACTCCTCTCTCTTCAAGAACCTCCATCGTCAATCTCTCTCTTCATCGCCCCTCTCTCTCTTCATCGTCTCTCTCTCTTCATCGTCTCTCTCTCTCTTCATCGTCTCTCTCTTCGTCGTCTCTCTCTCTCTCTCTCTCTCATCGTCCCTACCTGTCTACCCTTCCTCTCCCCACCTACCCCTTCCTATCCTCTACTCCACTTCTTCCTATCCCTATTTGTTCCAAATCGTCTACTTCTGCCCCTCTTCCTCTCACTCTTCTACCTTACTCTTTTCCCCCACCCATTCTATCTTCCTCTTGTTTCTCGTTCCCCTTCCCTCATTCCCGCCTTTCCCCAACTCTTCTCCCTTCCTCTCCCACTTTTCTCCCCACCCTTCAACGCCTTTTTCTCTAGCTCTCAACCATCCTCTCCCTTCATTGTTTTCTCCTTCCTACACTCACCTCTTCCTAACATTTTTATTTGTCGTCGTCTCTTTCTGTCCCCAATCCCCTTTTACCTTCTCCTCGTTAGCGCTCCCCTTCTCCCATTATATCTTCTTCTGCTTCCCGCTTCAATTCGATCTTGCTCTTCTCCATTCCCTACTTTCTTACTCTGGCTCTCTGTCAACTTTTACTCTTACAATAAATGATGCATTTCAAATTAAATAAATAAAAATACCGCCCTCTCTCCAAACTCCCTTTTTCCTCTCTCCCTCCTTTTCCCTCTCTCCCTTGTTTTACTCTCTCTCTCTTCTTCTCACTTTCTACCTCTTCCCATTAATCACCTATGTCTCTCTATCTCGCCCTCTTTCCACTTCTCCCCTCTCTTCCTAATATATACATATTTCAAATTAAATATAATGTACAAAAAAGACATTCTTGTCTTACAAGTTTTCCTGCTCTCCTTATTACAATACTAACATCTCTCTTCTCCCACTGTATTTCTCGCTTTCCCCTACCAAATGAAATAAATATAAATAAATATTCATGCCTCACCCATGTTTTATTGCTCTCTTTAGCTCGTAACTCTAAATCTTCCTAATTCACTCTATCTTCTGTCGCTACTTCTGTCTGATTTCCTCCTCTTCTACCTACATCTCTTCCTCCCTCTCAATAAGTCTTTCCCTTCCTTCCTATACCTCTCTTCTCTATTTCTCTTCTTAACTGCCCATTTTCCCGTCTGACCTCACATATCATGTACCTCATTCTTCCCTTTCCAATCAATTGTATATTCCTTGTTCTCTCCTTCCCTTTCATTTCTCCTCTTTCTCGATTGTTCTTATATTTCCCTTATCTACAGCCTCATTAATTTTTCTCTCTTTTAGTTCTTCTCTTTTAATTCGCGATTCTCTCTTTATTTTTAAAGTAAACGTTGTTGCCTGTTTATCTTAACTAATTTTATATCATACTTACTCGTCATCACTCTCTCTATCTCTCCATCCTATCTCCTATCCCTTTCAACCCCTACCACTTCCTAACCTTCCTATACTTCCTATTCCTTCCTATCCTCCTCTCTTCATCTTCTTTTTCATCTCGCTTCCCCTCCCCCATTCTATCTTTCTCTTCTGCTTCCCGCTTCCATCTACCTCAAACATTCGCTCCCTCCCCTCATCACTCTACTCCCCACATTTCTTCCTCCAACCACTCAGTACCTTAATTGGTCTGCCTCTCCATCTACGTTCTCCTGTGTTCCCCTGTCATTATAATAAATTTATGCATTTCAAATAAAATAAATAAAAATACCGTTCTCTCTCCCTTCTCTTTTCCTCTACATCTTGTTCTGATTTTCTAACCCTTTCTCTCTCTCTAACTATCCCTCTCTTTTGTCCTCTCTCTAACTCTCTCTCTCTCTTTCTAATATATATTTCAAGTTAAATATAATTTATAAATTAATATTCTTGTCTTGCAAGTTTTACTGCTCTCCTTATTACAACTATCACCTCCGTCTTGCTTTTCGCTGTCAAATAAGAAAAATACAAAAAAAAAATGCTCTCTTTATCTCATAACTACTAAATCTCTCTACCTTCTCTGTCGCTCCCCTTTTCCGTTTAACTCCTATCCCTCTACGTCCCGTTTCGTTGTACCTCTTCTCTATTTCTCCCCTTAATTTCCCATTTCGTCCGTCCCTGTTGTGTTCCTTCCTTTTCTATCATGCTCTTCTACCGTCTCATTATTTCTTTTCTCTTTTAGTTCATCCCCTTTATTTCTCGATTATCACTCTTTATTTTCCTTGTCTCTCCAACGAATGTACTCTCTTTCTCTCACTAAATACTTCTAGGAGTAAAATTATTAGATCCTTCTTGACAGTAAAATAAACATTATTGCTTGTTTTTCGTAACTAATTTAAAATCATGCCTTCTCTTCACCATCGCCGCTCTTCACGGGGCCTTTTAATCGCCCCTCTCTTCATCGCCCCTATTTATTTGCTCACACCTCAATGTTCCTTTTTCCCTAACACCTTATCTCTCCATATTCCCCTTATCTCTCCGTATTTGCCTCTTCCTATTCCATTTCTCTTCATATACCTTTCAATCTACCCTTTTCCTAACGCCACTGCCTTATATCTTCCTCTTCTCGCCATCGCTTTCCTCTCTCATTCAATCTGCTTCTTTCATCTCCCCTCATTATTCCCGCCTTTCAACCACTGCACTTCGTATTCCAGCTCCCCTATCTTCTTCTCCTCTCGCTTCTCTGTCTGCATTCTACCTTCCTCCTCTATTTATACCTTCCCTTCCCTTTCAACTTCCCTCTTTGCTCTTCCTCTCTCTTTCCCAATCGCTCCTCCAAATCTCCATTTCTTTATCTCAACGATTTGTAGCTTTTTTGCTATACCTCTCATCAACACTCCCTCTCTACAGTAAATATATGGATTTCAAATTAAATAAACAAAATACCATTCTCTCCCTCCCTCCTCTTCTTTCTCTTGCTCTCTTCTACTAATCTCTCTCTTTCGCTCTTTCTCTAACTCTCGCTCTTCCTACTTCTGTTCCTCCTCTTTTATTTGGTTTTCTCGTTAAATATATTAACAGTCGGTAGAGCTTTGCTTTGCGACTTGGGAGTCCTGGGTTCGATTTCCGGTAGTAAGAAGAAGAAATTTGTCACCATTGGGTGATGTGAATATAGTATTACCAGCTTTCCTTCAAAGAGGACATTAAAATCCACTAGAAGAATAACATTACATAAAAAAAAGAATATTACTGCTCTCCTTATTTCTACTATCTCTCTCTCCACCGTCTGACTTCTCGCTTTTCCCAGCCAAATAAAATATATAAATATTTATGGATCACCAATGTTTTATCTTTTTCTTTAACGCATAATTCGTAATTCACTCTCTACCTTCTCTAACGCTCCCCCTCTCTCTTAACCTCCTCTTCTCCCTAACTCTCTTCCTTGCTCATGCTACTTCCTTCCTCTCTTTATGCACTACTCTCTTATCAAGTTATCTCTATTTTTCACTCTTCCTTTTCCTATCACTTTCCCTTCTCTCGTTTACCTCCCTTTCTCCCCTCCTCTTCCCTTTCTCTTCTTTTCTTACATTTCTACCATTCTACCGTATCATTATTTGTTTCCTTTTTAGTTCCTCCCGTTTATTTCTCGATTATCTCTTTCTATAGTGCAAATTTTTTTAATTTTTCTAGGCCGTGTAATAAACGATATTACTTGTAAAAAAAATCACTATTAATTCGTAAAAATAAATAAATAGTTTGACTAAACAATTATTTTAATAAATATAATACTTCAAATAACCTTAATACTTGATGATTATGATTATGAAATTTGGTATGTCGGTAAGTTGTGATCTCACAAATGGCTACGCAAGCCGGAGTAAGTCTTCCTTGCGCAGATACCAACAATAAATAATATTATGCTCTCTCGACTTATCGATGTTAGCATAAAATAGGATAAAAATATGAAGTGAAATTCTGTTGTTTTTCATTTTGTGCGATCATTAGTATTCACAGTACAATAGTGGGTCTATATTTTATTTGCACGGTGCATTGCAGTATATTATTTTTCCTTGTCTTATTTGGTCGTTTTCTCTTGAAAAAGTTTTACACTACACTGCTCAGTATAAATAAATAGGTCCAATTTTGACAAATTTTGTTCATGTTTATAGAATTTCTTTTAATACCTCCCAGACATTTATAGTGCTAAAATGAAAACAACAGATGTAATGGGCGTAACTAATTTGCTTAGTTTTGCTTTACTAAGGCTTGTTTAGACATTTTACGAACGCCAGAAGAGCTTTTTTACAAGTTTGTTTGGTGATTGGTTATAAATAAATAAAACCAATAAATTGGTTGTGACAAAACTTGAGAAATTTTATACAAAATCAGTTAGTTAATATAACCTCAGTAAAACATACCGAGGCAAATAAATCATTTTGCTTTTACGTTCGAATAGCAATCAAATATTTGATTTTTTGACAATCGCAATCGAGCTCGTCATAAGAACTGAAAATAAATCATCTAAGTATGTGCATCCGCTTCCGTTGAATGTTTCTTTTTGCTTATTTTCTATTGAAAATATGGCACTTATTTTAATATTGGAAAAGAATGACGAAAAAGAGTATTTACAGGCTAATTACTACTAATAAAATTTTCTGAATGAATAAAATAATAATATGCCTATTAAATATAGTAATTTCATAAAGTGGGAAGGTATTGTTTAATTTAAGTTTGTAGCTATTTGAAATAACAAACAATAATGTATGCAACTAAGTATTTACGTAAGTCGGCGGTTAGTTTAAACTTGTGTAATTTTCTAGAGATTAGTATTAAATACTTAAAATTATAAAAATTTTCGGCTATTTCATATATTTATCGTTTATATTTTCAATTGACCTTAAAGTAACCTTTTACTTCAGAAAATTTCTACTTGTAAGTTTCTGAGAAAATCGAACCCATTTATTTTTTTAATTAAAAGAATATAGAAAATATTTACGAGTGTAAAAACTTTTAGTAACCAATTTATTCTCAAATAAAAAATTACTATCTCTAAAATATATTTCAAAATGGCTTTTAGCTCACCATTTTGTTATTTATTTGTATTTAAAAGTAATCAATACTGTAATATGAATGTGTTTATACTTTCTTAATAAAACAAAATTAAAGAGATAAAATAGAAGAGGCAATCTAAATTGGGCGTTATATGAAAATAACAAGTTGTTAAGCTAAAAAAATCGAGGAACCTTTTGAAATTAAATCGTAACATTTTGATATTTCAAAATATTTCTGACCCGAAAGTTATCGATTTATTCTCAAAATTTATAATACATAAGAAAAACGACCAAAGAGGAAGATTCGTACAGTAAAATAATTGAGTGAAGTGAGAAGGGTTTTCTTAAAGTGATCTGCCGGATAGATCATTACGAGTTAAAAAAAAAAATTGCGCCAAAAAATAAGTCATTCCATAAAGTCTACAAAGACGCGGCGACAATAAATAAAATTACTTTACATATGGCAGTAAATTGATATAAAAAGTTATATAAATTAAAATATCATACCTCATACATAGAGCGCTCCAGTCGTCAATTTGTGTTAATACAACTGATTCAAATAATATTAAATTTTGCTACAATGCACAAAAGTTCGACTGTATGTTAGCACATAAAGAACAATACTAATGTAAAAATATAAAAAAAGCGAATAAAAATCCGAATGTCGACTTCGGATTTTACACGACTTTTTTTTTATTAGCCTTCGTAAAATTAGTCATAGTAATTTTGTAAGTGGTCCTGAGGAACAGGTACCAGAAATTATCTCTCAGACAAACTACCTAAGATGATAAAAAATATTAAACTAAGCAATATTACTTTCTACTGTAAACGCTAAAAATATATTGTATGTACGAAAAACATAACATTATACCTGCGTCTCAATATAAATATAGCGTCATCTTGTCCCGCTATTCTACAAATTCCTTTAAACGTGTTCAATATAATAAAATACAAAGCAACAGAAAAAACTTCAAGTTTTACTTAATAGAAATGTCAATGAACTTTATGTTAAAATTTGGTATTTAAAGTTCGACTCCCCTGACAGGAGCTTGCCATTAGAGAATGAATGATGCGACTAATTAAAAACCAAGTGACAAAAAAGTTGTACAAAAAAAAAAATCTTCAGCGACTTCAACATATAAAAAGATCAAAAATAAATTGTATATCAAAGATTAACCTTGAATAAATAAAAAATAAGGTATTCATAATATATTGCAAGCATAAAAAAGTACAATATATATATATATATATATATATACCATATATATATATATATATATATATATTTAATCTAAATAATAAAATATATCAAACACATTTAAGCTAAATAAACTAACGTTAACGAATTAATGAATGATATGATGCTTAGCGTCGAGTAACGAAAAACGGTAATAACATTTTTATTCATGGAACATCATACAAGTACATACTAGTATATATATACAGACAAGTAAATACGTCATACCTTTAAGCTTGTTAAGATTTTTTTTTTTTTTTTAATTAAGAACTTAGGCGTCCTAATAATTATGTAATATAAATTATGTAAGCATTTTTTTTATATTGCGCCTAAAAATAACAAAATGAAACAAAATGACATCTGTGGGAAATTCTGAACATTATAGAGAGAGAGAACACTTTAATGTTTTGTTTTTCTCCTTACAATCGATTTTTCAATAAATTAAATTACAAATTAAAAAAATTTATAAAGTTTAAATTATGCATGTTTCCCTACCCTGAAAAAATTCAATTAAACACAAAATAAAAATCGAATATCGATCTAGCTAATAACACGATTTTCGATACAAACAAGAAAATTAAATAAAAATAAATCCGTTTCGTCATTAAAATTAACATAGAAATGACGAAATAATCATCAACAAATAAATTAAGTACAAAAAAATAATTTAACGGAATAACGTCATTAATTTAATCAATATCATTTTTTTAACGTTAGTGATAACGACGGGCAGTGACGTGACTATATTTAATAAAACAAATTACGTATTGTATTATACAGTATTTGTATACAGTACGAAAGCAAAAGAAAAAGTATGTCATACAAATACATACACTCAAATAAATTTAACATGTTGTTTAGTCTTAAATTGTTTGGTTTAGATTTTTTTTGTACTCAAGCAAGCAAATGTTCGACCTCACATTATTTTAAGGCCTTTGTATTGACACGCGGTTAAATAGGGCTGTATTTTTGTAGATTTGTGGTGAATCATTACAAAACAGAAATTATTTAAAACCCTATAATTAGGCTGGAATTTATTTTTTTTCTCACTGATGCAATAGACATACAAGACGGATTGCTAAGCGAGGAGGGAATAAGACCGCAGTCCTTTCGAAATTGCAAGCAACCCTAATAACATAGAAGTGATTCACTTTTATACGTGCGTCAGAAAATATACACATATGACATTTTGTCGAAAATTGTTCATACATATTAGAAAATAGAAAGAGAAACTGAAGTATGAGCTATGCAATATAAAATTAAAAATATGGACTTGGAGACCATACCATTAAATAGATTTTTTACAGATTTTAGGAAATGTAAAATTATATTTGTAATCTAATTTTGTATAAAAAAAAAAAAAATGTCTGATTTTTTTTTTTTTTTTTTTTTCAAACAGAACACAGAAATGGCTCCGCACTACCACATAAAGAAAATTAACGAGAATGTATTTACTTATATAAAATAAATTTACACAAAATGTACGACACATTTTGCTCTGGTACGTACACTACAACTACAATCCCATTGTTTAGCATTGAAACGTACAAAAGTGATCCGATATTGTCGTGATAACTAGATTTGTAAGGAGTCAAAAATCTATAACTTGACAGATCTAGTAGAGGTAGAACTACAAAAAATAATTCAATGGAATTTTAAGAAAGCCCCGTCTCAAGTAAAAGTAGTTTCCCTGACAAAGATGGCCCTATAAAAAAAATTGTTTAACCTTGAATGGGAGATTATGTTCTTCGATAACAAAAATGAAATAAATAATCTAAGGTCAATAACTTTGTTCTTTGAAGTGAAGCAAAAAACAGTTATTTCCGTTATAACGGAGTATTCGTTAATAACGGAGTTTCATTATTTGTAACCAAGATATGTATTACAAAGTCAATTATTGTCCTTTAATGATTTAAAAATAAATCAAAAGTTGTTAACCTTGAATTATTGAAATTCTCTTCAATGTACAAGCGGAGAAATGTGAATAGCTTAACTTTATGTCACGACATATAGCTATATGGTATACTATATAATTTTTTGTATACGTACATATACATCATTTGTTCTAATCTTGTATTTAAATAAATACGAAATTTAGGTGAGGGCTTGAACGCGTGAGCGTGCGTAATATTTCGTAAATTAAGAATGCATAATGAATGCGTTTTTGTCAATGCACATTGCACGAACCTTTAAAACGGGTGACAATGACAACATTTAGTATCGACATACTACTAAACCATAGTTATTTTTAAACTTTTGTCAATTGTGTTTAAAAAATAATGGAATAATCTAGCATTCAGGCAAACAATTTTTTCTCAATGAATTTTCTATAATTGCATTTGGTTGTCATATCAGATAAATAATAAAGAGGAATAAACCCCTAATAAAATTTTACTATTATTAAAATGTCCCAATGTACAGTATAAGATAAAAATTATTGTACCGTACATAGGAATTTCGTAAATTATAGTAAGAGAAAATAATATTTAATGTAAGATAACTAGCTATAGTAAAATAAATATGACCAACAAAATGAACTCTCCGCCATTTTGATTTATATTTTTTTGTACATATTAAATACTTGTTGTATAAAAAATTCTATTCATAAAATTTTTTAGATTTATTTTGAAAATTTTAGAGATTCTTATACCTAAGTAATATATTATGCATATTTTTAGACGATTAAATACCTATAATTACTATATACAGGTAGTACGATTGTAATCATGCGATAGGTTAGTGAATAAAAATGCAAGAGCGAAATGTAATCGTTCGAAGGTATATTAATATTGTTATTATTTACTTAATAAAAAATTTAATTTAATAAAATAAGTAATTAAAATTGTTATTAGAAAGCTAAATGTTATGTAGGTACGCCAATCACATTTCAGGACATCGTACAGTCCTAAAAATTAAAAATTTGAGATTCCGGTTCACTGCCCGTATAAACTCAAAGCAAAATTTATAATTTTGATTAAAATTAATATTCTTTGTCTCAAAACAGAATAAAATTTAACCAAAAAAATAATATTAATTTTAAAATGCGACTGAACATTACACGTGCGTTTATAAAAAATAAAAAAAATATGACATATATGCGTAATATATTGAGGAATAAAATTAAAATAATTTGTTTTAATCTTACCTCAATTCATTAAAATAAAAAAAAAATTATAGCGCCTTTTTTAATATGCAAAAACATACATTATTTACTAATCACAAAAAAGTATTAAACCTCGACTGTATGTTACTAGCGACAAATCTATACTAATATAGTCACATTCGCTTATTGATAGAAACGCGAATGGAAAACCGAAGCAAACCTCGGTTTCAGTTCCAATGCCGAATGTCCCTAAGAATCGGGGTTCATTTCAGAAATTTTAAAGGGTCTCTACAAAATTAGCAATGTAATAAGCAAACCTACCTACTTAAATCCATTGCAAAATGATATAAAATTCAGAAAAAATGAATGCTTAAATTTTGTACACAAAATTTTTTTAATTACATCTTCTAACCAGTTGTTGTCCCCTGGCAGGACCATAGTTCATTTAGTAAACGCAGTAGCGTCATTAGTAAAATAAAACCTACTTTAAAACGAACCACACATCGTGCGAGTATTGATCATAAATATGTTTGTGTATGTGTATGTAAATCCCACACAAAAAATACATCTACACATTTATCAATTCAGAAAACGATCGTAATTGTGTAGCGACGTAACCGTTACCAATCAATAATTTTGCCGAACGTACTGTAGTAACGAAAATTTTGTTTCACGAATTTGATGACGTGTGCAGTACAGCACGCCAAAAAATACTTTGTACTTTCAATGTCAAATATTTTTATCGAGTAATTTTAGAAATGTCCTTTTCCGATGGACTGCAACAAAATTATTGATGATTTTGAAAAAAAATTGATTTTTATGAAAGAAATTTTTACAATGGAATGGAATCCTTCTGGTAAATGGGTGTTTTTATTTTTATGATGAGATTTGTAAAAATGGTTTTTTGACTGAACAAAATGGCGCTGTATTAAAAATTTTGAATACTTTGAAAATTTTAATAAACATTTTAAAACATTAATAAATTAAATACAAGCATAACCTCAATTACTTATTATATTGGAGGGAAATTTTTAGTCAATATTTTATTTTTATGTTTCGTAAAAATTTTACTTGTTTTGACTTAAGTTCTCCAGATGGCTTACGTCCAAAAAAGAGGGATGGGGTTTGACATTAGATTGACTCCCTTAAAACAATAAATTGGTTTTACATACATTTTTTTTTTTTTTTTCATTAGATATAACAATGTACATTCGTCAAGGAAAAAGTTGACAGATTGATAAGACAAAAAAAAATTGTAAATTATAAACGCTAAAGTAACTAATACAAACTGAATAAAATACATACCTTCATTTAATTCATTCATTACAATCTATGTACACAATTATATTTTATAATTGTAGCAGTTTTAATTTAGTAATGTTATTTTTAATTAATTTTTCTAAAACTTACATTCTCTTTAATGTACCAACCAACACAACACCACAAACACATGAAGTCATGAACTAATTTTGTATACAATCGGTAGATGGCGCGCAAATTCTTAATTAATATCAATTAAATATAAATGTATAATTTAAATAATATGTTCTTATATTTTAATTAAATAAATAGCATATAGATGTATAATCCAAATATTACGCTCAACACACAAATTATTAAATTTAATTCAACACACAAAAGAAATAATTCATTCAGAAAGAACATTTACAGACATTTTTAATATTTTTTTTTTCTTTTTCATCGCAAACTCAAACAAATGAAAATTTTGGCAGCTCAAAAAGTCCGACAAGTAAAATGACCAATTGAGGCTAGGTGTCAAATTGAGGAATTCAATTAAAAAGCTGGTGCACACATTTTGACATATATGTATGTAGTATGTACATTTTTAAATAAAAAATACACTTAAAATGTAATACAAATTATTTATTTCATATTTCGTTAGAGATTATAAAACATGTTCAAAATATTAGCTTGTTCACGTGGAGCCAAATACATACAGGGAATGGTAGTAGGTTTCAAAAACCACCATGTGAACACCAAATAAATTATGACAGAGTGGATTATGAAATCTCTAACCCGCTGTCTACACTATGCAAATCCACTGATATTTTCTATCATGATATAAATGTTATCAATGTATGTTTGTGTATATTATACGCATTTTGACACTATTAGCAAATTATGAGGAGGCTATTTCACGTAATTCTATTAAGATCGCGGTGACACTATGCAATTCCACTCATATTTTCTATCAGCAATTTTATGTTTGTATATGTTTTTTTTTTTCAATGTATTGACAAATATCTATCCAAAAAATATCATAGCTGGGCATTTCCACTATCATAATATAATATCTTCAAATGCCAAACAAAATTGTTTCAATGCTATGAAAAAATTAGTTGTCTTTTAACACTTGCCAGTTGTGGTTAGGTTAAAAATAATTTGTCAAAGTAATTTTTTCAGAAAATTGTACAATATGGAGAACTACCACCTCGTCCAAAAACTTCATTTCCTTGTACAAATACCAAGATTTTCTATCGTCAACAACAGCGCTTCCAGATTTTTTGTACTCTGCTCTAATTTTTTATTTTGTACATATTGATTTCAAAGATTCCTTATTTTTCTTCTAATGTCTTCAACATTTTCGGCCATTTTGTCCGCTATATTTTGTAAAATAGAATTTTTTATGTCGACCCGTTTGTAATTTGTATGGGTTATCTTCCATAATATTTCATTTTTTCCGTACAAATCGATTAATCGCATTTTACTTTCCGTATTAAAAGACATTTTGTCAGCTTGGGAGCAATTTCAAATGGCAAAACAAAACAACTTTTTTATGACATTTCCTAATATTTTACTAATATAATTTCGTGAAATAGCCTCCTGATAATTTGCTAATAGTGTCAAAATGCGTATAATATACACACACATACATTGATAAAATTTGTATCATGATAGAAAATATCAGTGGAATTGCATAGTGTAGACACCGGGTTAAGCTTGTTCTTCAGACTACTTAGCATACTAGTGAATTGTCAAAAATATCTGTAGGTCTTGCCTAATATCGGCATCTTATTTTCAGTGTTTTAACCAAATAAATTAAATTTAACTTTTGAACCGCTTTTCATGTATTGTGAATTTGTTTCCCGAAAAATAATTCATTTATTATTTTTCAACAACGTTAATTTTTATTTGTTTAGCCTACGGGTAGCCGATCTTACTTGTCAAATTTTTTAGGGAAACAGTTCTTTTAACCTTTTTCCTCAAACGTCAAATGATGTAAATTAGGAGCCGAAGGCATGATAGAATTAAGTACTTTTCATACCAGGCGCCTCGCCTCGAAATATTTAGTTACATACCACAAATGCGAAGCTGAGACCCTTTCATACCGGTGGCGTTGGCTTTGAACATTCCGTTGCTATGAAATATTTTATTTAGGTCTATTTTACACGTGAATTATAGCAAGAACTGAGATATTCTAAATTTGTAACGTAGATATGAGCTAGATTTTTTGGTAAGTATGAAATATTTGTGCAAAAAATGTGATTTATAGGTTATGTTGAGAAAGCACTTCGCTTTGTACTACTTTAAAATCTCGCAGTCGTGTGTGGAACGCATTGCCTTGGCTTTATAGATAACTTCATTGTAATATATTTTGTTATTTTTTAAATTATCACTTAAAAATAAATTATTTTTTAACAAATTGAATTTATTACTATAAAATTAAACGGTATCAATCGAATAAAACTAATTTACATAATTAAAAAACGAAATAAAAAAATTTTATTTACGAAGCTCAAAGCCGAGGCGCCTGGTATGAAAAGTACTTTAATATAGTTAAACTCACCATGAAACCTAAACTAATTGTCAAGCGAAATGAAACAATACATGATAGAACGAAACAACATTTTAAAACAAACAAAAAATACGGATTTGGCCGAAGAGAAAATTAATAAAGTAAAAATCATTTATTTACATACTTTTTATTTTATAATTGTTTGGCGATGTGACACGACGATTTGTTTTTTATTTTTATTTTACATAATAAAGCATAAGAAAAAAAAATGAAAAAATATAAGATCACCACAATTCGTATAGCAGCGACAATATATTTCTAGTGAGTCTATCTAATAAAGACAAAATCGTTGTATCATGGCCGAAGGCGTAAGGCAAGAGTCATATGTAGTAGTAGTTCATTGTTGGCAGTCGGGCAAAAATGATAAAAAATATCATAGTATTTTTTATTACCCTAACTTCACTTCATTGTATTTTATATCATGCCCCACAAAACAACCAAAATGAAAAATGTGATTATAATCGTGTTCAGTCGGGCAAAAGTGATAAAAAATATCATGATAGTTTTTGTTACCCTAACTTCACTTCATTGTATTTTATGTCATGCCCGACAAAGCAACCAAAATGAAAAAAGTGATTTTAGATGTCAGACTTCTATGGAGCATCTTTATTTGGGCAACATCAAAACCAATTTATCGCGATTTTTTATAAAATAATAAACAATACCCTTCATGAATATTATTAAAAACATCAAACCACAATCAAAAATCAAATATTTTGTTTTTAAATGGACGTGTTCAATCGGGCAAAAATGATAAAAAATATCATGATATTTTATCCCACCCTAACTTCATTTCATAATACTGGGGGCCTATTCTCGAATTTCACATCCATTTTCCACATGTTGACATCTGTCAAAGTTGTCAAAAATTGATTCGAAAATTGTAATTCGTATATAAAACACATGCGGCATTGACATTTTCCTATATGGGGAATTTTTCCACATGCTTGTACCCATTCGGAAATATTCCCTTAGTACCGAAAAAATTCAATTTTTATGAGTTTTGACAGATGTCCACATGTGTAAAATGGATGTGGAATTCGAGAATAGGCCCCTGGGGCCCTATTCTCGAATTCCACATCCATTTTCCACATGCTGACATCTGTCAAAATCTATGTAATTATTGACGTTTTCGTATATGGGGAATTTTTTCACCTGCTTTTACCCATTGGAAATATTCCCTTAATACCCAGAAAATTCCATAGCGAAGTAGTACCGAAAAAATTCCATAGTTTTTATGAGTTTTGACAGATGTCCGCATGTGGAAAATGAATGTGGAATTCGAGAATAGGGGCCCTGCACACATCAATAAATTGAATTTAAATGTCACATTTTGTTTTAAATCGCTTTGAAAAAATCAATAAACTCGTTTTGTCGTTAATTTTTTTAATTAAATGTTTATATTTTTTAATCAGTTTTATTTATAAAATATTTTAATATTAAAACTATTTGGTTTTTATCCAAATATTGGAAACACAAATAATTTTAGTTTGAGTTTCGTTGTGTCTGTGTTCTCAGACAAAAATTCGAAATTTAAATTATTATTTATGTTTATATAGGTCGTGTTTCCTCGGGAAAATTTGATAAAAAATATCCTGATATTTTTTATCACGTTTTGCAATTAAATGCACTCATTCATCACCAAAAAAATCCTAGAATCTTTTTGGTTTTACCTGTCGAAAAATATTGTTTTTTTATACAAAAGAAATTTAATTAATAATTTTAATTAATTTCAATTTCCATAATATATACATACTGGAAATATTTAACAGTTTAAAATACTACAAAAAATTATAATTAATTATCTTTAATAAAAAAAATCAGAATTAATTAAATTATTTGAAATTTAATTTAACATTTGTTTTTATTTTTTTATTTTGCTTAGGATAAATAGGTGATTTTGTAAATACCATATAAATATCTTAAAAAAGCAAATTTAATTTAATTTAAGCACCGAAAATATCACAAAAAAAATTCATCCAAAATTGACAGCTGGAATCAAAAAAACCAATAAAATAGTTGATTTTTGTTGTAAGGGATAAAAAATATCATGATATTTTTTATCATTTTTGCCCGATTGAACACTAGGAGTGTTTCAGCGACTAAACGTGATAAAAATATCATTATACTGCACGTCAATTACTTATGACCCTATCTTCATGCCGTTAATACTTATGTCAACCCGAGGAAACGACCAAAATGAAAAAATAGAAACAAAACTGGAAATTAAACGTCAAACAGTTTAACTTATCCTTTTTTTTTAAACGTAATTAATTACAATATAATTTTTTCTAGTATTCTGAACTATTAAATATTTCCTACAGTATACATTACGAAAATTGGAATTATTTAAAATTATTAATTAAATTTTATTTGCATAAAAAAAACAATATTTGTTTGCCAGGTAAAACTAGAAAAATTCTAGGGTTTTATTGGTGATAAATGAGTGCGTTTTTTGGAAAAACGTTGGAAAAAATATCATAATATTTTGCCCAAGGAAACACGGCCATTATGATAATTTTTAACATTTTTGCCCGACTGAACACTAGGGATATTTTTTATCGTTCTTTCGGGTTACTCGAAATAAAGTAACTTTTTTATGTCCAAAAGAATAGGAAATATTTTTGTAGTTGTGTTGGAGTAAAAAAAGCAAAAAAAAATAAGGTTATGTCGTACTGTCAGTCAGATCAGTAAAGTACTTTTCATACCAGGCGCCTCGCCAAGAAATATTTGCTTACCACAAATGCGAAGCTGAGACCCTTTCATACCGGTGGCGTTGGTTTCGAACATTCGGTTGCTATCAAATATTTTATTTAGGTCTATTTTACACGTGAAATATAGCAAGAATTGAGATATTCTAAATTTTTAACGTACATATGAGCTAAATTTTTTGGTAAGTATGAAACAATTGTGCAAAAAATATGATTTGTAGGTTATGTTGACAAAGCACTTGGCTTTGTACTACTTTAATTACTTTTCATACCAGGCACCTCGGCTTTGAGCGTTTTTTAATTATGTAAATTAGTTTTATTCGATTGATACCGTTAATTTTATAGTAATAAATTCAATTTGTTGAAAAATAATTTATTTTTAAGTGATATTTAAAAAAAAAAAAAATATATTACAATGAAGTTATCTATAAAGCCAAGGCAGTGCGTTCCACACTCGACTGCGAGATTTTAAAGTAGTACAAAGCGAAGTGCTTTCTCAACATAACCTACAAATCGCATTTTTTGAACAATTGTTTCATACTTACCAAAAAATTTAGCGCATACGTACGTTACAAATTTAGAATATCTCAGTTCTTGCTATAATTCACATGTAAAATAGACCTAAATAAAATATTTGATAGCAACCGTATGTTCAAAGCCAACGCCACCGGTATGAAAGGGTCTCAGCTTCGCATTTGTGGTAACTAAATATTTCGAGGCGAGGCGCCTGGTATGAAAAGTACTTTAAAATGTCGCAGTCGAGTGTCAAACGCATTGCCTTGGCTTTATAGATAACTTCATTGCAATATATTTTGATTTTTTTAAAAGTATCAATTAAAAATAAATTATTTTTCAACAAATTGAATTTATTTCTATAAAATTAAACGTGGTCAATCAAATAAAACTGATTTACATGTTTCAAAAATGAAATAAAAAATTTTTAGTTTTGAAGGTCAAAGCCCGAGGTGAGGTGCCTGGTGTGAAAAGTACTTAAAACTTTTTTATTGTGATAACAACAAGATGGAAGCAATTCATTTAGCGTATTAATATTCAAATAAACCACAAATGAAATATCAAAAAAAAAAAAAAAAAAAAATCATGTCAGCACTATAGGTTGGCATGAAGCAATACAATGTGCAGGTGGTTTATACAAAGCGGGTCTACATTCAAAATGGAGTTTTGTTTTTGTTTCCAATTCACTTTGACATTTCACATTTCTATGTATTTGTAAAGAGCAACGCAAATCTATGAAAAAATCCAGAGTCAATCAAAACGCTCTCGAGCAAAAAAAAGTGCTTTATTTTCTCAAAAAGAATTTGTAATGTCAATTTTTTACCATTCGAGTAAAATTTTTTACCAGTGTGCTTTTTCCCGAATGAATTTAGTACTTTTCATACCAGGCACCTCGCCTCGAAATATTTAGTTACCACAAATGCGAAGCTGGGACCCTTTCATACCGGTGGCGTTGGCTTTGAACATTCGGTTGCTATCAAATATTTTATTTAGGTCTATTTTACACATGAATTATAGCAAGAACTGAGATATTCTAAATTTGTAACATACAAGGCTGTCTCTTGAAAATTAAAAAGTTGAAAATGTGTGATCTCACGAGCTCAAAGCAGTAGTACCAATTCCTTTTTTTTTTTTTGCTTATTCTCCCTTTTGTCGTTTGCTTTTTTGAATTTCTTAAAAGTTTTCTAGTGGATGGTTATGTTATCGGTGTAAATTTTTAAGTGTTCTAATTTTGTTTTTTGTGTTTTGATTGTGCTATTTGTGGAATTTCTCTTATTATTTTACCATTTTATTATTATAAGACAACATATGCAATGTTGTCTAAAATAAAACAGTTGTTGTTGCCCTGATAAAGACAATTGTTGTTCTCTTGATAAAGACAGTTCTTGTGGTAATTCTGCAATTTTGTTGCAACACAAAAAAAAATCGACAAAATGAATGAAATACAATTAATACAAATAAAAACAAAACAAATTACACAGATGTCAAAAAATCAAAATATGAAACTGCTACTTTAAATCATATAAAAATAAACAAGTTTTATTAATAAAATGACAAAATAATAAGAAAAATTCCACAAATAGCACAATCAAAACACAAAAAATAAAATTAGAACACTTAAAAATTTACACCGATAATGGCTGTATGATACTCACTTTTTTTCCCACTTTTTCAGTGACTAGTTAAGACAAACGGAGTGAGATAAAAAATATATATACAAAATATTTGTGAGAGTGAGTGTATACACCATAGATTTGGAAAAAATATAGAAACGTCAAAAAAAAAGTGGTAGCTCAACTTTTCTAGCAGTTAATCGAGCAATTATAGCAAAAAAAGAATTGGATTTGATTCTTTTTTTGACATTACATACTTTTTTCTGACATTTTCGAAATATTAGAGAAAATATTTGTATTTTGTATACCAAAGAGAATTTATTTGTTTATTTTTAAAATAAATTTAGTAAACAATTTTTCCATTTTTGTTCGCCATTATTGTTATGATTTTTTCCCCCCTTTTTTAGATTTTTCTTTTGATACTGAAATACAATTTTGGGTTTGCATTGTTAATTGTTTGCCAAAATATTTGAAACGTGCATTTTTTTGTAAATATAAAAATTAACTTAACATATTAATTATTTCGTTTCAATTAATTGCGGCAGCTAATGCAAATTAATTCAATAATATGGTCCAACCAATGCCACTACATAAATAGCCGTGACATCAGTCTAAAAAAGTCAAATCACTAATATAAAGAGGGGAACACAGATTTTTATTTTCCTATGAAACGTAAACAAAATACTATGGGATTTTCAAACACATTTTTTTATATCGTCTCTATTTTCAATTTAAATAAATATTTTTATTTACAAATATAAATAATTTGATATCAAATATATTGAAGTGTAAATTGTGAACAATTTTGATTGAAATTAATAATCATTTATTAAGTAATTTTGCATTTTTATAAAAATATTTGTTTCTCAAAACATCGGCATGCTTCGTGTTCCTCTAATCATAATAAATTTATTATGAAAATGAAATGTTTAGAGGAACACGAAGCACGACTGTTGTGTACAGACTTCACACCCTGTGAACATACTACCTACCGGTAGTAAACACACCCCTGATGTTTTTGGACATCCATGTTGATGGCAAGAAAGAAGATAATCATTAAGCACGTAGCCATGTGCACAAATGAAGTAAAACGTAAAATGTAAAAGCCTAGAATAAAATAATAAATATATACTTGTAACCTAAGTGTTTTATTAAGGTAATTGTGACCCTTAGGTATATAACATGGCGCAGTTGAAATTATGTACCTGGCTCCAACAAATAATACATCAATAATTTTGTTGCGGTTGTAAAATAAAAATAAAATAAAAAAAAAAAATAAGTGAGGTTATGAGTCCAGTGATATTGGAAAAATAAAAATCGTGTAAAACGCTAAGATAAAAGTAAAAAGGCAAATTTAAACAGTAAAAGTGGAAAGTGCTGCTGGCATAAATACAAATAAACTCGTGGGTTTGGGTTGAAGTACAGAATACAAAATGGAGAGTACTTTCAACAAGCCTTGTGCACTCAGATTGACAGGAAACAAACAGGTAAACTGGGAAAAGTTTAAAGAAGATTTTGATGATTTTATGACGGCTACACAGTATGAGGTAAAAAGTGAAAAAATCAAGATAGCAGTATTTAAAAATTGTGTAGGCGATGAGGCCAAAGAGCTACTGAAAACATTTAAATTTGAGAAGTCGTCACCTGAAACATTGTTGGAAATTACGGATGCTTATGAAAAGTATTGTGTGCCGAAAACTAATCTATTATATGAAAGATATTATTTCTATAATAGAAATCAAAAAGAGGATGAGGATTTCGATCCATTTCTCAGGGAATTAAAATTGCTCGCAAAAAATTGTAACTTCTTAGCAGCTAATGACGAAATGATAAGAGATAGAATTGTCTTCGGATTAAGCAGTAAAGTATTACAAGAAAAGCTGATTAAACTAGGTGAGAAAACGCTGGATGAAACGATCGAAATCTGTAGACATGATGAGCGAACTTCCAAGCAAGCAGAAGATATTCAAAATCGGGCAGGAACATCGGTAGAACTAGTGCAAAAATCAAAAGGTACCACAAATAATTTAAATAATGCGTTTAGAGATAAGAATTTTAATAAAAACAATAGTAGTCGTTCGAATAGTCATTCAAATCAGTGGTATAACAGATCTGATTCAATTAATAATAATTTTGCAAATAAAAATTATAAATGTAGACGATGCGATACTGAACACCAAAGCGGAAATTGTCCCGCATACGGTTTTCAATGTAAAAAATGTAATTTTCGAGGTCATTTTACAAAATGTTGTAGAACAAAGAAAGTACAGGAGTTATTTGATGAAGAGAGAGATGAATCGGGCGTGGATTATTATATTGATTGTCTAGAAGAAAAAAAATCTTTGCATAGTGTAGGTGTAGTTAAATTAGATTATAATGAAGAGAAAAATTTAATTAAAAATGAGAATAGTTTGAATGTAAGTAGCGTTGGTGAAAAGGGATGGTTTGAAGTAGTTGGGATAGATGGTGTCGAAGTCCGTTTTAAGATTGACACGGGGTCTGATGTGAATATTTTGCCGCTGAGATCATGGAAAAAACTTAATAAATAGGGGCATAAAAAATACAGATATTGTACTTAGGGCTTTCGGCGGATCAAAGATCATACCGGTCGGAATGGTGGAACTTAGAATCACATTTAAGAATATTGAATTACTGGATTCATTTTTATTGGTTGATTCAGAGGTCTTTCCCATACTAGGATTGAAATCACTGAAGCGTCTTAACATAATTAAGGAGGTTCAAGAAATTGCCATGGATCGGGATACGTTCATTAAAAGTAATGAAAATCTCTTTAAAGGTTTAGGTAAATTTCCTCAGTTATTAAAATTAACGTTGAAAGATGATGCTGTTCCTGTTTCAAGGCCACCTCATAGGATACCTATTGCTATACGTGATAGAGTAAAGCTTGCTCTTAAGAACTTACAGAAACTAGACATAATTGAGCCGCTAACTGAGCCTTCCGAATGGATAAGCAACCTGGTTGTGATTGAAAAGCCAGATAAATCTCTAAGAATTTGCCTTGACCCTAAATTTCTTAATGGGGCCCTGAAACGGAGCTATTATGAAATCCCCAAACTGGAGGATATTACATTAAAATTAGTTGATAGGGAATATTTCACAGTCTTAGACTTAAAAGATGGTTTCTATCAAATTCAATTAGATCCCAGTTCAAAAAAATTGTGTTCCTTTAGCTCTCCATATGGATGCTACTGTTTTAAGCGATTACCGTTCGGAATAAACATCGCTCCGGAAGAATTTCAAAAACTAAACGAGCAAAACTTTAGTGACATTCCGGGGGTGGTAATTTATATTGACGATATATTAATAACAGGACGAAATGAGCTCGAACATGACCATAACCTAAATTTAGTTATAGAAAGAGCCAAGAAGATAGGAATTAAATTTAACATAAATAAAATCCAATATAAAGTCAAAGAAGTTAAATTTATGGGACACAAATTTAGTAAGCAAGGAATATCTACTGATCCGGACCGAATAAAAGCTATAGTAGAAATGAAGGATCCGGTTAATCAGAAAGAATTACAACGTTTTTTAGGAATGATAGGCTATCTTCGTAGCTTCATTCCAAACATGTCCCAAATTACGGAACCCTTGCGGCAACTTCTAAAAAAGAACACGGAATTTTTGTGGTTAGACGGTCACAAAGATTCAGTGAAAAAATTAAAGCAGTCATTGGTTAACACCCCGGTTTTGCAACCATTTGATGTGGATAAAGAAGTAGTAATTCAAACAGATGCCAGTAAAGAGGGCTTAGGATCTGTGTTGTTGCAAAACCGTAAGCCAATAGCATATGCATCGAGAAGTTTAACGCCTGCAGAGCAACAATATGCGCAGATAGAAAAAGAATTTCTTGCAATAATTTTTTCATGCACTAAATTTCACCAGTACATTTACGGACGTAGAGTTAAAGTTCATTCTGATCACAAACCACTCGTGGGAATTATGAAAAAAGAAATTAACAGTATAAGTTCTTCAAGGTTGAGAAGAATGAGAATGAAATTACTCATTTATGACATTGATATAGAGTACCTTCCGGGGAAAGAAATGCACATTGCGGATCATTTATCGCGCTCCTATTTAACTAACGCACCGACGTCAGAATTTCAAGAATATAATGAAATAGTGCATACCATTAATATGACAACAGGGAAAAAATTGTTATTTCAAAAAGAAACCATAAAGGATGAAACACTGTCAACTTTGATAGGTGTATACCATGAAGGCTGGCCTAAGAGTAAACAAAACCTACCAGAGTTAGTGAAACCGTATTGGAAATTCAAAAATGATATTTTTTGTGATGAAAACCTGGTATACTTAAATAACCGGATCATCGTACCAAATAGTTTGCGGAGACAAATGCTTGAACTCTTGCATGAGTCTCATATAGGAATATTTAAAACAAAACAACGGGCCCGTCAAATTTTGTATTGGCCTGGCATCGACACTGATATTGAAAATCACATATCAAAATGTCGAGTTTGTGAAAAATATCAGCCGGCAAATGCCAAGGATCCACTTATACCTCACGAGGTCCCTGACTTGCCTTTTGAAAAGGTAGCTGCGGATATCATGCAAATAGGTGTCGAGGATTTTTTGGTTCTAATAGATTGTTATTCAAAATGGATTGAAGTTCACCCTTTGGAAACTAAACAGTCGGCTGATGTAATAAAACATCTAAAATACATTTTTTCCATTCACGGCATTCCAAAAATGTTAATTTGCGATAACATGCCGTTTTCCTCTTTAGAGTTCGAACGATTTAGCAAAGAATGGGATTTTCAAATAGTAACATCCAGTCCAAATTACCCACGGTCAAATGGACAGGCTGAGAAAGCTGTAAATATAGCAAAGCAACTAATTCGAAAATCGCGGGATGATCACAAAGACTATGAGTATTCGTTATTAGAATATAGAAATCATCAAGTAGCTCAGATCGGAAAAACACCCGCTCAAATTCTTATGAGTCGAACCACCAGAACAAAAGTTCCCATGAAAAACGACTTATTGAAACCAAAAGTAGTTGAATTTAATGTAAAGGAAAAGTTGCTTGAAAATCAAGAAAAATCTAAAAAATACTATGACAAAAGAACAAAACCCAGACCGAAATTTCAGTCTGGTGATAACATAACCTACAAACACGACAATAAATCAAAAGTGTGGTATCCCGCTAAGATAATTGCTGCCCACAATACTCCGCGCTCTTATTACATTAGGAATGAAAAAAACAGAGTTTTAAGAAGAAATCAATTTCACTTGAGAAAATCACTAAATGAACCAACATTAAAGGCTGAGGTCAGCAGCCCAGAGTTTGGTGATGCTGATAGTAATGGGGCAGAGGGTTCGCATCGGTCGTCGACATTTGTCCCAGAAATACCCTCGAACATAAATTTGTCGGGTGAGAATCGCACTCGAGCGGGGAGATTGGTTAGACCTCCATTGTATTTGAATGACTACGTTCAATGATTGCATTTCATAAGTTTGTTGAATTATTATATTATAAACTATGTAATAGTAATATGTATTATCAAAAATAAAAATAAAATAAAATAATCGAACCAATAGAATTGAAAGTTAAAAAAAAAAAAAAAAAAAAAAAAAAAAAAAAAAAATTGAAAGTTTAATAATTTTTCAAATTAGGAAAATGTTAGAAATTAAGTATTATTGTAATAGTAATAGATAAGGTTTAGTTTGGTAAATTGAATTAAATGAACATTGAAATAGATAAAGATTTGTTTGTTAAAGTGAATTAAATGAACATTCATTTAATTCAATTTAATTAAAAAGGGGGAGGTGTTGTGTACAGACTTCACACCCTGTGAACATACTACCTACCGGTAGTAAACACACCCCTGATGTTTTTGGACATCCATGTTGATGGCAAGAAAGAAGATAATCATTAAGCACGTAGCCATGTGCACAAATGAAGTAAAACGTAAAATGTAAAAGCCTAGAATAAAATAATAAATATATACTTGTAACCTAAGTGTTTTATTAAGGTAATTGTGACCCTTAGGTATATAACAACGACGATGTTTTGAGAAACAAATATTTTTATAAAAATGCAAAATTACTTAATAAATGATTATTAATTTAAATCAAAATTGTTCACAATTTACATTTCAATATATTTGATATCAAATTATTTATATTTGTAAATAAAAATATTTATTTAAATTGAAAATAGAGACGATATAAAAAAATGTGTTTGAAAATCCCATAGTATTTTGTTTACGTTTCATAGGAAAATAAAAATCTTTATCCCCTTAACACATACTACCACACATTTTTGTGTCATGGCTTTTTATGTAGTGGCGTTGGTCCAACACAAAAAAAATTTTGATTCTATTTACAAATTTTGTTTATCCGAAACTTCAAAATATTTGCCTATAGTATTGTCTACACTACCCTTCTCTGTTTCGCTTTACTAGTTTTGCAGCACTTTATTGTACTTGAAAAAAAGTGAGTATCATACAGCCAAAATCTTCTATAATAATAGAATATATTATTATAGAAGATTTTGATACAGCCATAACATAACCATCCACTAGAAAAATTTTACGAAATTCAAAAAAGAAAACGACAAAAAGGAGAATGAGCAAACAAAAAAGAAAAAAGGAATTGGTATTGGTACTACTGTTTTGAGTTCGTGAGATCACACATTTTCAACTTTTTCATTATCATGAGACAGCCTTTAAAGCCCGCTGTATATACCTATTCATTTCATTATGAAACGTCATTTTTATCCCGGATAGATTTTTTATTTTATACATTTTTTTACATTTTGTGGCAATATAAATAAAAACGAAAAGGAAAATTTAATGTGCCTGGTAGTTAGAGGATGTGGAATGACAAATCGATGAGTTGTAAAACACTTGTGCTACGATCGATTAAAGGAAGATCTGAATTTTTTACGGCCACATGTTATGTTTTTGCTTTTGTGATTGCATATGTTTCCTCACATATGTAATTTTCGAAAATGACTTTTATCCATTTTGGTATGTTTTTATACAGGGTATAACCTCAAAAAATTAAACAAATGTCATCATTAACCATGGTTTTGACCGTAATTTTTCCTTTTTTTGATTTTAATTGTAGGTATTATTGAATCTAAAGAAATCAAAGTCGCCGGTCGATAAATTAATCTATCGCCGTCCATATTAATATTGAAAAACACAATGTTTTTAATTACCGTGTGGATGTGATTTTCAACTTCACAAATATTTTAAAACACACTTGTATTTTTTGACATATTTTCGTTTGTTCGAACATAACTGAAAACACATCGTGCGGATCGACCTTTACGTTCAAATACGTTACAGCAAAATGTGGACACCCATGATTGTTCGGCGACATGATCCAGGTGTTTTATTCAATTATTCACATTGAATTACATGTTCTAAAACCCTGCATGTCAAATCATAAATATTTTTATGTCAAAAGGCCAATATTATCGTTTAATCATTAATTATTCATTCTTTCTCGAAACTTTATTGTGTGAGCGTCTCATTTTAGTGAAGTGTTATAAATTTTACAATTTTCTTTTAATTTTAATTAATTTGTTTTTTATTTAATTATATCTTATAGTTTATTTTGATTTGTTTATTTTTATCAGTCGGGTAAGTCTTTTCATAGTCTTTTCTATCCACAAAATAATAAATCCACGTAACACAAGCAAGGAGGGACAAAGTACGCAGTACTTTGTACCTCCAACATTTACTTCTACTGATTTCTCAGATTCCGAAGATGAAATAAATACTAAAAAATCAAAAATTGTTTTCAATAATGAAATAATAGTAAACGGTGAATTTGATAAAAATCCCAATATGTTAAATAAAAGGAAAATTAATAATAATAATAATAATAATAATAATAAAACTCACGTCGCAGTTTCAAAAAATACAGTAACAACTCCTACATCATCTTCAACTTTATCTGTTGATTCATCGAATAACTCAAATATGCCGTCAGTTACTGCTGAAAAAATTAATCTATATAACCGTTCAGATAATGGCCCATTTACAGTATTTATCAGTAAAGAAAATTTAAATCTCGTTTTTTTAGCTAAAGCCCTTAAAATAAATAATTTTAAAAATGTCAAGGAAATCTCTAGCGTTAGCAAAAATGTTGCTAAAGTTATTTTTAGTAATTTTGAAGACGCAAATAATTGTGTTAAATCAGATATTTTTAAAAAATTTGATAATTATACTACATACATTCCTAAAAATTTCACTTCTTCTATTGGTTTAATCAGGAACATTCCTATTGGGCTTTCTAATGAAGAAATACAAGAAAATATTAGATCCAAATACCCTATTTCTAAAGTAGAAAGAATGACTAAATGGAATAGTGCCACTAAAACAGCTGAGGAAATTGAATTGGTTAAACTTACTTTTGAGTCTGGAACTATTCCATTCAACGTCATTTTATATGATAATCTTTTATTGAAGGTAGAATATTATATACCTAATCCTCTTTTTTGTAAAAAATGTCTAAATTATGGACATACAATTTCCAAATGCAAATCTAAAATTATTAGATGCCTAACGTGTGCTAATACTATAGAAGACGAACAAAAACACGTTTGTGACATGAAATTTTCTTGTAAATTTTGTGGAACGGGTCATGTTACTAATTTTTTCAGATGTAATGAACGATATAGGCAGAAACAAATTAGGGAACATATGATTTTAAATAAAACTAGTTTCAGAGAATCCAAAAGCCACCTTTATGGTAGCCAACAAAAAGTCCCTAAACAAATAGATTTCGCTAATGATATCTGTGTTGAGAATCAAGCCTGGAAAAATAACTTAATGAATTCTGATGCTAGAAAAATTCAAATCCTAAATAAATTAGTAAACGAATTAAAAAATCAATTAAACGAAAGAGATTCTATTTTTAATGATGTCAAATCACTTTTAAATAATTCCGATGACTTCAATAAAAATCCAGCTAATTTAGACTCACTTAAAATTAAATTAAATAAATTTATTAAAATATAAACTTTTTCTTTTTCCAGTTTTTTATTTTTCATTTTATTCTTCCATTATGTTACCTTTAAAAATTTTACAAATTAACATTCGTAGTTTAAATAGTAATAAAGATCTATTATATCATTATATACAATCCAATCATATTGATATCGTTATTTTATCTGAAACCTGGACAAATCCAAATAGTAATTTGACTTTTAACAATTATAATCTTATTACTGATGATAGACCAGATGGTTTTGGCGGAGTAGGCTTTTTAATACATAAAAAAATTTCTTGGAGAATTATTGATTTAAATTTTCATTACATCCGTTTTCAAGCTTTCAAAATTAACCTCAAATTTAAAAACATTAATTTTAATATCTTATCTTTTTATAATAATTCTGTTATTAGACCTCAGGAAATCGTTAATGAATTTGAACATCTTATAACTCAGAATCTAGATAACTGTTTAATAGCTGGAGACATAAATATTCATAATAGTCTTTGGGATAGTTCATTGTCCCCTACTCACGACAGGGTGGGTGATAAGATTGCAGATATTATCACTGCTAATAATGTCTTTTTATTAAACGACGGATCTCATACAAGGCAAGATTTTTTCAGAAATAATTCTGCAGCACTAGACATTACTTTGTGCTCAATCAATCTAATTGAAAAACTATCATGGAAAGTAGATCCCATTAATTTAGGAAGTGACCATCTCCCAATACTTATTGACTTTAAACTAAATTATTATCAAAAAAAACAAATCACAAACTGGTCAAAAGTATTGAAAGACTTTGATCTAAATTCTATTAATGATAAATGCAATATTGAAGAACACCTAGAAAAATTAATTTCTGAAAATACTTCTATTATTACAAGTAAAAATACTTTTAAACCTAAACCTTGGTGGAACGATCTTATACAAAGACTATGGAACATAAAAAAACACAAACAACTCATTTATAATTTAAACAAAAACCTTTTTACCGCTATTGAACTAAAAAAATCTATACAAAAACTTAAATTAACAATTAGAAGAGAAAAGAAAAAATCTTGGAATATTTTTTTAACAAGCATCAATCACAAAACTAATAATTCTGATCTCTGGAACAACATCAATAAAATTAAAAATAAAAAACAGTCTAACTACAGAATCCTAGAAGATCCCACACTTGCTACTAATTTTATAAATTACAATTTTCCTTTCTCCTTTGAATCCCCTCATAATCTCTCTAATAACTTCAATCCTACTATTAATCCTGCGGAATTTAATAACATTGAAATTCTTGATATTATTAAAAATTCAAATAATACTGCTCCAGGATATGATAAAGTCTCATATAAAATCATCAAACAATTAGTATCCTCTAATCCTAACCTAATCAATACTATTACAAATTATTTCAACAACATCTGGCAAAATCAAATTTACCCTACAAAATGGAAAACGTCATACACAATCGCCATTTTGAAAAAGGGGAGGGATGATAGAAATATTATTAACTACCGTCCTATTTGTCTGTTACCTATTTTTTCAAAAATTTTCAATAAACTCATTTTAAAACGAATTAATGATCATCTAATCTCCAATAATATTCTTAATTATTACAATTTTGGTTTTAGAAAAAATAAAAATATTACTGACTATTTTGTAGAAATGTTTAATTTCATCATCTCCCTCAAACAACAACAAAAAAAAATTGTTTTAGTTAACATTGACATTTCCAAGGCTTTTGATAATGTAGATAAAAATATTTTATTAAACACCTTTAAAAACTTCAACTTCCCCATTAACATTACACATTGGATTTCTCAATTTCTTACAAATAGAATTATATCTATTCAAAATATCAATCAAACTTCCATTCATTACACTAATAAAGGCATTCCTCAGGGTAGCTGTTTGAGTCCTACCCTTTTTAATATCTATACCACTTCTTTACACGACATCAATAACCCCGATACAAAAATTTTCCAATATGCCGATGATATTTGCATTGTAATTTCTGCCGATAATCATGATAACTTACAATTAATAACAGATTCTACTTTACTCTCATTAACTAATAAATTACAATCTTTAAAACTACAAATTAACACTGATAAATCTCATTTTTTAAGACTATTCACTAATAAAAATAATTCCAAATCTCTAAATTTAAAAATTAATAATATCTACATAAAAGAAAGAGTGACTACTAAGATACTGGGTACAACCTTAACAAATAGACTTTCATTATCAATTCATTACACAAACTTAAAAGCAAATATTTCCAACTCCATTAATTTACTTAAAACTCTCACCCATTTTAATGGAGGTGTAAATCCTGAAACAATGATCAATATTTTTAAAGCAATAGTTAAATCTAAACTTGAATACACATATGTTTTTACAGACACTAAATATAAAAAAGATATTAATATCTGTCAATCTATTAAAAATGCTTGTCTGAGAGCTTGTCTAGGCTTCTTAAGAACTACTCCAATTCCAGCTATTTTATCTGAATCTCTAGAAACATCTTCAGATCTAGATTTTATTAAAAAATCACTAATTTACATTTCAAAAAATCTATATAATAATTCCAAAATCGGTAACGACATTAAAAACAATAGATCTCTTCATAAACTTAACGACTTATATTCTAATTATACTTTTCTTTCCAAAATTAAACCTTTTCACATAAAAAAAACGTCTCCCACTAATTTTAGCATCATAACAAATATTGAGGGAATCACAAACAAAAATTTTATAAACCACTCTGAACAATATGCATTATCTATGGCTGAATTTAATAAATATAATAATTTCGCAAAAATTTACACAGATGGCTCTATAATTAACAATAAACCAGGAATTGGAATTTTTGTTGAGGATAAAAATTGGAAATTTTCCATTCAACTAAAAAACCCTACTTATATTAAAAATATTGAAACCATTGCTATTAAAATTGGAATTACTATATCTCTAATCATCAAAAACAATAATATTATCATTATTACTGACTCCCAAAGTTCTTGTATTTCATTAAAAACGGCTCTATTACACTTTACAAATAGACACTACGAAAATCAAATTATTGATACTATCGGCCATAACCAAATTAAAAATTTTGTCATTCATTGGTTCCCGGGTCATTGTGGCTTAAAAGGAAATACTATAGCAGATAGTTTAGCAAAAAAAGCAGTTTTTTCTCCTACTCACTTTCTTGATAATGAACCAACTCTCACAGACCTATTTAACGATATCTCCAGATCTATAAATAATAAGTGGAAGGAAAACTACACTTTAATGTGTAATTCATCCGGCCACTTTTATAAACAAATTTGCCCTTCTCCAAGATCATCTTTCCTATTTAAAAACTCTAATTTTACATCCTGCCAAACCAGGCTAATTTACAGATTAATCTCTGGTCATACAGTTAACAAGAAATTTAAATTCCTTTTGGGACTTGAATCTACATCTAATTGTGAGATTTGTAACACCGTTGAAGATAACGAACATATTATTAACGATTGTGTCATATATAATAATATAAGAAATAATTTCCCACTTTTATACAGAAAATCCTTATTAGATATCTTAAAGGACCAAAAAATGGATGAATATAAAATATTGTGTGATTTTGTGGATAGAATAAATTATAAACTATGAATTAAGACTACATTTAATTTTTATTGACTTTTTCACACAATGATTTTTCTTTGGAATCATTTCATTTTATTTTATTTTATTATAATATTAAGATTTATGAATATTATATAATTTAATTCTAAATTTAAAAAAAAAAAAAAAAAAAAAAAAAAAAAAAAAAAAAAAATAAAAAATTTAAAAAAAAAAAAAAAAATCAAAAAAAAAAAAAAAAAAAAAAAAAAAAAAATTAAAAAAAAAAAAAAAAAAAATAAAAAATTATGAATTAATGAATTATAAATGTATAATTTAATTTTTAAAACTTTTATTTTTATATGTATCCTTCATCTTCTCTCTAATATTTCTTTATTTATTAACTTTCATTTAATCTAATTTAATTATCAAACTTTGTTTTATATAATTATGCTTTTATTTTATTATTTAATTTTTAATCTAATTTGTTTTTGTACACTTTATTCAACCCTCCAGAACCTCCCCTGAGTGGTCTCTGGAAATTTTGGGCTGTTTCTCAACTCACTGGTCTTATGGATTGAAAGATCTGACCTGAGCAAATTTAAAAAACAAACAAACAAACAAACATTAATTATTCAAGTTTTAAATAAAATAATTATGAATAGAATATGTAATGGAAATTTAATATTTAAAAATTTAATTTACTACTCAAGTATATCGCTCAAAAATAGTATAAAATCTAGTTTATTTACAAAAAAATATGCAATCGAAAAATTAAATGTACCGGTGGTGCGAAATTTTACAACCCAGGGATTTGATTCAAATCAACAAATTTTAAAGGATGTAATTGTTTTTAAATATGAAAATCCCAAATTTTTTAAAATATTAAATATTTTTGCGCTTTGTCAATTCCTATTTTGGAATTATCTGTCACATTTTGCCTATACAACACTGAAAGACGCACCGGTTGAGAAGGACGATGCGGACATAGTTTGGTGGCGTAAAATAAATTTAGGCGATAATAAATTTAGAAATGCAATTGCCATTATGTGCTTTGCAATTGGTAAGTAAGATGTTGTTTTTTAATAAATTTCATTGATTAATTTAATTTTATTTTATTTAGGTTATGGTATTTTTGTAGTGGCCTGGATGTATACACTCCGTTCCGTTCGTTATCTAGTTCTTCGTAAGGGTGCCAATAACTTAAGCATTGTAACATATACACCATTCGGCAAGAATCGTATCATGGAAGTTCCATTAAAATACGTTTCAGCTCAGGAATCCCGCCAAGCTGCCAAAGTTCACCTACCTTTGAAAGTGAAAAATAAATCACTCTTTTACATTTTAGATATGCGAGGTGAATTTCTGAATACACGATTATATGATTATACAGTAGGACTGAGACGAAAATTTTAATCCGATAAAATTATTTATTTATTGTAATATAAAAAGTAAAATTCATAGAATTTAATAGAAAACAAATTTGATTTAATTTCACATTATTTAATAGACAGGTTCTGGCTGTTGTGTGATCAATAATCCAAAACGTTTTTTAATTATGATTCTTTGTCGTGAGTATTTGTCTTCCGGTGAAAATCTAGCTGGATGGGCCGAATATGTAGGCAATCCAATCTGATCTTGTTTCTGTAAATAGATTTTTTTTAAAAATTTGTTTTATTAAATTAAACATTATCTTACCTTAAGAGTATAAACTCGTTCGCCTTTTTCATTAAAATAATACATTAAATACATTTTAAATTATTTTTTGTTAAAAAAAGTTGCGAACGCTGTCAAAAAACTGAAAAATACTAATGTGACATAAAAACATGTGGAAACTGGTATAATGGGTAAAACTCGACAACTCTCGAAAATAGTTGCAATACTAGTTACTGCAGATGGCAGTGTACTTAATATATTAAACACCTTCGAATGCTGTTCATATGAAATACGTATCGTTATTTTTAAATAATTACAAATGTAAATTTTAATTTTTTTTTTATATTTGTCTAATAATATTTACAAGTTTTATAATTTAATACTACGATATAAATAATAGATACATTTCCAACATAAAATATATTTATATGGATTATGAAATTGTCATGCTTAATTTAGGAGAAAACTAGCCGAAAATATAAAAGAAAATTTCAAAGGGTGTATGTATATCTGGTTCATATTAATTTCAAATAAAATTTCGATGGTTATTACGTAAAAATGAATTTCAACGATAACTTAAAGAAATATTTAATTTTATTTTTTTATGTTTAGCGAAATATTTACATTGAAATAAAAAAATTATATATTTAAATATTATATTTTACTTATTATGTACAAAAAATTACGTTTAATTATTGTTATATGAATTATATAATGTACTAACAATTTATTTAAGTTACTAATTCTATTCGGTCGTCCAATTTTTTTTTTTTTTTTTTGTAAGTCAGTCAGTCTTATTATGGTTATTATGGTAGCATATTTGGTTGGAATATAAGTTTTTGATGGAATTTTATAGCTCATTGCTTTGATATTTACAATGAAAATTATTTAAAATTTTAATTACAATATGTTTTTTATATAATAATTGTTCAGTTATCAAAATCTATCATTTTCTTTTTAATTTGTTCTAATTTAATGTTTTATAATTAATTTAATAATATAAAGATAGAAATGTAGAGTTTAGTATATAAATACGGTAATAAATTGACTGCTTTTATTTTTTCGAATATTTTCTTGTGGAAGAGTGTTGTTTGATCGTATTGAATCTTTGCTAAGTAAATTAAAAATACAACAACATAAATTATTATTTTAATTCTTGTTCCCAGAACTTTGAGAATAAGAATTAAAAATGATTAATTTATAAGTTATTGGTTCGATGTTTTATAGGCACATTAATATTAAATTTTGAATATAATAACACTAAATATTTATTTTATCTAACATTAATTCGATTTAAATAAAGGATATTATTATTAAGAAATTCTTCCACTCATATAATTTAATTTATTTAACGTGATTACAGTCTAAAATAAAAATTTAATTATAAAACAGAATAAGAAAATCACGACAGTAATAAAATGATAGATTTTATACTAAAATTTATTTTTGCTTAACTATTATATGTATATAATAATATATGGATTATGAGGCATTTTTTTTTTATGTTTAAAAATTATTTAATCACATTTTTGTGTTATTTTCCCTAAAAATTAATAATTATTATGTTAGGATGTAAATTATTAAATCAGAGTTTTAATTATTAAAAATATCACCAATAAATTAAAGTTATGGGGTTACTATCAATCAAAAATTAGATGAACACAGGGGAGGGATAGTAAAATATTTATAATTCCAATCAAGACCTGGTGGACATGATCCACTACTACACATTACCATATATCTAATAAGGCTTTTCTTCTAAAACAATAAACATATAAGTATAAATCTCACAAAACAAATAATAAATAGAATTTTGTTGACCCCAAATTTTTATAAACGGCTCTGATTTATTTTTATGAAAAATTCATCTTACATTTGATTTGTTTTTTTCTTTTTTTTAGTTATAAATATCCCTTTAAAATTATGTATTTATGTAATTACTTTATGTGTATGTAGTATCTTAAAAATATTTTGCATATACAACTTATGTATACAAATTTACAGTGTTGCTAATATTCGAGTAAATCCAATACAAGCTGATAATAGTGTTTGACCAAAACCCCAGAGCATAGCAACGATTGGCGATATTTCAAGACTAGACGCACGATATACAAATGCTATTGCGGCACTACTAATAATACCACTTGTTGCCGGTGATATAACACCCATGATCAATATAAGTATTGAAAAAAATCTACCAAATTTATGTTTACGCAATGTGACGAATGCAACAAGTGCCGCACATGTATGCACAAACACTGATGATATGGCCGCCCAAATAAATATACTATACCACATTTGATTGAATGTTCTTAACGATTGATTTACATTAGGATCAATACCTGATTCTATAAAAATATCATAATTATTATTTGATAACATTTTTATAATTTTTTAAATAACTTTTTCCAGCTTAATTTATAAATATATATATATTTTTTTAATTATTTCTTTCGATTTCTTTAGATATAATTTTTTTTAAAAAACTTTTTTGATTTAATTTAATTCTCCGCCTGCATCAATTTTAATATTTATGACCTTTGTTATTTTTTACTAAAATTTTTTATATTCATTTTGGTAATTTTTTGAATTTTGCGCGAACGAATTTTCCGCTTTCGATTCGTATTTGAAATATTCACCATGGCTTAACTAAAATTATAAAAAAAAAAAAAATATTAAATGGTTAAAAATCTTAAATATTACTTTAAGCTTCAACTAACTGATACGCTGTAACAAAGAAATACTAAGTACCATAATGTGCATGCAATAGCCTTAAAATTAATAAGGAGTGAGAGACGGTTTCCCCATAAAAATAAATTAAATCTTCATGCAGGATTTAAACCGGACCTCACCGATTTCAAAGAAAACTTCGAAGAGCATTACGCCAAAACCAGAGATTCAAAAATATATTCCAAAATTAAATATTTAAAATATTTTCCATTAAGTTCTATTTTAATGGTGCATCACTTCCTTAAGAGATTCAATAAATTTTTTGTCTTTATATATAAACAAAGTAAACTGGTTAAAATTAGTACAAATTGATGAAACACATAAATTTAAATATTATTGATTCGATTCATTAGAGAATTTAGATATATCTAAGGCCTATTTGGCAAAACGAATATTTAGTGTTTTTTAATATTTCGCTCGTTGTGGCAGTGTGAATTTTGTTCACCTATTTCGTTTGGATGAATTGACAATCTTGAGTGATACCTGGCACTGGAATCCCTAATTTCATCCCTTAATGTCGGGAAATTTTATATGACCCAATACAATTTGATTAATTTCATTCCCAATTGCTTTCCTTTTGTCAATATATGTTTATGTCATGTTAGACGTTTGTCGAGATGAATATCTAAATAAATTAGTTCACCAGTTTGATCTATATATTTTATCTGTATACGTTTACGGTTCGTCGTCTTCATGTGATGAGAGTACGTACTGCTGCGTCTTCGGCAAATATTACGACAGTTACTTGATTGCTTGCAGGTACATCTGCGGTAAATATCAGATTTAATTGGACATTGCTTAATTTTGTATTGTAATCCCACACCTCATACCTTATTAAAAACTTGTGCTATTTCCTTCTTGAACTACTTGAACTATTCTGTATACTTGTTCTTTTTGTTGAGTGTTCTGGCCCAAATCCAAACTGATAGTTCAGAATCAGCTTCTTCTCCAGTAGTGTAGGCTTTAAATGCTCAAGTAGAAATTTTTCAAATAATTTAGCCATAATTGGTAGCAATCTTATAGGTCTGTACGACGTAACTTCTTCTAGGGCTGGCCTCGTTTTGGGATTATTATTACTTGTAAAACCTTCCATTGTATTGGGAAATATCCAGTTCTAAGTATTGCGTTTGCATATCCTAAATGGCAACTGACGCCTTTTTGGAAATTAATGTTCTTACTTCTAAAATAGAAAATTTCATGATCGTAATACCCTAGACGCACCGCGATTTAATAAAATCGATTTAGTAAATTTTTGAGATTAGTCGCAGTGTGTCAACCTCGATTTTAACTAGTTTAGCTAAATTGGATTTATTAAACCAGTCTGTCTAGGGTATAACACCCTAGACAGACTGTGGTTTAATAAATCCGATTTAGCTAAACTAGTTTAAGTATTCTATACAAAAACAAAGGGATTAGCTAAAATCTAGGTTGACACACTGAGACTAATCTCGGTTTTATTAAATCGCAGTGTCTCTAGGGTATAAGATTCATTTGCAATGGTGATTCCAAAAACGTTTGATTGTTATTATTCTCTTCGTCTGTAGTTTCTGATGGATATGGTTAAATAATATTTCAAAATTTTCTGCAAATATTCAACCTTTTTTTCATTATTTCTCACCCAGAGACCGTCACTTCACATATCGGCGGATCGCTTGCACGGTTATTTTGAGTTTAATTATTTCTATGTTACCTCTAGTACCAAATAGTTCCAGTCAGTTTTAATGTTGCTTAACATCGGTTTTTTCTTTGTATTTGAACTTTTTAAATAGATTATTTTTCAAGTAGAAAACTTTTTTGAGATTTTATTTAACAAGTAATGAATCCCAAACCGAGACATTCTTTATTTCTTTACATTATTGAACTATTCTGTCATTAAATTTAAGGAATTATCGAACAGGAATATGTTTAAGAGTCGTTGAGCACGTCTAAGATAACGTCGAGCATGTCTATAAATTCGTGTAGGACAAATCGTTAGTCCTTAAAATTATAAATTCTATTATCTTCTGTTGGAGTTCTCGGATCATTTCGAGGGGATATAAATTCAGCAACTTAACTTTAGTGTGTACCATGTATAAAAGCCCTTGAGCATACCCTTAGTACACTAAACGAACTGTTAGATATATTATAAGTACTCTTAGACAGACAGTACTATAATTAAGCACTGATATTATCTTCAATTAGTTTATTTATTTAAGAACTTACTGTGGACCAATATAAAGTTGTGGAACATCATGTATATATATTAATTTGTTAATAAAGTAAATTAGTTTTTCATTCGCATCGACATATTATTAATTCTATATCTTGGAAAGCCTCCACAACATAAAAAATTCCAACATATAAGTTGCAACACTAGTTCTTCGCCATTCAAAAAAATTACTTTACGTTCAACTTTTATACAATACCGAAATTAAGAGTAAATAAATTAAATTATAATTCTATTTTTAACTAAAAAAAAATTAAATAGAAAATATTAAAGTACAAAATATAGAACTGTCAAAAACTATTTTTTGTAATAAGCACCTTTGAATAATTCCTAATCAAATATTCTTGATTTATCATCGCACCATTTATTATGTAAACAACGGTATAATTTTATAAATATTTATGATTATACATAAATAAGTTTTTATAAATTAAAACTCTTTAATTTTTTCCCTTTTATTAGAACAATATTTTTTCTTTTTGATGGGAATGAAACATATACACACAGGCCTTGGCCAAATTTTTATTTTAATTTTTATTCATAGTTGGTACCTCCGAAATTAACAAGTTTTGTCAATTTTCGAGATAAATCGATTTTTTTCGGTGATCAGAAGCTCACGGTATGGCGGTAAATTTAAATTTACAGGTACCAACAGCTGCGCGTCTTCTTGAGAGCAAAAATGAATAATTTGTATAAAAACATTCAAATGTTTTATAATTAAAATACCAAAATCAATTTAATCCATTAAATGAAAATGTATCACAATTAGCACATTCGAAAAAAGACCAAAGTAAATTTGTAGTAAAATTCGAGGTTAAAATTTGTAAATCTTTTTCCGAAATGGTTAGTAAATTTATAGTAAATTGTTATGTTGTTGTTTTTATTATTTTGACTGTAATTATGTGACCAAAAATTAGCTTTATATCGAATTAAATAAAAAAAATTTGTTTTAAATGAATCGCGATATTTGATATATTTTAACTTTGGACGTGTTCGAAGATTGTCATAATTTTTTTTTTTTTTTGTAATAATTTTGACAGGAGTGAAATAATTTTCTCTCCATTTTTTGTATTAAGTTTTATTTGTATTATTTTTGGAACACATTTATCAAGGCATACCATTTGAAAACGCTATTTTGTAAAAACCGGAATTAATGTGAACTACATATTGGGTTGAGTCTTAGCTAAAAATATACCTTACTATTTGACAGCAAATACCTTATTATGGTTCGAGTCTTGGGTTTAAAACACTTCATTTGGTTTGTGTATTTACTAAAATAAATTTATGAAATCTTAGTATGCGTATTATTTCTTAGATAGCTAAGAACCATCTGGTTTTATAAAAATGAACTAAATTTTGACATTTGTGTATAAATATTGATTTATAATCAAATACCTACTTTAATAATTTATATATTTGGATAAAATATACTGTGTTAATAAAATAAATAATAAAAGTGCTTGTTTAGGAGGCAAACGAATTGATTAGTTCGTTTAATTCGTGATCTTCGAAAAAATTAAAACAATAAACGCCAACACCCTTTCAATGTGTGATCTCTAGCCAGAAGTTTATAAAACATTGTGATTTAATAGGACATTTTCGGTAAACAACAATATATGTGTATGTTATTTTAAAATTATAATTGTGATTAATGATTTCAGGCAGCATGAAAGTGAAACTGATATCCTGGGTAGACCAATACTCGCATCAACTCTGCTTAAGTATCCAGCAAAAAGAGTTACATCAACCAAAATAGATTTTGTCGACTGAAAACGATACCCCCAAAGCATTCCCCATAAATTTTCAAAGCGATCGAACATAAATTCCATAAGCATCGATTCGAGGCGAATTATTTCTGTAAAAAATGCGGTAAGTTATTCCCGCTAAAAATCATATTACGTCAACTTGAAAAAATTGAACACGACAAAATTGATGATTCGGCTGATATACCGTCCTCGCTTACAGATAAAACTATTATCGAGACAACAACGGAAAAATCGGAGGTATTTGTGTGCCGTAACTGTGATACATTGTGTGAAAACCTCCAGGCCTTAAAGTTTCATGATAAATGTATTAATTGAATCGAGAAGCAATACCTTAGCCTACAATATGCCCACCAGGGTCAAAAAAAATCAAAATGAATAAAAATGTTTTCAGTTAAACGCATTATTTTTCTATTTTAATAATATTTCAGAGGCTAACGGTTTCGATAAGTTTCACGGGCACGCGGGACGTTGCTGGGCTCCTCCCCGCTTAGCCCTCCGAGGGACTCTAGATCTGAATTTCGTTTTAGGGCTTTCGATTTGAATTTAAAATCTCTCTTTTTATAAATTCTGGAAAATGGGGATTTCGATTACAAACGAAAATAACCAAAAATATAAATTTTGGAAAATGGGGAATTTCTTCGGGGGACGTAGGAGCTGGGATCAGCAAACATGTCGCACTGCGTGCCGCACATAGGAGCGGATTATATAGAATCTATTAATCCCGAACTGTAGAGACTAACGGCTTCGGTAACTCTCACGGGCACGCGGGACGTCGCTGCGCTCCTCCCCGCTTAGCCCTCCGAGGGACTTTAGATTTGAATTTCGTTTTAGGGCTTTCGATTTGAATTTAAAATCTCTCTTTTTATAAATTCTGGAAAATGGGGATTTCAGTTACAAACAAAAATAACCAAAAATATAAATTTTTGAAAATGGGGAATTTCTTCGGGGGACGTAGGAGCCGGGATCAGCAAACATGTCGCACTGCGTACCGCACGTAGGAGCGGATTATATAGAATCTATTAATCCCGAACTGTAGAGGCTAACGGCTTCAGTAACTCTCATGGGCACGCGGGACCTCCGAGGGGCTTTAGATTTGAATTTCGGGGGACGTAGGAGCCGGGATCAGCAAACATGTCGCACTGCGTGCCGCACGTAGGAGCGGATTATATAGGATTTATTAATGATACCTACTAAAAAGAAAAATAAGTGCACTATTTTGTTATGCAAGCAAGATTTTGTAGTTGCAACATTTTGTAATTGCAACATTTTGTATTGCAAAATCATTAAAGATTACCATTTCCACCGTAGCTGTCGAATTTCATCATAATAATGTTGTAAAATTTCCAAGTTCCATTAATTTCATCTGAAAATAATTAAAGAATACCATTTCCATAGTATCTGTCGAATTTCATCATAATCGTTTAAAAGTTACAGGATAATTGGCCATATTTCAAAAATCTATCCAGAAACCATGGAACAATTCCATTTCCACCGTACCTGTAAAATTTCATCATAATTGGTTAATAAATAGCAAAGTTACAAGCTAATCGACCATTTTCCAAAAATCATTTAAAAATCCCATTTCCAACCCATTACCTGTCTAATTTCAACATAATCGATTAAATAATAGCCAAATAACAAGCTAATTTTCCATATTAATAAACTTTAACCAAAAATCGTTATAGAATTCCATTTCCACCGTATATGTCGAATTTCATGGTAATCGTATTCAAAATCATCAAATTCTATTAATTTCATCTAAAAAACATTAAAGGATTTCATTTCCATCGTACCTGTCGATTTTCATCATAATCATTTAAAAAATAGCCAAGTTACAGGATAATTTTCGATATTTTAAAAGTCTATCCAAAAATCATTAACAATTCCATTTACATCATACCTTAAAAATTTCATCATAATCGGTTACAGACTAGCTAATTGGTCATATTCCAAAAATGTATTGAAAAATCCAGTTTGGATTTACGAAATATACGAAAAATAATCCATTATGTACTTATAAAAGTAATGCATTACCTTCAGTTTACAAAAATAACACAATAATTTTTTTGGAAAAGTGGCATTTTCATTTAGTTCAATTTATTTCTACATTTTAAATCATTACAGCTTTTAGTTTTAAAAATTAGCACTTTTAATAAATATGGAGCTGTTTTCTAGTTGAAAATATTTCTACCATTGTAAAAATTGGCGCTGTGTGACATGGTATGCCTTTCTAAATCATAGCCTTATTTTTTTTAGAAATCAATTATCATAACGGCTTAATTGTTGTTATTGGGTGCTTTTGTTTATGAATATTGGTTGTGTTTCCTCGAGCAAATTTGATAAAAAATATCATGATATTTTTTATCACGTTTCGCCATAAAACGCACTCATTTATCACCAAAAAAATCAAAGAATTTTTTTGATTTTACCTGTCAAATTATTGTATTTTTGCAAAAGAAACTTAAATAATAATTTTAATTTATTTCAATTTCCATATACATACTAGAAATATTTAATAGTTTCAAATACTACAAAAAATTATAATTAATAACTTTAATAAAAAAAATCAAAACAAATTAAATTGTTTGACGTTTAATTTTAACTTTTGTTTTTATTTTTCCATTTTGGTCGTTTCCTCGGGTTTGACATAAAATTTAACGGAATGAAGTTAGGGTCATAAGTAATTGACGTGCAATATCATGATATTTTTTATCACGATTGGCTGAGGAAACACTAGGATTATTACAGATGTGTCAAATTTACAACACGTAGTGGCTGTGATAATTTGGTTGCTTATAAAATAATGTCATAATTATTACAGCGGGAATAATTATCACAAACTTCGGACACGTCCTTTTTGTAAGAGCAAGGTAATTTCAGTAAATTTTTTACCAACATAACAAAAATAAATTTTGCAATAAAATTACTACTGGTCTTTTTCCGAGAGCGCTAAATAAAGGTCCTTTTCCAATACACAGAACATTCACAATGAAAAAAACTCTTAACTTTGACTTAAAGGTTTGTATGAAATTTCAACATAACAATCAAAAATTTTTGTTCGTTAATTTGGAAATTAATGCAAACCTGTATATAAAAAGTAAAAAGTTTTTTCATTGTGAATGATCTGAAGTACTTTTCATGCCAGACGCCACGCCTCGAAATTTTTAATTACCACAAAAGTGAGCTGAGACCCTTTCATACCGGTGGCATCGGCTTTGAATATTCGGTTGCTATCTTTATTTTATTTAGGTCCATTTTACACATGAATTATGGCAAGAACTGAGATATTCTAAATTTGTAACTTACATATGAGCTAGATTTTTCGATAAATATAAAACAGTTGTGCCAAAAATATGATTTGTAGGTTATTTTGACAAAACACTTCGCTTTCTACTACTTTAAAATGTTGCAGTCGAATGTGTAACGCATTGCCTTGGCTCTGTAGATAACCTCATTGCAATTTTTTTTTGATATTTTTTAAATTATCCTTTCGGACGTGTCCGAAGTTATGATAATTTTGTTTTTGTAATAATTTTGACAGGAGTGAAATAATTTTCTCCTCCATATTTTGTAAAAAGTTCTATTTGTACTATTTGTTTTTAGAAATAAATTAGCGTAATACAGTGTCAAATTTACAACACGTAGTAGCTGTGATAATTTGGTTACATTCAAAATAATGTCATAATTATTACAGCTGGAAATAATTATCCCAAACTTCGAACACGTCCTTAAAAATAAATTATTTTTTAACAAATTGAATTTATTTCTATAAAATTAAACATTGTCAATCAAATATAACTTTGCATAATTCAAAAATGAAATAAAAAATTTTTATTTTTTTTATTTTTGAAGCTCAAAACCGAGGGGCCTGGTATGAAAAGTACTTTAGTTTATGTACATATACGAACCCAAATAAAATTAATCACAACACACAGTAACAAAATTTTATACTTTACATGGTAAACGTATACAAAACTCCCTGTGAGTAAATTCCCATGTGCACAACAAAATCGCACTACAGATGTTTGGTGTATTGTATAAATATTGGACGCGCCCATTGCGTAATATTTTTCGATATCGAATATTTTCAAAATTATACTACCATTCGAGAGTGTCAATTTTGTTGTTGCATGACCGACGCACGAAATGTTTTCTATATTATTTATGTTGAGAGCATCATCATCATCACAAACAACACCGATAAAAGCCGGTTAAAATTAAAATAACAAAGGAATTAATAAAGTGTAATAATTTTGTTTTCAATTAATAATATGGAGAATGAAAAATATGCGTCAGACAGTGATGAGAGTGATGACGAGTATTGCCCGGACGAGAAATTAACAGAGCAGCTGAGTGAAGAAGAATCCGGTTCAAATGATGAAGAAAAACTTGATAGTGATAATGAGGTGAAAAATAAAAAATCGAAAAGTCGTGGTCGCAAACGAACCAAAAAACAAACCACAACTAAAAAGAAGCCAAGGAAAGATGATGATGATAGTGAGGCATATCAATCATCTGAGGAAGAGAATGTTGCGGTGAAAAGAAAAGTGTTGACTGAAGAAGAGGAAAAACAAAAGTCGGACGCATTATGGGCAAGCTTTATGAGCGAATCGAAATCAAGCGAGGATATTAAAGTTACTGGAAGTTCTAAACCGTCGAAAATAGTTAGTTCATCAAGTAGCACAAGCTCCAATGAAAGCAGACATCGAGCCGCAGTGGAGCAGCCTAAAAAAATCACTGTAACTGAAACATATGATTTTGCTGGCGAGAAGGTTGAGGTAACTAAGGAAGTGGATAGCAATACGTTAAAAAATTCCAGTGTATCATCCACTTCAAGTGCAAAGAATAAGGATGTAAAATTACCGATTGCCGGACGACTACGAGCGACCGGTGGTGCTGGTTTGGGTTCATTATTGGGACAAATGGGTAAACAGAAGAAAATTTCTACATTAGAAAAATCGAAATTGGATTGGGACGGTTTTAAAAAACGTGAGGGAATCGAAGAAGAAATACAAACACACAATAAAGGTAAAGATGGTTACTTGGAAAAACAAGATTTTCTGCAGCGCACAGATTTTAAGCAATTTGATATCGAAAAGGGGTTAAGGCAGTCGAAAAGGAGCAATCGATAAAGTTACTTATCACATTAAATATTAAGAAAGTTCCATTTTGGTTTAAAATAAATTAATAAATAAATGGGTTGTGTTTTCATTAAGTTCAGGAGCAACCACAGGTTGAATATTTTGCACATATTTATTATATTCGTGGTAACAATCACCATGCACCGTTCTAAAAGTTCTGTATGTACAAAGGAGGTTGGAAAAAATTGAACAGGTGTTTTTGATCGTTTACTTTCTATTCAATTAAACTTTTATTGTTCAATTTTAAAGGTTGCTGCATTCAATAAAAGATGACGCCGATTTTTTTTCAGAACTATTTACGGGTGTAGCGGTTTCAGCTGAAAATGCCATGACATATCTTAGATTTTCTGCCGCCTCATCAATATCTGCTGGGCTGGGATGTTCTAACATCACTATTTTCGATATTCGATATGCTTTATGTCTCTTTTTTCATGAACAAAGTTGCCCATTATTTCGCTTCCTCAATTACGCTCATCTATTGCGATCTCAGCCTATTAGAATAAATTTCTTTCCTATCCTTTTTCAACATAATCGACAAAGTATCACAAAAAATTTTTGTAGTGATAAAGTGATGAAGAAATAGCAGGCTGAATCGAAAATACTTAGACAATAATTGTGAAAGATAATGCGATTTTGTTCTTGAAAAAAGAGACATAAAGCGTATCGAATATCGAAAATAGTGATGTTAGAACATCCCAGCCCTGGTGTGATAAGATTCAGTAGACAATTTTGTTCGACTAGCCCCCTATTAGTTCACATGTTTATAAGACGGTTCGGCATTTCGTTCCTTAGACCATCAAAGGAACGAAATGCCGAACCGTTGAGTATTCAGAAGACATCATAGCAATCTGTGGCTTTAGCATATGTAAGTTGACTGCTCTTAGTTACACAAAAGTCAATTAAATCAGGAATTTTCCTTTTATCCGTGGGCCAGTTAATTGTGTGACCGGCAGCTAATCCTCTATAGCTTCATAAAGTTGTTTGCCTTCGACGATGTTAATCTGGAACCCTATTGGGTATGGTATGTTTAGCGTTGTAATCAGCCCCCCCCCCCCCAAGAAGATTTATTATCCAGCTGGCTAAAATAACCCAAGGTCTGCAGTTTTTTTATACTATGTTTTGGAGGACAGTACACTGCCGATATGACACAGTTTCGAAACCACTCCTGCAGACAGGTGCGCATTGATAGTATATGTTCTGTCTCTAATTTCGTAAGTTCAAAGTGTTTTAAGCTTCTTTTAATCAACACATACAGCAGTGTCTTCATGTACTTGATATCCTAAATAGAGTATCCATTAATTTTAAAATAACTATTTTTGGTGAAGCTTGTTTTAGATATTAATATTATATTAATATTGAGCTCGGTGAGCAATGCTTGTCACTCCGATTTTTGTTGTGCTAGGCCGTTTGCATTCCATATGGCTGTTTTGAGAGATCGGATGTTGATTGATGCAGATATCAGCGTGTTCATATTCTACATCATTAGATTCATGATTCTCTCCATCATTGCCTTGAAGCTTTCCAAGTCAATTTGTTTAAAGCTTTTGAGATGTTTCCCTCTTGGGCACCTTGGGCTTTAGGAGCGGTACCTTTAAAGACACTTGCGTATGAAACCCCTTGGTGCACGCTACCGTGTACAGTTGCTTACTGGTTTCCATTTCAAGCGTTTGTGTATACAACTTCTGCTCCTGCCTCTTTTCTAGCTGAAGAATGAAGATTAAGAATTCGTTTCTCTGCTCGCTGCTTTGGATTGATTCTCCTTTTCAATTCTAGATGGACACCTTCTAGCAGTTGCTGCATTTTCTCACTGATGCTTCCTTTCTTTCTTTATTGCAAACTTTTGAGTTACGGAGTTCACTACATATAACACAAACACAGTGCAATATGCTCTAGTGTGTCCATATCCATGACTATTAACACATTGTAGCGACCCATTTCTTTTACTGGGCTCCTCGATGGTAACCTTTCTGTGCAGTACATATTTTAGGTGAAATATTGCATCTTTGCCTTTGACCTTTTTATTGACTGGTTCTAATTCCAGACGGAAAAATGGCTTGGAAGCCTTTATCAGCGAGAGCAACTTGTACTTCGTTTGCAACCACGTAATTCTCTATTCCTTTTAACATAACAACTAATCCTTTGGGCCCTTTAGAATTCCTTTTATATCTCCTCTTTTGATATACGAAATATAAAATTCACCTTCCGTAATAAACTCGATCGTTTTTGCAAATTCTCTATTTGATTCTTCGCTCGAGTAGATTGGTGGCGGTACTTTTTTTAGTTTTTTCGGGCGGCGGGTCCTCATCACGATTTCACATATTTTTCACATTACAAAACTAAAAAAAAAAAAAAACAAATTAACTGCTGATTCAATTTTTCACATAAGTAATAAGTAAATTATTTTAAATGTTAACTCGCTGGTAGTAAAATTCCAAGTGAGGTACCAATTCCATCGTATATGCTGAATTGCATCACAATCTGTTTAGAAGTGGCCAAGTTCCTTCCTAATTGGCAATATTAAAGAATTGTATCTAAAAATCATTTTTCAATCCCATTTCCAACGTACTTGTTGAATTTCATCATAATCGGCTTAGAAGTGGCCTAGTTCCTAGTTTATAGGTCAATTTCCACAATCCTATTTCCATCTTACATGCTGAATTTTATTATAATCGGTTAAGAAGTGACCAAGTTTCTTCCTAATTGGCAATATTCGAGAATTTCATCTAAAAATGATTTTAGAATCCCATTTCCATCGTAATGGATAATTTCATCCAAAAATTTGTTAAGAAATAAAATTCAAATTTTCTACGTTCGGATTTAAGGGATAATCGGAAATAAGAGACAGCTCAATCCACAATTAGTTCAAAAAGTGGAGATTTTAGCGTATAAAATTAAATTTTTATACTTTTCTAAATCCCGGGACTCATGTTAAAATATCCCGGAATACGGGATTTGATGTTCCGGTATCGTGAGATCTCGGGATCCCGCGATTGCAATCACTAATTATACTCTAATGTGCAGCGTCTTGCGGACCCCACGTCAAAAATCTGAAAAAAATTTAACTGACAATCGATGGAACTATCAGAAAATCATCAGGAGATTGATGTATTGAACGCTGAACCTAATTGAACTTGAATTGAATTGACCATCTCATCATCATGACAAAAATCTGAAAAGACTACAAGGTACAAGCTAATGGTGGATAGAAAATCATCCTGATATTGGTTCAAGAACTCGGCTATTCGTTAATTTGCGAAAATCAAATCAAATATTTCTTACATATTCTATAATCGGTTCTCGTGGCTGTTTACTGAGATTCTCGTCTTATTCGCTTGATAAGATTTTAAAAAATCAAATCAAAAATCAATAACACATTGGGCCCAATTTAACGTAAATCTTCTATTTTTCTTCTTCTGTTCTGCTATTATTTCTTTGAAAAGTAAATATGTCTTTCAAAATTATCAGACAAACTTCTAAATACTCGTAGTTGATCAATTTTTCTTAGAAATAATAGCAGAATCGAAGAGAAGGAAAATTTGCACTAAACCGATATGAATTTGTTAGTGGTCTAGAATTTTTTATGTTTTTTTATGATATTTTATAAAATATTTTAACTAGTTCGTGGTTTTTGCAATATTTATTCATATTAGAGAGAAATGAAGAATTAGATAGGGTTATTGGAATTTATTGTGACAGTAGCTAGTCTAATACCGATTTTCCATCGTCAATAGTATAATAGCATAATAGTATAATACTATTATTCTATTATTCCTTGTCGGTTTTCCATCGCACGCGATGAAGTTAGCACCAATTATAGTTTTTTTTAAGTGAACGTAGGTATAATTCCTATTTTCATAATAAAAAAACAATTAAAAATAACCAAGCATACGCATTAGTTGTATTTTAAAAAATTAATAAAATGTATGCACTATGCAGATACCACAAAACAAAAAACAAAAAAAAAATCGAATGGTAATTTTGGGAATTGTCAAAATAATACACTGTCAGATAAATTTACAATGTTAAAAACACAATTTGCTACCTATTATATTTTTGATAGCTAGTATAACAAAATATTATAATTATACTATTATACTATCAACTTCGGTTTTCCATCGTCTTAGTTAGAATAATACTATTATACTATGACGATGGAAAATCGGTATAATACTTTCCTATCGTGACAGTTGACTTTATATCAAAATTAAAATGGTGTTGACAAGCGACTATGTTAAATTCTTTCGGAAAAAAAAACACCCTGAGGGTAAAAAATTTTACTCGAAGGGTAACAATTTGACATTAAAAATTCTTTCTGGGAAAATAAAGCACTTTATTTTTTGCTCGAGAGCATTTTGCTTTACTCTAGATTTTTTCATAGATTTGCTTTACTCTTTACAAATACATAGAAATCTGAAATGTCAAAGTGAATTGGAAACAAAAATAAAACTTCATTTTGATATTTCATTTGTTGTTTATTGAATATTAATGCGCTAAAACTAATTGGTTCCATCTTTTTGGTATCAAAATAAAAAAAGTTTTACTGATCTGACTGACAGTAAAACATAACCTCACTTTATTATGCTCTTTTTACACCAACATAACTACAAAAATATTTTCATATTCTTTAGGAGATAAAAAAGTTACTTTATTTCGTGTAACCCGAAAGAATTTGACATAATAAGAGTTGAAAATGATCGTTTTTGGTTATAGAACTTTAGACCAATTTCAAAAAGTCATACGTTTACAATTTTCAATTAGAATTCCTAAAACACAACTCACGATCATCCGGTGATGATTTAATAAAATTAAATAAGCAAGTATCGGATTGCCATCATTTTTAACGGGTATTTTTACAGGTGTTTGTAGACGATTTAAATCAAACAATTTTCGTAATTACACATAACACATTAAATAAAAACCAAAACTAAAGGCCATAATTAAATAAATGATTTGTTTATTGAATAAATTAGTAACTAAAAAAATCTTCAAAATTACGATTGCTACCTTTTATTGGTATCATTACAATTCGTTTTGCTTAAGTATGAAAAATTATGCCCGGTAAATAGTCCAGTAAATGAAGGGTCGAACCTTAAAGTTACTAGTTGCCATTTTTATTTGCTAGTTGATGAATGGCATTTGGCACCCCCTTGAAAATGAGCCCAAGCTTCCGTAAAAATATTGTGCGGCAGGGGGAGAAAACGGCCCCCAAATTACCCGGAAAATCGGTTTTCCGCGCATATCTCCCAAAATATGGCAGTTAGAGATTTTCTGTTCAGATAAAAATTGAAGATCAGTGTTTCTTGCCTACAATAATAGTCCTTATCATTTTTCTCGAAAATTTGACCGTTTTCGAGATAAACGGGCCCAAGCGCACCCAGAATATTGAGTTTCGTGTTGTATGCCGGAGAGCAAAGTCCGTGCATTTACACATGAGCGGGCGGACAAATTATTCAATAACTTTGTTAAAAATGCGAATTTTGTCATTATTCAAAGTCCTTCTGGAAGGGGAAATCTACCGCTACCATATCCGGTGACTCGATTCACGTTTTTAATCTTTGGCCGTATTGAAAAAAGGGGTAAAATATTGTTTTTCCATGCATTTTTAGTGCTCCCCTGAATTTGTTCCTATTTTTTTTGTATTGCACTAATTTACTCCAAATTTCCTTGATTATGGGTCCTCAGAACGTCCTTTGTCATCTGTGAAATTTGTATAATCTAATTTTCTTGCATTTTGATTAAAACTTTGTTTGTTGAATCCCAATTTTTTGCTGTTTTTGGAGTGTGGGGAATTTTTGTTAACAACCACCAATTACAAATTCATACATGATCGAATTGGTCTTTATGACATATCGATAAGAAATTTGAAAAATGGAATTTTTCTCCCTGCCCTTTATTTCTGACATTTTAACACCTTGACTATAGTGTAAAGGTTGAATTCTCACCTTTCCTTCAATGTATATAAAGTCATCTCATTTATACGTGGGGAAAAACCCGAGTCTCTAAATGTAATGCTATAATTTCATTACTTTCATTTTTTCCGTCGTTCGTCGCGTGTGTGCTCTATGCGGCGCTCATGTCGTCTGCTACAGTCCATGCGACTACAGTAGCATTTTGTTGGTTAATGTTTGGAGACATTAAATGCGTTGGTTTTCTTTCATTATTTTGATAAATATTATAGTTAATTATAGAAAAAAAGAGTGACAAAAGTCAAGAATATTGAACAAATTTTGAGGTTTTTCGTTTAAATTAACTTACATAGAAGAAAATATAGAAAGTGAAAATTCAAATCTTGTCGAATTGGAGCAAAAGGTGAGCATTTGTTTATATTATTTTTATTCAAGAACATTTGTTTACAAGTAACAATTCTGACTCAAATCTTGGTCTTCTTTTTTTGTTATAGAAAAATGGAGGTTAACTCCGCTACATCGGTGTGTTTCCTTTGTAAGGAAGATGTTTCTGGGGATGATGCCGTCACCGTAACTCGGGGTTTAGAAAATTTGATTATTGTTAGCAAGGAAAGGAAGGATAATCATCATATATTTTTGGAAAAACAGTCATCTTTGCAAGATGTGCAGGAGACGCTATATTCTCAAACGGAATGAAAATTTCCAATGCCACGATTTTGTCTCTGACGAGACCAAAATATTTGACCATTTGAGCAGCCCCAAGAGGAAAAAGGAGCGCAGGAGTGATGGGTTTGATTTCAGGGCCAATTGTATGTTCTGTGGCTTGCCAGCTTCCGAGGAACATAACAAAATAAAAAAACGTCCAGGGGCCCCTTTTGTCGTAATTAAAAAAACAGAATTCCAGACACGGCTTATGACAGAAATCAAAACTCGAATCCAGGACGAAATCTGTAAAACATTATTGGATAGAATTTCAACAATGGATCTTGTGAGTGCCGAAGCAAGATACCACAAAAAATGTCAATCAAAGTTTTTCAAGCCTCCACCCGTCCATTCAAAGCCTGGACGTCCCAAGGATGAACATATTCTGGTCCAAATGGGCAGAGTTCTGAAGTATATTGAGGAAACTAAAGAAAAACTGTACCGTCTAGTGAGTGTTTTGTGTTTCTAAAAACACTAAGATTCCAAAAAACCGGCCCTTTTCAGGGCCACAAAAACTTTCAACGTAGAAACAATACTTAGTTCGTCACCATATGTTGATTAAAAGTATTGTATCTAATAGCTACGAATTATTTCTTCCCCAGGTGATCCTCCTATGATTCGTGCAATCCTGATTGCATGCTTGAAAGACGAATTCGGCGAGGACCGGATAGGTTTTTGTTCTGAGAATGGTAGTGGAACAAACATGTACTTCAAGGATAAAGAATATGAAGTTATGAGAGAAGAATGGAACCATAATGGACTTAACAGTGAGGATGAAGAGACGATAATTCTCGATCAAGCGGCAGCAATTATTCGGCGCCACATGCTGTCGTTTCCCCGTAATAGGGCCATGTATCCTCCAAGTGACTGCCTTCTGGCCGAAGTGGATGATAGTATCCCAGATAAGTTACAGTATTTAATTAATAATATTGTTTTGACCGATAGAAACGAAGATCTCGCTTCTCTAAAACGAAAATGCAATAGCATCAGTCATGCAATAATGGTGACAGCTCGACCGAGGTTTTTCGCACTTGCAGCTCGGTTTGGGTGTAATGCTTTTCCGAAAATTTGGTTCTCGAAGTCTTATCGATATCCTTTTTCATTTGGGAAATTGCGTGTCTTATTCGGAGGTGAAAAACCGCGAATATTGACAAGACTAAATGTATTCGACGGGAAAGGAATTATTTATTGAAATTTTCGGCAGATATGTAAAACATTTAAGAGATAATTATTCCCGGGAAGTCACAGTGGTTTTCGATGGCTATGAATGCAATCGCGATATTATAAAAGGGTCAGAACGTTTGCGACGTGCAAACAACATGTCATGCCCTGACATAAGGTTCGAGCCTAACATGGTTTTACCATTTCCAAAGGAAAAGTTTTTGTCCAATAATAACAATAAAATTCGCTTCATTCAGTATTTGAAGGGTGTTCTGGAAGAGAATAGCATTTCCGTTAGATAAGCAGTAGACGATGCAGACTCGTTGATCGTACATACGGCGTTGCAGAAATATGCTGTCAACGGCTCGCTAGTTGTAGTAGTGGCAGATGATATTGACATCCTTGTACTGATAACAGGCCTGACCCCAAAAGATCAAACAATTTATTTCTTGAAGCCTGGAAAGTGAAAAAACCCCCAGCAAATGTTTTCCTCCAAGAGCTTGGATGCACGGCCCTTCGTTAGAGACAACATTTTATTTCTCCATGCGATTTCGGGAAGCGATACAACTTTCGCTTTTTTCGGGAAAGGAAAAACGTCAATAGTCGACAAATTAGAGGGAAAGGTAACGAAGAACAGAGACACGGAACTGGAAGAGGAAATTGAAAGTTTTAAAAACCATAATCTTCCCCACGAGACCGTATTTCAGGACGGGCAAACTGTCATTGCGTCGATGTACAGTGATGATGATACACAAACCCTGACAAAAATTAGATACGAGATCTTCAAGCGATTCACCAGAGACAGAAACAGAAACCAAACCGCGCTCAAACTAGCAACCTTGCCACCCACACCTGAAGCTGCAAGGCCGCAACACCTTTATCGGGTATATCTGCAAGTCCAGCCGTGGCTCGGAAACGAACTGTCACCAGAAAAATGGGGATGGAAACGTGTAGGGGGTACACTCATGCCGGTTCAAACCACTAAAGACCCAGCGGTTCCGGAACTCTTAAAGATGATATTTCGTCAATGTAAGAAAGAATGTAAGGGAACATGCGTTCATGCAATAAAGCAGGGCTACCATGCTCATCTATTTGTGGTTCATGTGAGTCCCACCAGTCCCTGCCAGAAGGAGTTGTTGGCGAGGGCGACGTTGATGGCCAAGAATTATTATTGGACTCTTGTGACGGGGACTGTGATTTACAGATTTATGTCATAATTTCAATGTATTTTTATATATTTTTCTATAATAAATGAAATTTAAAGAAATTTTATAACTCTTTATTCCAAAAACCTCCATCCGGATGGTTGCAAAAAAATTTGCAAAAATTTGCCGAGAATCTGCAAGAAATTGTTGTTGAGTATTATGGATAAATATTCTTCACACTTTAGAGATTTTTAGTTTTCGTTAGGAAAAACCTAATGAACTTCAATACTTTGCCACATGTGCAAAACTGATTGTCGCTAGTTTCTCGCCAATTGGTGGGGTCCATCCTGCTGTGGTTAATCTTATGGTCTGCTTTCCTAATAGGTATAGCTTGAGGCCTCATTTGCGAGAAAAACAAGACGCTCGGAAACATAAATATCCTTCTAAATTATATGGTTTACGGCGTTTCTCATTTATGGCCCCGAGGATTTTACCAGTGGATAGAATGTGGTGGCGCCATCTACAATTGATTTACACAGTCCAAAACATTGAATAGAATGTATTTCCAACACCTCCCATCTAAAATTTTGTAAAAAACTTGCATATTTCAGTGCAAATAAACGAAGCTTTATTATCATAAAATAATTTAAGCATTTCTGCTCTCTTTTTTGGCGTATATCGTTCCATATTTTTAATCGCAACACTTTTTGATCGTCCACTTAATTATGGTCCACTCTATAGTTTATCGCTGATGATAACCCTAGTGGAACTTGTAATCGTTTAAAGGACGATTAATTTATTGGTCGTGTTATGAAACTTTCTTGTTGTTCCGAAATCCATCGTTAACCTTGCAAATTCTTCAAAATAAAATGTATCGATATGATAAAAATAAAGCATATTTATGAGTATAACTGATACAATATGATTCAAATTATTAATTAAAATACAAAGTTTAACGATTTGAATAGAGAAAAATAAACAAATTTTTCTAGAATGCTATAAACATTTATTTGAACAGAAATAATAACAATAAATAATTTGAATAATACAGAATTCTCATAATAAGAAATTTTTGAAAGCGATGTATCGTTTTAATTTTCATTTAATATTTTATATTTAAATAATTCTGATTGTTTGAGTTAATTTGTTCACAAACATCTATAAGAGAAACGTTAAAAACGATGGTAATCGTTAATATTAGTGTGGAACAGCCGATACTCCCATATTAAGTCATCACCAGCTGTTATTTACTTATGTATATTACTTGCTCGTGCGTTACGTTTTAAGAATACTAATTGAAAATCATATACGTAAATATGGAATTTGTGAAGTTGGTTCAAAATTCTATCCTAATAAATGAATATTTTCCGCCTTACTTATCAATATCATATCAATTATTTGGTTAAATGGTTGACTGTCACGAAACTATCAATTCTTCATCCCTATATTATGAATAAATTAATTATTAAGATTTATTAAAAACTGTGAAAAGCGAGAAGAGGCTAAAATGTTTTATAAAAAAACCTCAAATAAATTTAAAAAATTATAGATGTCACTAAAAATTTCACAAAATCATATCAAGTCTTATTGATTTTGGCCACAGAAGAAAGATTATCCAGAATAGACATTGCGTGGATCAAATTTTTTTTTCATCTTACCTTGTTTTTTGGACATTGAAGTATAATTATTTTCGAATATTATGAATTTTTGGAATATTTAATACAAATTATGCTGTCAAAACAAAACTTTTCAAACAATTTCACTAACTATACTGTTAAGGATTCTCAATTTTTATTATTTCAAATATAAACCAGTAAACCAAAGAATACATAACCCAACTTTCTCTTACCTTCGGCAAATCAAGGTCAAAAAAATGAGTCCAAATTTTTCCATATAAAAACAGCATTATGTCTCTTCTGGTTGTCTTCTGTGTTTTGGCCTTTATTTATAGAACTTTTCAGATAAATAGCCACGGGAACCGATACTTGTATGCGAGAAATATTTTATCTGATTTTCGCAATTCAAGGAAAACTTCAGTTCTGGACACCAATCTCCCGATAATTTTATTTTCCAGCAATGGCCAGTTAATCGATTAATTGCATTGACAGACTAAGGTTCAGCTAGTGGCGCCACGAGTTTGTGGTATCGATATTAATAGATGTCACTCTGGATTTTGTTTTTAAATAAATCAAAATAAAAATAGCATGAACATTAATAAAACAAATTATAATTTATAATTAAAATTAATAGTTACGTGATAGTTTCATCTCTATTAAAATAGCGCAATTTGTATGTTCAATTTTATTTGAACATTTACAAATAATGGAGCCACTTGTTCCTTCGCTCAACTCTCTTCATTATATTGAGTCACAAAACGTACTAGAAATTGACACACATTAGCTAATCTCGAACAAATCACTAATCTTGCTTAGCTAATAGCTAGTCTGCCAGAGGTATACGATCCGATTTTATTTGATTTTCGCAATTGATCTATTCTGAGTACTAATCAAGTTCAGAGTTTTCGACAATAATCTAACGATAATTTTCTATTAGTTCTATCAAGTGGCAGTGCCCCGAAACTTTTTCAGATTTTTGTCATGCAGTTGGGATGGGCAAGTATGGGAACTAAACCTGTTAGACTCGTATTTGAATTGATTTTTGCAATTCAACTAAATACTAATCAAGTTCTGAGTTTTAAACACCAATGTGACGACGATTTTTTGTTAGTTGTATCAATTACATAGGCCGTAAATTTTTTACCCAGAAGCCAAAATTACTTTTCCGGATGTTTTTTACGCGCGGAATTCGAATCCAAGGCCAGAATTTCTGTGGTGGCCCCGATTTTCGAGATATTCTAACCTAAAAGTACGAAAATCACGGTTTTTCGAGATATTGGTGGTTATGTTACATCGAAAGGTAACTTTTTTTATAAAATAATTAATGTGGTCCTAAAGAAATACTGTTCTCCGAATATCTTTTTTCATCTTTGAGAAATCCTATGTTGAAATTATTAAGCAGTTCGACTTATTTCTCGATTTTTGGAAAATGAAATCCATCGAATAAATACAATTCTTCGACGAATTAACTTTTCTATTCGTTGATAAAACTCATAGGGGGTTATGTGGATTTAGGAGATTCTAGCGTGACAGATTGTTTATTTAGTTGCTAAAAAACGAATTAAGATAGTAAAGGAGTAAATTGGTCTCATAACCTCAAATATCTCGAAAAACCGTGATCTTTCCACTTTTAGGCTAGAAATCTCAAAAATCTGAGCCATCACAAAAATTCTGACTTTAGATTCGAATTCTGCGCGTCAAAAACCTTCGGAAAAGTATATTCGAGTTAGAGGTAATAGGTTTCGCTATTTTTTGTCGGCTTGGCGGTCAAATGTGGCTAGAAAATATCTCGCATGCCGTGTTCGCCCACGCATAGAAAATATCTGGCGTGCCGCGTTCGCCCACTATCGATCAAAAACACGAACGAGTAACCACTTAACATTAATGTTTGGAAAGAAAAATTTGGAAAACCGTTGGATAAGGAGTGTATTGAGTTAAAGGGAGATAATAATGAAGATTAAATAAAAATATTGCCAAAAAAGTTGCATTTTATTATCAATACAGGAAACTTTTTAGCCCATGTAGTAATTAATTTTTAATACATTTTACTAACATTCATTATTGAGCGAGGAAAACAGAATGAAACCAGTACCTGAATTTTGGTCGAAAAATAGGAATTTAGAAATGAGAGTTTTATAAAGTGTTAGAAAAAAACTACATCACAAAATAATAAAATTGAATATTATCTCATTTTTCAATTCCTATTTTCCGACCAAAATTCGGGGACAGGAGTTTCGATGAGTTTTGCACACGAAGCGCATATATATTTAAAAACTTCGTTGTGACTTCAACTTAACAGTCAAATAATCTACGCGACGAAGCACAGTGAATATAACAATAGGCTTTATAAATTCTAGCTAAGTTACTAGCATATTTGTTGGCTTTTTCAAAAATGCTTCTCTACTTGGTCCGATGGTCCGATTTATTTTCTTTTTTAGTAAAAAAAAGAAGGATATATTACGTAGGTAAACTGTTACACATCTGGTGATATTTGATTAGCGGGGACTTGTAGGCCACTTAAGAACTCTTCTTCATAAAATATTTATAAAAGTTAACTATATCAGCGACATTTCTAAGATGCCGTAGAAAGTCAAGATTATCCTTTAAAATAGGATAGTTAATATGACGAACCATGGAGCGTTTGTGGGGTAAAAAAGTTTTAGGATTGAATTGGATGAACCACTCCGAACGTGACTGCAATATTCAAGGCGTCACAGAGTTACATATTTAAGTCTGGAAACTACAAAAAGTTTGGTTTTAGAGTCATTGAAAGTTTTTTTCACCTCAAAAATCAAATTTTCCAAATCTCTATTCAGCACGACACATGAAGACGATCACCAAAACTATGAATAGGGAAATGGGCACTTTTTAGCAGGCGTTAATACACATCAAGAATAAAGTTTAAAAGAAAAAGTTCTCTGTTTCAGAGAATGTACCGTCAACCGCTAGTTTAAATCTACTGTATCTATTTAAGGAGCTTTTGATCAAATACTTATCCATAGGGTCCCACTCAATTGCAAATAGCTAATTTGGATTCTTTATCAGCTAAGCGGGCATATGTTACTTCATTTGTTAGTATAAACGCACAAACTCCAACTTTACCGTCAAATGGTCAATCAAATCTCAATTTCAAATAATGATTCATTCCGCTAGAACAAACCTTTGAATGACTCAGCTTCTAGACCCTGATTGTCAAAGGTGAACACTAGTCCTACTAACGCTTTCGATCGACTCTAGAATTTGCCAACATTTGTTTGGGTAACTCCCTAATTAATAATTTTTAATTAATGATACACATTTTATAAAACGTTACCGTTTTGCTTCTAAGAAAACGTATTCATTTAAAAGATATCGTACGATTCATAAAAATATTCGAGATATAAATTTATTTTATATAGTTGTATATATAAACAAATTTGCTGTATATAAGGCCAATTTTTCAATATTGGCCATCAGTTTACTAAGTTAAGTTTAACAATACGTTTACCTTTAAACAACATTTTGTTTTGTGTTAGTAAATATAACAAAAATTATTTTAATATGGAAAAAGTTAACAGCCAGGATCAATATTTAAAAGAATTAACCAACGTTTTTAAACCGTTGGTCGAACCACTAGCGGATCGTGAAGTTCCAAAAAATTTGAAAGACCTGTGTTTTAAATTAAATGAAGCGTTCAGCCCAACAAAAGTCGACCTAGATCTGGTAAATCATTTATTGCTTGCTTATAAATCGAATCCTGATGATTGGAAGGCCTACGTAAATTTTGATGAAAATGTGTAAGATATTTACATATACAATAATTAAAAATCATAAAATTTTATCTTCAATTATATTCCAGATACACGCGAAATTTAGTTGACGCTGGCAATGGTAAATTCAACTTAATCATTTTGTGTTGGAACACCAAACAGCAATCATCAATCCATGATCATTCGGATTGTAATTGTTTTATGAAAATGCTTCAAGGTGAATTAATTGAAGAACGGTTTGAAAAGGAAAGTGTTTTTGATCAACTTTGCTGTGAAAGGGATAGTAAATTAATTTCTGTGGGGCGAAAATCTATAAAAACTAACGATGTACTTTACATTAACGATAATATTGGATTGCATCAAATCACAAATCCGTTAAAAACTATTGGGGCGATTAGTTTGCACCTTTACTGTCCTGCTTTCAACTTTTGCAAAGTATACGAGAAAACGGGTGAATCGAAAACATGTGAAATGAAATTTCACACTAAGTATGGACAACCTAACAATGAAAATTAAGGAGCTAATAATATATACAAATATTGTAATTTAAATATTTTGTGCATTAACTGTTAACCACATCAACTATATTTTTATTAAGATTTCTACGAATTAAAAATAAAAGAGTTCTAAAATTTAAAACTTTAAAAAACCTTTAATTTCGTTTTTGAATCATCAAAACAGACTGATATCGTTTTGGCTTTTCCGATTACCGCCATTAGTCGTTTATGTTCATCGTTTACGGTATAAGTTTTTTTGTGAATTTTCACGTACAAATATAACTTTATTTAGATGTATTATTAAACTGTGTCTGAAAATAGATTTGAGTTGAGCTACATTAGTATCAAAAATAAACATACACAGTGTGATCTTTCGAACCCTTAACAGGCGAAAACTCGGATTCTGGTTGAGATATTTTAATTGTGTTCTAAGGATGTAACCTATTTTAGTCCACATTTTCTGAAAATGAGACATTTACGATGCTTCAAGGGCATAACGAATAAAGCATAAAGGATATATGTAGGTAAAAATGTGTATATTTTAAAAAATTACTTCGGATACTTGACTAATTTCCCGTATTTAGTAACCAGTGTCGAGTATTGAAAAGCGTCACAAAAAATCGTTTACTATCAAAAAATCGTTTATAAGTATGTTGTGGGCGAAAAATAAAAACGAATTTAATTTAAAAAAAAAACAATTTTATTCACAAAGTCTTTTACGTCCATTCTTTTTACATGACACACCAATACTAACTTTTATTATTTTACTTGTAGGGTTTTAATAGATACTACATATACTGTTTGCAGTGCCATCTATTGACATACAGCAACTTCAAAATTTAGTTACAACATTCGGCCATACCTGACGCTCCAATCGTCTCGATTTGGAATAATAAAATATAGAAAAATTAAAGTTAAATTTCACGAATACATTATTAAATTAAATGAATTATATATTCATTTTATTCATATGGCTTCATATTGAACGATCCACTTACTCCTCTGAAAGGTCTATTCGATAACCGTTGGCCTGGAATATCTTCACATTGATATCGATCATTTGGCAAAATCTTGGTTACGACGTACGGGCCTTTGAATCGCGGCAATAGTTTCTGGCTTATTCCAGTTTCTACTGAATTATTTTTAAAAAATATCAGGTCTCCAACACTATACTTATGAGCGGGCTTTCGTTTTGAATCGAAATATTCCTTTGATTTCAATTGAGAATATTCCATTTCCTGAGAAGCTTCTTGTCGTATTTTGTTCAAGTCTCTTCTATCGTTATTTAATTCATGGATTAACTGTTGAATTTTATCATTTTCAAATTTTTGGTTGACACCAAAAAGAATCATGGATGGAGTATTATTTACAGAACGATTGATGGTATTGTTAAATACGAACTCAGCATTACTAAGAACAGCATCCCAATTTTTACCTTTTTCTGCATCACGGAGTTTTGCAAGCATAGGGACTAAATTTCGGTTCACTCGTTCAGCCTGAACATTCGACTGCGGTGAGCTCGTTGCGTTAAGCACTTGAATAATTCCCAACTCATTTAAAAACATTTTGAACTGATGGGAGGTAAAACAAGTTCCTCGATCAGATAAAATACGCGTAGGAACACTATAATCTCTAAAATACTTCTTTAAACTATTAATAACTTCATGAGTATTAGTACTCTTTGTAGGATAAAAGCGGCAAAATTTCGAGAATGCTTCAACCACTACTAATATATATTTGTATTTCTTATTGGTAACTTCGAACCGACCAACGTGGTCAATATGCAATGTATGGAAATGCTTATCGAACCGATCATACAAATTCATATCGCCTTCTTTTTTATCATCCTTTGGGTTATATCAGAGCCTTCTAGAGTATAGAGCCATAATCTTAATGACGTATTTTTTACAAGCTTTTTTAGTGGTATAACTTTTCACCGATTTCTATAGGAATCCATAGTAAAAATGGTGTTTTTTAACTTCAAGTTTTTCAATGAAAAAAGCAAAAACATTATAAAATGTTTGTATAAAAGTGTTCTACATATCTTTAAGAACAATATACAAGAAGGCCATATTGGTATTAAGTAAATATTAATAGCATAAATATTAAAATTAAATTATTTCTAAAACATATTTTTTCGAACTTTCATTTTGAAAAATAAATCAAAGTTGGCTCTGACAAATTAAAATAATACTTGCTAAATTTATCTTTGGTTTTACTAGCGTACGTAAGATGTCTAAAATGGTAACAGAAAAATACGAAAAAAAATTATTTAATCGCAAAATTATCACACGTTCCTATATTTTGTGAATTTGTTTTGCTTTTCCTACAATTTTTGAGCTTGAAATTTCCCCAGGTAGTAATTATTGGTATGATTTTTCAAAATGTTTACGGTCATCACTGCCATCTATGTAATGTGTATTGACTTAAATGACCAAACGAATCGGAGTAAGCTTTTATTTTAATTTGACCAGAATGCTGTTGTTATGATTTTTTTTTTAATATTTCTGTTTAAATAAATCAATTATTACAAGAACATGAAAACGATTTACTTAAACGATATTCATATATGTTGAAATTCAAACATTTATGAAAGTATTTCAGAAATTATAATTAAGAATTTGTAACGTTTTCATTTAAAAATTTGTCTTAGGAAAAAATGTGATTTCCCATATGTTTTGTGTGTTTTACTATGAAAAGTTTGGTTTTTTCCTCGTTTCTAATTCCCTTATAAAAGCTCAGATTTTTAGATTATGGCTCTATAAAATACAGGGTGCTCTGGTTATATACGATACATTTAATACACTTTTTAATCGAAGATATAATTTTGTCTTTCATAGACGGTACATGACCTATTTCATGAAACTGCCTAATTATATTTTCCTCCAGTGGCTGTGGAACATAAAATAAAAACTTATCTCGATCTTTCTTATATAAAAGATTGTCTCTAATTATAAAATGTGTACTATCCCCATTTGTGGACTTAACTGACTCCTTTATACCGGCAATTATGGGCTCAGATAATTGATGATAAGAGAGTGTTTGTGACAACGTACATTCAGTTATGTTCATAATTCCCGGAGCACGACTTAAAGCATCGAAATGAGACATACGAGATCCATTTCTATGAATTATTTCAAAATTATATTGTTCTAAAAACAGAGTCCATCTTAAAATTTTAGGATTTGATTCCTTCTTCTGAAGTGTCTGCTTCAGAGAGTTGCAATCAGTAACCACTGTAAAAGGTATTCTATATAAATAAATATGAAAACGCTTAACCGCATTGACTAAGGCTAAAGTCTCTAATTCAAAAGAGTGATACCGACTCTCAGCATCAGTAGTCCGTTTACTAAAATAAAACACTGGATGGAACTGTCCAGATGATTGCTTCTGCAGCAATATGACACCAAATCCAATTTTACTGGCATCCGTGTGCAATTCTGTAACCACTGATGGGTTATAATATGCCAAAACCGGCGACTCTAATAATCTTAACTTCAGTAGCTCAAATGCTTCCAACTCAATAGATCCAAAACTAAAACTTGCATCTTTCTTTAAAAGATCGTACAATGGCTTCGAGACTAATGACAAATTTAAAACAAATTTCCTAAAGAAACTAACTAACCCTAGGAAACGGTGAAGTTCATGCACGTTTTTTGGAATAGGATACGAACGTATAGCATCCACATGACGACGCGATGGTCTAATTACATTATATCTAACTTCATACCCGAGAAATTCAATTTTGGGTTTTAAAAATCGACATTTTTCTATTGATAATTCCAAACAGTTTCTATGACATAGACTCAAAACACTTTTCAAAACTTTGAAATGACTTTCAACAGTATCGGTTGATATTAATATATCATCAAACTTCTGCAACAAACCGTTGGAAAACCGAACGTGCATTGGCCAATCAGAAAGGAGTCCTAACGTATTCAATTTGTCCGTCCGGTGTGACAAAAGAGGTGTAACGAATCGAATTTCTTTTTACAGGAATGTGATGAAATCCACTTTTTAAGTCCAGTATTTCTCTCAATTTCTCAAGACAATCAATCGTCCATTACAGGCAAAGGAAAATGATCCTTCACTGTGATTTTATTTAATTGTCTGTAGTCGACACACAGTCAATGTGTACCGTTTTTCTTAGCTATCAAGACTATCGGACTTGCGTAATCACTCTTACTTTCCCTCACGACACCCTGCTTTTGCAAGTCTGTTACCATGCTTCGTACGACTTCGCGTGCCTTCCACGATAATCTGCGTGGAGTTGAATAAACTTGTCGATCGGACGTCAATACAATTTTTAATTCATGCTTAATTTCAGGTGTTTGCTGTTTTGGTTTGGAAAAGTGATTGTCTAGCATTTGTACTAATCGCTTCTCAATCTCAAAGTTATATTTCGACTCGTTGGAAAATGGCCCTATATCATAAGTATAATTTTCACATACCTGCGATTCAAATTCAACTCCCAAAATTTCGTTAAACAAAGCCAATTCCATTAAATTGTGGACAATGATAAATAAAATGTCCATCTGACTTACATATAGGGCATTTGACATCCTGTGTAGCTATTTGAGGTTGAGCCTTGATATACTGTGGCTTATTTGTAGAATTTACACTACGTTTATTTGAGCACTAGAAACTCAAATAAATCCTTGATTGCTGAAAAATTCCTGGTTGCCGTCTCTTGAGCCCATAAAGGGATTTCACTAGTGAAACTAGTTTTGCATAAAATTGTAAAACAGTATGTAAACCAAATATTACAATTTATAGTTTTCGAATTATATTTTTCATTGTGAATTTATATGCCAAAGTGTCTGCATAAAAATTGAATTTCAAAAGATTTCAAATAAATATTAAAAGAATTTATAATGAATCTGGTGGTTTTTTTAATAGTGTCGAAATCTACAGTCCATTATACATATATTCGCGGGAAAAAGCATAAGACCTTTTACAATAAAAGTCATCATAACCAATACTTATTTGGTTGAAGCCCCGCCATTGTGATCCTGCCACACAGCCACATTATTTTTGACTATGAGTGAAGCCCTGATATTTTTTGCAGTAGCTTTTTTATCACTGATTCAATTCTGACTTTAATATTTTGAATTGATCGAATGTCATACAATTTTGGATCCCAAAGAGGACGCTGTTGTCTTTATCATTTATAGTTCTCCCTTTCTTGATGTTGTTTACAGCATCCTTAATGTCAAGACATGTTGGGTATAATCCTATAGCCATAACCTTAATTGGTAGGAGCTGGACTTCCTGGTGGGGGAAATCACAAGCGCCTGCAACTTGTCCTTGGACGCTGCTTGTCCCAAGGGAATACCTAAAGGGAAGCAGAAACCGGTATGGTGGTCCAGGGAGTTAGGAATCCTTCGTTCACGGTGTAGGAAAGCATTCAATACAGCAAAGGGCTCTAGGGAAGTTCAGGACTGGGACTCCTATAAGGAGCACTTTAAAAAGTATAAAAAGGAAATAAGGAAGGCGCGGGGACTTTCTTGGAGACTATTCTGCGGTAAAATGGAAGGTGTTTCGGAGTCCAACGAGCCCTAGTTACTTAATTAAACCAGATGGGCTGTGGACAACGTCTAGTGGGGAATCATTGGCGCTTCTGTTGGATACCCATTTCCCAGGTAGTGTGGGTGTGTCGACGGAGCTTGGTAGGAATAAGGAAAAATGATCGTCGGGGTGCCCGGAGGAAATCGTGTGCAAAAACCGGATCCTATGGGCACTACACGGCTTTAAACCCTATACATCGGCAGGCCCGGGCGGTATCATCCCAGCGAAATTGCAAAAACACTCGTCGATCATTCTCCCATGGCTGGAGGTGGTGGTTCAAAACTGAATTATATTCCTAGGAAATGGACGGAGGTTAGGGTGATTTTCATCCCGAAAACGGGGAAGAATTCACAGGCCTACCCAAAAGACCTAAGGCCTATAACTCTATCATCCTTTCTGTTGAAAACATTGGAAAGACTGATCGACGTGTACGTACGTGCAAAAATAAAACCCAGTAATTGGGCGACTTCTCAGCATGCGTACTGGAAAGGGAGATCTGTGGACACGGCTCTGCATTCCCTGGTGCGAACAATTGAGAAATCAATCCACTCGAAAGAGTACTGTGTGGTAGCCTTCCTCGATATAGAGGGCGCCTTTAACAATGTCAGGACGGAGGCAGTTCGGGAAGGATTGTCTTTCTTAGATGTGGACTACCCCTTAGGGAGGTTGATAAATCAGACGCTAGAATGCAGGATTATTAACGCGGATATAGGGGAATCCACCATTAGGAGGCGAGCAGTTAGAGGAAATCCGCAAGGTGGTGTCCTATCACCTCTTCTCTGGAACATAGTTATCAATGGATTACTTTTGGAACTGGAGAGGGAGGGAATAGGGGTGATAGCGTATGCAGATGACGTAGCAATCGCGATCTCGGGGAAGTACGTAGGCACGATTAAGGAAGCCATGCAATACGCGCTCGTAATCATTACAAAGTGGGCCAGCAAATGTGGGCTGGGTATAAATCCATCCAAAACAGAGCTGGTACTCTTCACCAAGAAATATAAAATTCCGGTAGTCGCCCCTCCTACCTTAAATGGCACGGCACTGGCCTTTACTGATAAGGTAAGATTTCTGGGCATAATCTTGGACAGTAAGCTAAATTGGATGCTCAATATTTTAGAGAGAGTAAAGAAGTCCACTATGGCTCTGTACTCATGTAGAAACGCCGTCGGTAGGAGATGGGGTCTTAAACCAGAGCTGGTACACTGGCTCGTCACCGCTGCAGTCAGACCGATTCTGATGTACGGAGTGAGTGTGTGGTGGCCAGCACTAAACAAGAAAACTTATAAGAATAAGATAGAGAAGGTACAGAGAACGGCCTGCTTGCTTATAAGCGGGGCACTGAGGACAACCCCTACACGTGCTCTGGAGGCTATGTTCTACCTTCTTCCAGTCGACATCTTTGGTAAGCAGAGAGCGGCAACTCAACTGCACGACTCTCTGCCGTGTTTGAATGGAAATGTCTTCAGACGGGCCACTCGACGATTGGCAGGTCGCTAATGGCGGATGTGAAGAATAGTGACTACACGATACCGATTGTATGCTTTGAAAAAGGTTTCCGGACTCTTCTCCCCTCAAGGGAATCCTGGGGGAACAAGTCAATAACAGAAACTGGAAGTATACAATTCTACACTGACGGCTCCAAGCTAGACGGCAAAGTCGGAGCAGGAGTCTATTGTGACAAATTAAATGTGAATATATCCGTTCGTCTTCCTGATCACTGCAGTGTGTACCAGGCGGAGGTGGTAGCGATTGAGGAAGCGCTGGCTTGGTTGAAGCATAATGTCATATCCACAAGGGATATAACAATATATGTGGACAGTCAGGCGGCAATCAAGTCGCTGGAATCAGTTTCTCTGACGTCCGTGGTGGCATTGAAGTGCCGCTCATCTCTTAACGAGATGAGTGAGCATTTCAATATCCAGATAGTCTGGGTCCCTGGTCACTCGGACGTACTAGGGAACTGGAGGGCTGACGAACTGGCAAGGCAAGGTACAACTCTCCAATTGAAACCGGAAAGGGCAAATCTGGGGAGGCCCTTAGCAGCGCTTTATAGGGCGCTTAGAAATGAGGCGATAGCCTCGGCACAGAAGAGGTGGACTAACACCATAACATGCTATGTAGCGCGGCAAGTCTGGCCGAAACTGAACTTGAAGCGCTCCAAAACACTACTATCCTTACGTAGAGCTGATTTAAGTATAGTCGTGGGGGTGCTCACAGGACACTGCCTCATTGGGGAGCATGCGAGGAGGCTTGGGTCAATGGCAAATCACTTCTGTAGATGCTGTATGGATGAGGAGGAGGAAGAGACTCTGAGTCACTTTCTCTGCTCATGCCCGGCGCTCGCTTACAGGAGGCATACACATCTGGGCAAGTATAGTTTGGACGGCCTTATGGATCTCGAGAACTGCAATGTGCGAGATATCTTACGCTACATAAGTAGCTCAAAATGGTTCCAATGAAGGTGTAAGGGGAGTAGGATCCCTTGGTATCACAACGGACCGTCATCGGTCTAAGTATGCGTTTTGGCAGCCACTCTAACCTAACCTAACCTAACCTAACCTTAATTGGTCTTTCGTGCTTGTCTTCAAAAGTATTCGACTGAACTTTCTTAGCGTTAAGTTTCATAGCTAAATTTCTATAAGTATTTGAGTCTGGGATATTTATCTTCTAGACATCGTTATTTAGTGCTACCAGCTTGAAGACTTTGTCCCTGAATTATGTCATTAGAGCTTTGACAGTCGAATAGTCTTTGATATTAACTATGTAGATTTTTTTCTCCTCTCTTTAGTTTGATTTTCCCCGTTGTGCTGGGTTGATATGTTACTCGATGTTGTTGATGTTTGCTTTGCTTGCTCAACATATTCTGGCGATGATTCTACTTTCCTCTTCTTTCTGGTATTGCATTTCTTCAAGATCCAATCAGATTTTCTTGACACTTTCTCTGCTTCAGTAGCTTCCATGTTTAATGTGACAGTTTTTCTTGGTTTTCTTACTCTGTATACGTTTTTCGCTTTCACCAGTTGATTTAGTTGTAGGAGAAGAAAATATCGAAGGGGTCGGTGCTCAAAAAGTTCGAAATTAATTAAACTTAACAAATAGCTTTAAGCTCTATTCTATTTTCACAATTATTACTTAACTTCAAAAATAGCCTTTATAAAGTTGTATTGATTTAGTTAACTGATATGAATTCCGGAGAACATTGCTATCAATCCTTTAACCGTCAAATATAAACACTTTATTCATGAAAAAATCAAGCAATAAATTTCCCTACTTAGACCAGCAACTTAGCTTAAGATCAGTTGGAAGACATTGTATCAAGAGTATACCTTAAACCCATCACAACAAAACATGTTGTACAGTGGCGAGAATTCCATCAAAATTGGTTAAATAGTTAGTTTCTGAGAGTAGCCCGAGTCGACAGACATAAAGAAGGACTGACACCATTTTAGGGGGTTGCGGTCACCTTTCTGCAAATAACTCGGTTGTTTTGCGTTTTAAAAAAACCATCAAACGCCCAAAATGGTTCTACGGGCAATTTTCTGTCGTTATTTAAATCCTTTTTTAATTATTGTCTGTTTAATTATTATCTACAGCTTCCCTTTTAATTTTTAATTTTCAAAAGAATGTTTAACTTTATGGCAACTTTGAAACCGGTAATTTTACCCAATTTTGTACCTTGTCCCTTATCGATGAGTAATTTTCTGAAAATCTAATGTTTTGCTGTATTTATAATTTTTCCTAAAATACAAAACAATCGAATTATTCGAGAAAATATAACGGCAACCCCTAAAACCTCCTTTTTTCGACCCTTTTGCCATTTGTCCGAGCCCGAGACTCATCGAATTCTTAATCAACGTGGCAAAATACAAAAGCCTGACTTTTATCTATCTTATTTTACGGAACATAAGACGCATTTTTTTAGGTCCAAATTGCGACTTAAAGTCTGAAAATAAATCATGTGTTCTTGTCAAAAAAATCTGAGAATCCCTGGAAGGAGTAGAACAAATGGATGACAAAACCAAATCACGATAGGACATCAACAGAAAGGCCTGGGTGAAAAATTCTTGGGAAAATGTAAAAGAAGAAACAATTATTTAAAGTGTTCCAAAAAATGTTTAATACGTAACGTGTACGATTCAGAAGAAACTTTTGTCTTTCAGAAAATGGTGTCTTTGTACGTCTTTTGGTCTGGTGCATATTATCGTCCAAAATATACTAAAAATTGATTCATAAATTTTGGGGTACGTCTTATGGTCCGAAGCGTCTTCAAAATACGGTAATTCGCCTAAATACACCGTTAGGAAATTTCCCGTAGAACAACTTTGTCATTTAATCTTTCTTTCTAAAATGCAAAATAATCGAGTTATTTGAGAGAAAGTGACCGCGATTCCCTATAAAAGGGGTGAAAACTCAATATAATTCTTAAAATCGAGAATTAAAATTTATATTCTTAATTTTGGCAAGACATATTTTCATTGTCTATATGTTATCATTTAATTCATAAATTGCGATTACAGTTAAATCATATAATTAAGAATTATGCATTAATAAAATAAATTAATAAAACTAAAGTTAAAACTTTATGTTGGCGTCGCTTGTAAATCTGAAAGATCATTTTCAGGTTTAATGTCCTCTTCTAAATTGTTCGTCTCCTTGGATTTCATTTGCTTATCGATTTCCATAACTAGCTGGGTTGCTTTGGCCAATTCTAAACCACCGATAGTTTTTAATTCCTCACCATTTTCACCCTCTTCGATATTAGCACTACCCTTATGATTTTTTTTATAGACAGCAATTATAGTTAGCAACATTATTATAACGCCTGCTGTGCCGGATGTAGTATACACCTCGGTATTTCCATTTTCACTTTTCTTTTTCAGTAATGAATTCTCAACGTCTTTAGCGATTGATGACCGACCAGTAGTACCCTTTGTTAGTGCATACACCTCGGTATTTCCATTTTCACTTTTCTTTTTCAGTAATGAATTCTCAACGTCTTTAGCGATTGATGACCGACCAGTAGTACCCTTTGTTAGTGCTGCTTCTGTATTTGTGGGTAAGCTTGGTTGTAACGGATATTCGATTTCAGCAACTGAACTACTTGAATGGTTAGAGGGATGCCTCGGAAGTAGTGTGGTACGTAACGTGGGATAAGAAGAAACCGAATCATAATCAACTGCACGTTTAAAGAGATGTCTGCCGCAAATATCTGTTTCGTCGATATCCAACCAAGAACGATTCTCGTATGGCTTTGGTGTAGCACACATAATCGGCAAATCAGTTGCAATAAAATGTTTCATCAACCAATTGCGTATTTTAATCGTATCACAATTGCAATCGATTGGATTGCCGGCCAATTCAAGTTTACGTAGTCGATTTAGACGCATCATATCCTTAGGCAATGATATAATTTTATTGTACGTTAAATCTAAGTATTGCACGTGTAACGGTAATTTTGCAATGCTGGATGATGTTAATTGGTTATGGCTCAAAGTTAATTTGGTGATCCGATTATTTAATTTTGGGATTTTACTTAATTCATTGTGTGACATATCCAAATCAAATAAAACTTTGAAATTACTAAATTTGATCGAAACGTCTGATAAACTGGCGCCAGACAAATCAATTGCGTTAATATTCGAAAGTATTTTGGTAAAATTGTTTATACCGTTGATTTTGGTACATTTGGCTCGAATTGTTGGATTCTCGATGTGCTCGGAAAATGATTCGGCGCATGTACAATAATCGGGACATTTGAATCCGTTTACCAGGAGGCAGGCTGTTAGAACTAGTATAATTTTGATATACATCTTAACGAATATATTCTGGAATTAGACCGAAATTATTTGCAAATTTAAATATTGGAGATATCAAATGAAATTCAGAACTTACCGATTCATGAGCATACGCTGCAAAAAAATATTTCTAGTGTACACTTAAAATACAAATTCGTGTTCAAATTTTTGAAAATGGTGCATCCAAAATGTTACGTTAACACATACATAAATATGTGTTAAGCAGGAGTTTTTAATTAAAAATTTTTTTTTTGGTTCACTTTTCTCACAAAATTTTATACTGCCCGCGTGTTCACAAATTTGCTGATTGATTTCGACTGATGTTTTAAGGCAATTTATACGGCTATATATATTATGTCTGATTCTTTTGTCTAAAAGTTCATCTCATTTTTTTTTTTTTTTTTTATCAAAATAATATTGTTATCAAAAATACCACAACTGATATTAATTACAAAGTCATTTTTCGTGCCATTTGTAAATCTTTGTTTATCGCGGTTTTACGTTTGCCATAACCTCATCAAACAAAAGATGACAACTATTTTAGGTTGAAGATAAATTTGACTACATCTTTGTTTTTGTTTTTAGATAATAAAACAAATTTGATTAATTTTGGAATGACTGATGGTTTGACCGCACCCAAGTTACCAATATGTCATTTCCTAATCAGGTTCCCCACTATACAATCCATGATGCCAATCAGGTGAATCAAATGTAAATTTATGGTACAAAATACCAACCATTTTATCCAAAGAGTTCTAGGTATAAGTAGTCAATTTACGAGCATACATTTTATCGCTTGTTAAAGGTTAATGTTTTCATTTCTGGCCGCAGTAGTAAGTTCAGGAATTAAGTTTTATGTGAATTCTGGTAGATTTGACATTAAGGCTGACGAAGAATTCTCACAGTATATCCGCTGAATAACAAAACATAAATATTTCACGTTTAGATTATTTATGGATTATTGCTATAAGAGTTAAGCGAGCTTATAACACCAACAATTTACTGCCCACAGCCTAAGACGTAGATTCAATATAGTAAAAGAAATTTTATCGATTCAATTTTTATTTATTATACATAAAATTAAGCAATAAAACAATTTTCTAAATCAATTTAACATTTTAAATCTCCATCCAAGACATTAATAATGTCTTCTGCCGGGACGTTAGTTAAAATTTTAGATTTTACCGTTTTCATCTTAAAATCATAAACCGGACTGTAATTGCTTGCCGCACCTACCGCAATACTTACACTTGACGATTCAATCTCTGGTATACAAGGTAAAACCTCAACTGCTGATACAAATCTGGGAATGCGAACGGATTCTACAAGATCGTTGATATTAGGTTTTGGCCCGATTTTATCCGGATTATCAATCACAAGCACCGATTCGACATTTGTTTGAAACGTATCACTATTACTAGTCTCAATCATTTTCTTAATGGCATCTGCAATTAGTGTTTCACTTAAGAGGATTTTTCCAATAGGACCTTCAATACTATTCACGTTTTTTTCATTTTCAACGGCTAACGGTTCAGGCTCTTCTTCCATTTCTAGTAAATTTAGTGCGCTTATTTGTTTTGAATTTAAATTTTCGATGGCTACATCTGTTGTACTGGTGGCGGGAATATATTGTCCAATTGATTCGTTTGTTCCACTTGACATAGCACCTTCACTAACTTGTCGTTTCATTGCCGAAATGAGGCGGCCTAGGGTTTCAGTTGCCGCTGCAATTTCATCACTCGCTTCTTCCAGCCTAGAATTTATGTTTTCTTCAAAATCCGATTGTTGGACGCCATCGTTTGAGGGTTTTGTAGTTGAATTTGAATCACTGCTACTTCCAGACTCAGTGTCTGTTGATTTCTTTTTACCAACAAAATAATATCGAATTCCGATACCGAGTGTGGCCATAATTGTAATAACACCTGTACTAGCATAGAGGACTATATTGTGAGTATTTTTTTCAGCTTGGTCTGCCGGTGGTAGTGGGATAGTTAGGTTATTCCTTTCTGTTGGTTTCGATGGGGTTACCAGCTTATCAGTTGGCTTCGTTGTATCCTTAGGATTATTAATTGACTCAATTGTTACCGCAAGTCCAAAATTAAAATTATCCTGAGTTTTATTCTTATTTATTGCTATTTGTACATCAGCCGGTGAATCGGCCAACATTAATTCATCACAAACCTCTAATTCGTTTATAATTTGCCATGTCTGATTCGCATATCTCACAGGGGTTGCGCATCTCACTAGATTAGAATCAGCAATTGTTAAATTTCGGTCGATCCAATTTCGTATTTTAATAGCTCCACAATCACACACAATTGGATTATTATTTAGTGCAATCCGGTTTAGGCGAGTAAACCGCAACATATCTTTGGGTAGATTGGTAATTTCGTTATGAGATAAATCTAGATATTCGACAGCCTCCGGTAACTTTAAGATGCTCGTCGATTTTAATACATTATGACTTAAATCTAAAATTGTTATTCCACTGTTGAGCTTTATAATTGTGGTTAAACTATTGTGGGATGCATTAAGCTCGATTAAATGGCTAAATCCTTTAAAATCGATAAATAATTCAGCCAAATTCAATCCAGATAAGTCAATCGATTCAATATCCGTATTTATCTTGTAGTTCTGTAATCCTTTGATATTCGTACATTTAACAGCCGGTCCATTACAATCACAATAGTCCGGACACACATACGCGATTACCGACTGTACAATACAGAGTAACAAAACTATTCTTCGTACGGAATACATTTTTGCATTTCGCTAAGAAATCAAATTTTGTTTTTGATTCCCAATTCACAATAATGTCTAGATCGAACCAAATGTTAAAAGTGACTGTCAATAAAAGCCGAAAAGAATCATGTTGGAAACTATATATATTAAGAAACAAATTTGGTCAAATGATTTAGCCACAGATTTGAGATAATAAATTAAGGGAATTTAATCTGCGTTTTTGAGTTGCCCTTGGTTTATTGATAAGGAATGAATTTAAATAAGAAAAGAATCTCAAAACTATTGGTGATTTTAATATGATTTCAATTTTTGGGTTTGATATTCTTCTTAAGATTCGAAACTGCAATCACATTTTGCAACAGTTAAATTATCAGGAAATTTTTAATTAGGGGGGATTTTTCAGACTTTAAAAATATCGGAAATAACGACCATCCATTAATTCAAACGTTTTATTCTTGATCTGTACAACTCTCCGCCGGTGTATTTATTATTATTATTATTGATTGAAGGGCCATGTGGGTGATAAGCCACCTCGAATTGCGACCTAAAAGATCTATTGTGCTGGACCCTACTTAATTATCCGTCCAGTAAATATCAAGGTCAATATTCAGGCTCTTAATGAATCTGATAATACTACTGGCTGGTACAAGATACATACTATCCGGGCTCATTGTTCTCCCTCCTAGATGTTGCAGTCTTTGCTGGAAAATGGCTGGGCATTGGCACAGAACATGTTCCGCTGATTCCGCTTCCAGATCGCAGAAGCGGCATCCATCTGTCGTACTTAGGCCCATCTTCTTAAGGTGATATCTTAAGGGGACATGACCTGTGAGGAAGCCAGTAATCAGCCTCAATTCAGGTTTTCTAAGTTCAAGACACTCCTTAACCCTGACAGACGAAGGTGATATAAATTTCGCCAAATACGCCGAATTCTACGCCATTAGGAGGATTTTTGAACATCCTCTCAGGGTTATACCGCTGCTCAGTGACGCTGCAGAAGGGTTCTTGTCCAATAAATGGAGAAGCAGAACCCTCACGGGCGAGGCCATCAGCTGCCTTGTTTCCTTTGATTCCAGTATGACCTGGCACCCACATAAGTGTTACCTTATTTGAGCCTGCCAGACGTTTAATAATCTTCAAACAATCCCATACCAGCCTTGACTCAATGATACAAGACCTAAGAGCTTTTAAGGCCGATTGGCTGTCTGATACAATATAAATCTTTGCATCGTTTAGGCCTTTTGCTATACCTATCCTAGCGCAAAGTTCTATAGCATGTACTTCTGCTTGAAAAACGGTAGCATTGGTACCCAAGGACTTCGAGAGGGTAGTGCCACTCCCGTGTATTCCTATCCCCGCCCCATCTTCCGTTTTTGATTCATCTGTAAACCATACCATGGACCCTAGCTCAAATGATGGTCCACCTGCACTCCATACATCCCATCCAGTAGGGTCTGTCTGAAATTCCTTAAGGATTTCCATATGACCCACCATATTGCCTGGTTTGATATTTCCTTCCGCCTGCATTTTCAGGGCCATAATTGCAGCATCCTTTTTAACATGCAGGTGTAACGGTCTCAGTCCTAGAAGTCCGCCGGTGTAAAATCGTTTCTTTGCTTTCGTTTGAACATATTGTTTACGAAGTTATCCGTCACTGATTAAAAATTTGCCTCTATACTACTGTAAAGCTCACTTATGTGTTGCGATATTCAATATAATCCGTACATACATTTTGAATCATTAAAGTCACATTATGTGAATTAATTTTCGTTAATCAGAACCTGTGTAAATTCTATTCAAATCAAATTGTATCAAGTGTAGCGTACTGAATTCTAAATTCGTTGCTTATAGGTTAAAATGTCAATGTCAACAATATAGAAAACTATTTCATCTGGTAATATTTATTTTAGTACCTTTTTTTTCCTGTCAAAAACGATTTTATTCATTTTTTTTAAAACAAAATTAATTCTTCTGTAGCTCTCGAAAAGAAGACAAAATAAAAAGCAAACCGCCATTTTCGGCAGTCATTTTTCTCATTAAATTAATTACATAACATATGTAAACTTACATTTAATTTCTGTAAATAAAATTTTGTATTAAATTAAAATCATTAAACTAAAATAATAATAAAGTTTGGTAATACAATTGCATACAGTAGGTACTTGTGATTTTTTGTATTAATCAAACAGCGGAAAACGTGTTCCTGTATAAAACGTTCAATCTGCGCATCAATATAAACCCTCCAGTTTATATACAGCATAGCAGTTCATACGGTTGCTTGATATCCCCCTAAACTACGGTAAACGCACTTTCATCACAGCCCGTTTTTATATCTAATGGAGTCAGATTTAACCTCAAATATGGAACAACACCACGTTACATAAAGCATTTTAATACACCGTTAAGTGCACTCGCTTCGTACACAACACACCCACCATACAATGGATACCGGCATCAACAGCCATAAAGCGGTAACCCCAACATTCCTATACAATAAATTAGGACGTGAAGTAATTACAATAACATATCAGCCACGAAAATCAGCACTTGGTAATATCGTCAATAATTTAACAACATATCAGCGACGTAGTCCAGCACGGGGTGATAAACATTCACACTGAAAAAAATAAAGAAGTAAATTTGAAGAAATTTATATTTAAATCGAAGAAAAAACCTTTAAAATAGCGTCAATGAAAGTAGGTGATCATTATGATTACGTTTTATTCAAATTGATAATTTACTAATAAAATTATGAAATCAAATAAATTTCTTCAATTTGAAAAAATCTTTGGCAAAACCAAATTTTCGAATTGACTAAATTTTATCAATTCAATAAACATTGATTTACATGTAACTTCGTCAAATCAAATAAAAATTAAAAAAGTTATTTTGTTGATTTGATTAAATAATCAATTGAATTGATATATATATATATATATATATATATATATATATATATATATATATATATATATATATATATATATATATACTAGTAATTACCCGTCAAAACTGACGGAAGTTTCTGAAAACTCAATATATAGTAGTTCACATATTTATTTGATTTTTATACCCCTTACTTCCCCTTCCTAAAAGATCGTAACATATTTCAAAACCCCTCCCTCTCCCAGGCGTAACATAAAAGTATTCACATTTTTAAATTATTTTAATCACGTGAAAGTGAATTTTGCAATTACAATAGTTGCGTTTTGCGCTGACAATAGTTGCGTTCAATCGCGAATTAGCAGGATGATTCATGCGATCTTGATTCGCCATAGCTTAGTCGATAACATATAGCTGAGCATATTGTCGTTGCTCACCTTCAGCTGGATGCATGTGGCCAGTACGATGATAGATCTGACCGTGAACGCGAAAAACATAAGGGCCTCGTCCTTGAAACTGATGAATTTGCGCACCCATTGAAGCAAATGCAAGCATAGAGTTGTACGATCGAATGTTATCATGAAAGGCTCGAAAATGTGGGTGATGAGGATTACTGAGAAGCTCATGAAGAAGAAACGGAAATTGTCGCATTTGCTGGCAGCTAGTTTCAAGCAATACAGTTCCTTTGTGGCAACAAAATTTGAAGTGTCCATCCGACGATTTTTCAGCACTAAAATTGAGAGAATGGCAATGTCGACATTCAACATTCATCACCCCACAATTGTGAGGATTAATTTCATTGTCGCGGAAGGTTTCATGATCAAAAATCGATGAATTCCCAGCGGCTATCGATCTTCGCATCCGATTTGCATTTTGACCTCTGCGAATTATGCCTTCTCCCGGCATTTTATTTAAAAGTCGTTGGCGTTTTTGCTCATTATTGCGTTGACGACCTTCTTGCGACTGTCGATTTCTCCACCTTAGTTGTCGTTCACAATTCAAACGCAATTTCCGTCCTTCCGGAGTTTCTCGTTCCATTCTAGTTAAAAAGTTTAAAATTTTGATTTCTCATGTAAAGTAAAATTTAAATAATTTAATCTTTTTCGGGAACATTGACATTTCAAAAGTTTTAATATTGCTTACATTTATTAAGGTCTATATAACAAATCTATTTACACAACGTCTGTGTAAATTCGTTAAAAATTGAGCGAAAGTTTCGCTCTAATTTTTCACACGTTAGTGCAATAATAAAAAACTATCTTTAAATTCAATAAAATGACACAACTTTAACACTTTATTCACACGTAAAACATAAGAACTAAACAAAACAATTGAAGAAATAAAATAAATTTCAGTTTCTTATTTTTATAAACACACCCGATACCTATATGAGTATTTGAAACTAATTTTACAATGGTTCCTATGGTCATGATTGCATCGAAAGGGCTCCACGAATTAAAAAAGGCTCACTTAGCTGAAATTTACAGCGGGCCGTATTATACGCGAAATATTGATACAATGAGGTGTTGGTGCATTTAGTTTGTAGTAGTGTTAGTGTGTGGGGTGTATAATTATACATATAGCGTCTCGCCCCACACTGGGTATATTATTTAATAATAAATAAAGAGGATATAGTTTTCAATTCGTTATGTTGTAATGAAATGCCGTTATAAAATGAAAAAAAAAATAATAATGCAAAACGTTCTTGGTGAGGATCGAACCCGAAAGCTTATTGGAAAAAATTAAAAATCGAAAAATAATTTTCGGTACCAGCCTAAATGTACATTACAGTTTTAAAAAATGTATTGTTACATATTACATTATAATCATTGTCTTACAATATAAAATTTTATGTTTTTCAATTCGTATTGAAAAAATGAAATACCGTTATAGGCAAAAAAATATTAAAATTAATAAGTACTTCGATGAGCATCGAACCCGAAACATTTTCTATTTGAAGTTCCTTGTTAAAAAGTCACCACCTATATCACTCGGACTACTCAGTTATAAAATTCAAGCATCTAAATTGGAAATATAAGAAAAGCGTTACGGCCGCACACTGTGAATTATATATATATATATATATATATATATATATATATATATATATATATATATATATATATATATATATATATATATATATATATATATATATACACACCAGGGTCCCGCTTTGCGTCTATTCGAAATGCGTCTATTCACTCTTGCGTCGGTATTTTTTTGCTTATTTTTTCATACATTTAATGAGAATTCTCTTTGCTATGAGAATATTTATTAAGAATAATAATGCATGTGTTTATCTATTATTACTCCACGTATGGAACCGAACAGCGACGCAAAGCGGGACCCTGGTGTATATATATATATTATATATATATATATATATATATATATATATATATATATATATATATATATATATATATATATTTGCTGGTTAAAAAATAACAACAGGTTTATGTTTTATTTCATGTCTTTATTTCAAATTTAGTGTAAATTTTATAGTTAGGTAGGTATAAATTCATTAAAAACCTCAACAAAATCCAAATTTAAGTAGGTATATAGCTAGTTCACTATTTAAGTGCCGAAATTAAACAATTTACATTCACATTATGTTTGTCATAAGAACTATCGATAGAATAAAAATATTTTTGAATAAATGTCCATACTAAATGAGACTCTATAGGATATTGTAAATTGAGCACATTAAATGTTTTAAAACAAATATCAACTGCTTCAACAAAAGAGTTCAAAACATATTTGATCCCGTCAAAAAATACTAAAAACTCTTTTGGCTCAAGCGTAGTGCCAATGATTAAAATAAGCGGTTGAATTGGAACCTTGTTCTTGTTTCGCCGTATGATTTCTTCTTCGCATTCTCCTAGGGTATTCCCAACAATGAGAAAGCTTCTCTGCGAGTCGCTAATAGAGAATTTAGTTCTCAATATTTTGTTGTTAGTGCCTTCAATGGTGGTTGTAGTTGGTACTAGCAAGCTATGCAATAAAAAAAATAATGTACAGCTACGACCACCTATAAACAAAAGAAAAAGTTATTAAGTTTATTTTAGTTTAAAAAAATAAAATCAATTAACCTACTTTCAGTAACGTACTGTTTATGTTGAAGGTCGTTTAATAAAGTTTTACTGCTTTGATCTTTTATTTTGTCGAGGTATATTGGCATTATTTTAGCTGCGAAAATTTCATAATTTAAAATTAAGCTGGAGGCAGAGGGATACATCTGATTAAAATCAATGTTTATCTGGAAAGGAAAAAGTAAAAAAAAAAAATTATTGTAAAATGCATACATAATACTATCTTATAATTAATAAAATGTATTATTAATTAGTTTATTACCAATTTGTAGCCCATTGGTTTCTTATATTGCTTCCATTTGGTCAAAATTTCGTTCGTCGAATTGGCATTTGATATTTCATGCAAACGGTAATTTTTGGTGGCTTCCCAAAGATGCTCCATCTCAGCCCATGAGCAATTATCGAGTAATATAGCTTCGAGCTGCTCGGTAATGTTACTTTCTGGTGGTGCTATTTGTATTTGATTAAATTTTGAGAAAAAACATAATATTATTCGAATTAACAAAAAGAGTTTTCGTTTGGCGTTATATAATGCATATACATATATTCATAAAATAATAATATATTCATGAAATAATAATAAGACTGACCACGCAGAATAAAAAATAGCTATAAAAGTCGTTTTACTATTAATAGCAAAACGGTAGTTATATCAAACTACATAACGAGCTAATACACAATAAATTCTTTAAATTCATAATTTCCAATTACAATATTTTAATATTTTGAAAATTTAACTAATGTATTTTAAGAGAAGTTTAGCTTTTCGCGACTGATGTTCCTCAAATAGTTACCCATTTTAAATAGGAAGTTTCAAAAACTATTAGATTTTTTTTGTTCTACGTGGTACGTCTCATTATTATTTGGTTTATGATTGAAATTTTTTGTGAAATTTGAGCAAGGTGATTTTGTTGTGTAGCTTCGTGTTGGAATAATTCCACTAGTTTTAAGTTGCCGGAGTCTATTAAAATATTTATCGTACACCTTGCCTTGTGGCTTCCGGCCTGATTGTTTAGAATAGTAGTACGCCTATCCAAGAAAAGAAATAAGATCATTAATTTGCTGGTATCTTTCTATTGAAAACTTGAGATACATACTATAAATTCTGATGGAAATATTTGAATTCTCTTTTCAGATATTTGTTGTGCGATTACGACATTCAATCGAATTCCTTTTTGTAGCATGTACTTTATTACTGCATCGACTATTAACGATCTAGAGCCTTCACTTAATTTTTTAGTTGATTTATATATACTTAAAATTGATCTGCCTTGAACGGATTTTTCCAATATTTTATGAACATCAATTGTGACGTCATCGCAAGTACTGGAGTTTTCATCTGTTTGATATTTATCGTTTTCAATTTGCAACGGAGCATGCGCTACCTCGGTTGTTTCTAATATTTGGTATGCCTTAATTTTGGATTCAAGAATTACATCCGTTCCTATTTTTAAATTGTACTTGTTGACAAATTTTTGTATGTGTCGGTCGCTCATATTCTGGATGACATTTAAATTAATTAATTCGTCTGAAAATATTTAAAAGATATAGAATTATATAACAGCAAGAACACTATTTTTTGACAATTTACCACAAAATGCTGGAAAGAGAATGCTTAGATTCCATGTTTCCAATAATTCTTTTATGTCACACTTCTCCTTTAGAGTCAATGAACATTCTAGTGTAGATTCCGTAGATGCATCGATATGTGGTTGGGTCATTTGATCTGATTCCTTGGTATTCATCGGTACATTATAGTTTTGAATCAAATGATATTCGGTTTCATCTTCCATTGGAAGTAATTGATAAGTTATTACTTGGTCGTTTTCTGTCATTTTGTTCAATCGCGCAATATATTAAGTTAGGTACTAGGTTATTGGTTACTAACTATATTAAATGTTAGGTACTTATTACAGATTTACAAAATGTTACTATTTATAAGAAATAAAATTAAAATAACTTAGATAAGCATTATAAATTACAAATATTCTTTTAATTTAATCATCAGCTTTCCTTTTACAGTACAATGAATGTTGGTAGGCAAGCAATTAAAATCTGTAATTTTAAAGAATAATTTTTCGGCAATAAAAATTTTGGGACTATGTAATTCATATGCATCAAAATGTGAACTAAATGAATTCACCAAAAGCTCATTAACCAGTAGAAATATTTCGGAAGTTTCTTTCAAAACAAATATCTCTTCTATTTCAAATAGGCCTAGCGATGACCTAAACAATGAAAGAATCAACCCATTTTTGTAGTTAGTTCCTTTGAAACTTATGTTGCTTAAAGCAATTACATCTTGTTGTTTAATTTTAGTTTTGTTGAATAATAAATTAATATTTTTACTTTCAATGCGGTAATTATCTTTAAATACAAAATTATTTTCATTTGGTGACATTAAAGAGAGCGAGGATTTCAGATTACATTTTTTTGCTAAGCTTAACAAAATATTTTTTCTAGACGCTATGACGTTTGCATAGGCTTTGATTTCTTTATGCTTAGCTTCGAACCTAAAGCACCAAAAATGCCTAGGTGGACCGGAAAATTCTACAACAATTGGATAGTGCACTAATATATGGTGCTTTGGTTTAAGCGTGTCCGCGAATACATAACTTGTATTATGCTCACATATTAACTGTCGCATTACCGTTATATCATCCTTTGTTAAGCTTCGTCTAAGAAGTAAATCAATTATTTTTAAAAGAAGAAGGTAAAATTGCCAAACAATATCGTTTTCAGGAATCAAATCTCCTATCATGAGTGGAAACAAAAGAATAAAAGTTTTCATCTCACTTGCAGTCATCTTCAATCTACAACGTTTTATATGTTCAATTGTTATTGGTTTCGACAAATTACCTATTTCAATTGGACCATAATTAAACGTTTGTTTTCTAATATTTAATGTTTCTAACGAAAAAAAGGCAACAACGTTTATATAATAATCAATTATTTTGCAAACATCATAATGGCAAATACCTTCAAACAAATCATGCATAATATCTACAGCAAAGTTTTCAACTACATGAAAGGAACTAATTCTGTTTAAAGGAGAATTTTGATTTATTCCAGATTCTTCAAAATAATTTGTATCAACGTCTACATTATAATTTTGGATATTACGTAAATATTTATTTTCCTGAAGTGCCATATAATGTGTCTCTGTTTTCGGCGCCTTACAGAAGCGACAAAAAAAGGTGCTTGAAAAGGATTTGCTAAAATCACAAATTGAATTTATACCCAAATTATCAACAATGACCAAGCCTAAAATAAATCTAACATTCACTACTCCTCCAACAGTGCTTATAGGAATACCTTTGCATTCCATCTCGCTTATTTCATTTATTAAATGAGCTAAGCAAGCGTCATTTCCAAAGGTTTTTAGATCCTGAGATTTTATAAATCCAGCAACAAAAATATTATCTAATTTAGAAACATTATTAAGTAGAGGAAAACTATAATAAATTCCACAAACTGATTGAGATTGAGTGCCTAGAGGATTATTTATCTGGAAATCATCAGTAAATAAAAAATAAGGAATACAAATCTCACCAGGATATGGAGCAGTTTTTTTCTGCCATAATTTTCCATTAATGAAATTTGAAAGTAATTCTGGATTTTTTTGTATATTTTTCATATTATCCATCATTTCGCTAAGAATATCGCAGTGTTCAAATCTTTTTTTGATTTGAAACTTAAGAGGAAGCAAAACGCCTTTCGTACACTGCTCATCATATATAGCCTCACCATTTTGCATTAATACACCCACTGACTCATTTATTAAAAATTGAACTGATTCTTGTAGTAAATTATTTTGTTTTAACCACACGTGTAGCAAATGATCTGTTTTGCAATGCTTAAACGGATTTGATAGTTTTTCAACAAAGTTCACTAAATCGTTCTTGATTTCAACATTCTCAATTCTATTATCTATATATTTTTTTAAATAAGATGTTGCCGGTTGTAAGAAAGTATCAACAATTAGTTTCTGAATATCCTCAACGTTCTTTCGAGTAAAATTATTATTATTATGAAGCAAAAGTGTGAATCTAGCAGCATCTTCGACTAATGAATCAGTTGGAAAAACTAAATTTTCACAATCTTTTTCGTCTGATATTGAATTAATTTCGACATTGCTCTGAGATTTACTTTCATTGTTTTGACGCAATGGAATAGTTGCTTGGATTTCTTCTTTGTTTAAACTTAAAGTGGCCGCTTGATGCATTTTATTAATATGATCCCGAAAGCTTTTAACGTTAGGAAAAGACTTGTTCGCGCATATTCCTTCGCAACATTCATAAACACTGTACCTTGTAAGCGAATGCATGATATTTAAATGAATAATTAACGACTTTAAATTAAAACTATCTAAATTACACAAATTACACTTCAACATATTTACTTTATTATAGATTATTTGTAAAGATAATTAAACAAACAAAATTCGAGATCTTCAAAATGACTAACAAAAATATCTGTAATTTTTTCAAACACAATTACTATTTGCAATATTACAATAAAGCGATATAAGCATAATTATATTAAAAACTCTTACGTTCTGCCAGCTAATGTTTCACGTTATATATTATATTATGCCTATTTGTGCACTTTTAATTAATAATTATTATATTGGATTTAACCACCTACGTACAATACTTCTGAACTTGCTTTGTTAAACTGTAAACTAAATTCACGTGGAGTCGTAATTTTTTAGGTTATTTTGTCAATTCAATACAAATTTCTTCGATTGTAGTAGTAGCATTGTGTAATTGTACTTTGTTAACTAAATTTCTTCAATTTGACGAAAAAACTATGAAAAGGATACGAAACTGTTCAATTGTTGATTCTTTCATTTGAAGAAATTTCGTTAAATTAACACATTAAGTTAAATATAGTAAAATTGAAGAGGGGTAATTTAATTAAAATGTTAGTAAAAGTCTTATTTTTCATTATATGTTGATGAATCCTTCTTCAAATAGACATGGTTTATAATTAAATCAACAATTTTTCTATCAAATTAAATAAAATATGTTAATCAAAATTCAACGAAATTGATTATTCAATTTCACCTACGATATTTTTTTGAGTGCACGCAACAGTTTCAACTACACACGCGTTTCGAATTGGACGTGTAGCAGCATACGAGTATATTAAATTCTCTACGTCAATTCTTGCCGTTTTTTTTTTTTTTTTAATATTTTTACGAAACTATAGTTTATACACACAATTATACTAAACATTCGTACGTTAAATACAATGTCCGGAAAAAACACACCTCCACTAGCTGAGTCTTGTCTGGTCGTTTCAGCGAGTCCAAATCCTGCGGATCTCATAGAGCAACTACGCGAAATGCTCGAAACTGCGCGTTTGACACAAACGGACGATCCCAAATTACACGACAACGACGCAAGTACTAGCGTAATTACAAAATTAAAACAGTCGGCTGACGCGCATATTAATCGTGTAGCTTTCAAGCCTCCACAACCTCTCTTTTCACAAAACCCATCAGTATGGTTCAATATTCTTGAACAATTTTTTCAAATCGCAAATATCACGACTAAGGGTACAAAATATTCACATGCGGTTAGTGCACTCGACCCGCGACCACACAATACGTTCGCGGATGTCATATTGCGTGACAAACTCGACAAACCTTACACTACTTTTCACGATGAAGTAATTCGTGGCCTTAGCGATTCGAAAAAGGCAAAAATTATCAATATTGTGGCTGGTAGTGATTTCGCCGAGAAAACTATCCAACAACTATGGATGTCGTGTCTACCGCAACAGATCCAAATGGTGGAACGAGTCGATGCGGTTTACGAAACAATGTCGCACTCGCGAGTTAACGCAATCGATGGAATTTCTCCACAAGTGCCGTCCACAAACACCGCAGTCAATCAAGCGCTGAACATTGAGGGTTTGTTGAACCGTTTTCGTAACAACATTATCGGTGAAGTCAAACAGTTAATTGGGGCTAGCAATAATCAGATATCTGATGCATGATCACGTTCACAGGCGTCTTCTAGCCAGCACGTTGCACGCAGTCGGTCTAGCTCTAGACGCCGCCTTAACAGCAAATATAAAACTTGCTATTATCATTACAAGTTTGGTGATAAGGCTCAAAAATACATCGACGGATGTACATTTCGGTCTGAAAACAATAATGATAATACCCAAGACTCAACCCGTTAAAAATGCCTGCCAATGGCACACCGGTCTTAGCGTATGGTACCAAATTGTTAAAAATAGACATTGGTTTACGTCGCGAATTTCTTTGGGAATTTGTTGTCGCAGACGTTTCGACGCCAATACTCGGCGCAGACTTTTTAAAACATACGGGAATAGTTGTGGACATTAGCAAACGGAAGATCATTGATCTGGTGACTTCACTGTCCGTTACAGGTCTAATTACACTTATGGCAACGCAATGCTTGTCATATATTAACCAGACAACAGTCTCTACAAAGGTTCACGATCTGCTTAAACAATTCCCAGAGATAACTAGTCGCTTATTAAGCAACCCTTCTATCAAACATAACGTCACGCATCGGTTAGAAACAACTGGACAGCCGATCTTCGCGAAAACACGTCGTTTAGCACCAGATATCATCCTTATCGCAAAAGCCGAATTCGACAACATGTTAGCACAAGGTACTTGTCGTCCGAACAAAAGTCCGTGGGCAAGCCCTCCTCACCTTGTTTTGAAAAGGAATAGAGACTGGAGACCATGCGGTGATTACCGTTCGCTAAATCGAGTTACAGTTCCTGGCAGGTATCCCATACCGAATCTATTGGACTTTTCGTACCAACTCGCGGTTTGTACAGTTTTCACGACTATCGACCTTGTTCAAGCGTACCATCAAATCCCGATCGAACCATCACATGTCCCCAAGACAGCAATCTCAACACCTTTTCGTCTTTTTTAATTTACCAAAATGACCTTTGGGCTAAGGAACGCAGCACAGTCTTTTCAAAGGCTAATGCATTCTGTTTTATTCGGCCTCAAGTTCTGTTTCGTTTACTTGGATGATCTTCTGATCGCATCCAAGTCTTCCGAAGATCATCTGGAGCACCTCAAGATCGTTTTTCAAAAATTATCAGAACATGGTTTGATCATTAATTACGACAAATGCGTCTTTGCATTACCCGAAATTAAATTCTTCGGTCATCTAATCAACGAACAAGGCATTCTTCCACTTGTTACGACTGGCATACGTCTCCACTTGAAGCAGAAGAACATAATTCTTGCGAGGATTCCAAACGCTCATACAATTTGAATTTTTTTTTGTCGTTATAAAATACCCTGACCACCATGGTGTTTATACCTATGCTCGCTTTTATGATTTCCAAATTTAAATTTAATATTCCCTCCGATTGTTATGTAAACATATTTTAATTTTTTTTTTGAATTTACTTGTTTTCTATATTGTCATGTACAAGCATACATATTTCTTGCGAGTTGGTGTGTGTACATGTATTGTGTAGTATGAGATGGAATGTTTACGTTATTAAAATGTTCAATCTGGAATATTCCATTTTTCTTTCTGGTATCATTGGCTTGGATTAACGCGTGATATTTGCTCTGTGTGGGGAAAAAGCCGATCGGTGTATTCGACATGAATCCGAGGCGGCCGTACAACTAAGTATATACATATGTTGGTCGTCGTTGTTCGTCTTATTCGTTGTATTTGTGTACATAAAAAGAAAAAAGAACATAAACATTTATTTTACAATAATAAAAAAATAAAAAAATAAATAAAAATGATGAACATGTGCACAGATACAACGAATGAGACGAACAGAGATGCGAAGTGGAAAATAGGAGGGGGAAAATTTCTGATTTTTTTCTGATAAATGTAAAATATTTTTTTAGATGGGTAGTCTAGTTTTAATTTTGATAAACATCGGTCGAGTAGTTTTTTTTTGGGGTGATGGTCTCGTATATAGACCGTCAAGTTTTTTGTGATTTTTTTTTTTAGTAAAGTTTAGTGATTTGGTCGAAAATAAAAAAAAAAAAAATAAAATAAATATTGTAAGACCAATGATAAAGGATTATAAAAATAAATGAATTTAAAAACTATTATGATATTAAACATTTTTTAAAAAAAAAAAAAAAAAAAAAATTTTTTTTTGAAGCGGAGTGACGTAAGTGATCTTTTTATAATTAATATTATTTCGTATAATCACAAAACACCAACAGTTTTCACTTACTTAAAAATAAAAAAACCCAAAATTTTATTTTTGAATTTATTTACTTTTATTTATTTAAAATTACAACTAGTTTCGATCTTGTAAAGATCATCTACAGGTAATTTTTTGCAATTAAAAAACTAAAGTAAAAACAACTCTTATATATACAAAAATGTTTGTTTAACAGGTAAAAAAAAAAAAAACAAAAAAAATATAAAAAGGACTTAGCTATATATAAAAATACTAAACAAAATATAAAAGAAATAAAAAAAAAAAACGGAGGCGGACAAACCCACAAATTTAATTAAAAATAAGGGGTATTGCGCTTGTTATGGTTAATTTTTAAAAGTTATTTTAAATAAGGGGGAATTAATTTTTGCATCATCTGTGTTCATGAGATTTGTGGTGTTGGCGATGTGGTATGACTCGTATGCGTCTAGTTTCCATTTTTGATGTACTGTTTTTATTATTTTTGAAAAAGTGGTGTCTATTTTGTGGTTATGGTGGAACATATGATATGCAACACTAGATTTATTCCAGTTGGCTTTTTCATGTTCTTTAAGCCTAGTGCTGAAATCTCTCGAAGTCTGGCCGATGTAGGTGTCCTGGCAATCAGAACATTTAATTTGGTAAATTCCAGACCGTAAATCTTGTGTTACATTATCTTTAAAGTTGTTTAAATCCTTTTTGATGGTTGTTGATGGACGGGTGACAAGTTCTATGTTGTGTTTGTGGAAGACGCGCTGAAGTTTATTGGTGATATCCGGAAAGTATGGAACGCTGACTCTAGTAGTATTCACCGTTTCCATGGCTGGTTGTAATGTGGTGAGTGATGATTTGATGTGCTTGGCTTTGTGCTTGTTGATAATGTTATCAGCAAATTGAGTAGAATACCCATTGGCTACGGCCGCGTTCTGAATAAATTTAACCTCCTCATCAAATTCCGACTGCTCCATAGGTATATTAAATAATCTATGCGCCATAGAATGAAACGCTGCTTGCTTGTGCGTCACATGGTGAAATGAATCTACTGTTATGAATCTATTTGTATTTGTAGACTTTCTAAAAATTCCAAATTTTAATTTATTGTTATTATTTCGGATGATTTTTATATCCAGGAAGTTCAAAATGCCATTTTCCTCGGTTTCCATTGTAAACTTAATTGCTGGATCTATTGTATTAATATGGTTGAAAATAGCTGGCAAATGAGGTTGTTTCACTATTGCAAAAATGTCATCTACATATCTAAGCCAAATCCTCGGGAACAGGTTGAAGTTTTGTTTTAGATTTTCCTCCATGTTGCTCATGAATACGTTGCTTAGGTATGGCGCCAATTTGCTTCCCATGGATGTTCCGGATGTTTGCTGGTAAAATTTATCTCGAAATTGAACAAAATTCTGCTCCATGCATGTATCGACAATTTTGATGTAAGCTTGTATTAGACTTGCCTGTACTTGATTTTTTAAAAGATGATCCTCCAAATTGTTTATTGCCGTTTTTATTGGGATACTCGGGAACAATGCTGTCACATCAAATGATACTAATATTTCATCAGGAGCTAATGTTATGTCTGTTAGTTTTTCCACTAACTCCTTTGAATTTATTATACTGCATCCTTTTGGTGGTGGAATCATTTCCAGCTCTTTCAACAACCATTTAGCCATGTTTTCTGTAGGTGTCGAGATATTTGATGCAATTGGTCTCATCTTGTTACCGGGCTTATGAATTTTCGGCAATGCATAAAGCTTCGATACCTTCGGATTGGTAACGTGAAATTTGTACTCTAATTGATGATCATTCAATATAGCTGCTATTTCCTTTGTTACATTTTTGGCTTGTTTGACCATGTTGTTGAGAGGGTCCCTTGGATTGTTGTTTCTCCAAGTGTGTTCTTTGTATGGACCTTCGGCTATTGTTGATAATACTCGTTCATCGTAATCCCGTTTATCCAAAATGACGACCGCGTTCCCCTTGTCTGCTTTCAGAAAAACGATGTCCTTCTTTTTTTTGAGAGCCGTGATGGTTTTCAATGTAGATGAGGCTTTGCTATCCTTCTTTCCTTTGTGTTGAAGAATAATTTTCTGTGCCTCAAACCTAATGTTGTTTTTGACCAAGGAGGGGCAGCGAGTTATTCCAGTTATTCCTTATTTAAAATAACTTTTAAAAATTAACCATAACAAGCGCAATACCCCTTATTTTTAATTAAATTTGTGGGTTTGTCCGCCTCCGTTTTTTTTTTTTATTTCTTTTATATTTTGTTTAGTATTTTTATATATAGCTAAGTCCTTTTTATATTTTTTTTGTTTTTTTTTTTTTACCTGTTAAACAAACATTTTTGTATATATAAGAGTTGTTTTTACTTTAGTTTTTTAATTGCAAAAAATTACCTGTAGATGATCTTTACAAGATCGAAACTAGTTGTAATTTTAAATAAATAAAAGTAAATAAATTCAAAAATAAAATTTTGGGTTTTTTTATTTTTAAGTAAGTGAAAACTGTTGGTGTTTTGTGATTATACGAAATAATATTAATTATAACTATTATGATATTATATTATATTAAATCAAATTAAGAAAAAAAAATAATCCTAAAACTTGTGTAAATTCTTCTTGAATTTGTATAAATGGACATAAAAAAAAAAATAAAAAATTTAAATTAAACAAAAAAATATTGTAAAAAGGGTGTGGTTTTTTTTTTGAAATAAAAAAAAAAAAAAACAAAAAATTTTAATAATAATAATTTATACATAATGTACGTAACTGACTTTCAATATTAAGTAAATTCAGTCTCTTAATAATAGTAAATTGTAATTATATTTATCTTCAGAATAATCAAAATAAATTATAAAAAAAAAAAAAAAATTTAAACATAATAACGTGAAATAAACGGTTTTCTGAGTGTGTTCAGAAAATCACCTAAAAATTTTAAGAACTTTTCTTTATAAGTGAAAGTGGTGCATTAAACATAAAACCCGCAATATTTTTTTTTGTTTGCCTTTACGTCGGATTGGAAGTCAACTGGACTAGCATCAGATTAAATTAAATACACCTGATTCAGGCTTCACATAGTCGATAAATCTAGACAAATATCCGTTAAAGTGCCACGGTGTAATTGGGTGCAAATTGTCGTGATATTGGAGCAGTGTTCCATATTGAGGGGGATCCTGCGTCGGCGCTGGTTGCGGTGTGGTCGGACGGGCCTTTAAAAAGGTACCAAAATTTAGGAGGAAAACCAACTGTAATTTCGGCAATTTTTTTGTTGTAACAGTTAGTTTTCCCCAAGTATTTTCCTTTTATTATATATTTATTTTGCGATCATATTCTCGATTCGTGGTGGTGCACCGATTTGGTGGAAACCCCACGCAGAGCAATTATCTAGCCAGTTTCTCTTTTCTCCGTTGTTTTGAGTGATTGCGTTTGGAGTTTTCGCAGTTTTTCTTTTTACTTCGCTTCCGCTCGGTTGTCCGTTTTTGGGTGTGGTTCGACCCCATAACGGTTTATTTGTTTCAGGTATTTTTGTGTTTTTTCTAAATTTTCTTAAAACAGTGATAGTGAAAGTGAAATCTAGCATTAACGTAGAATCAGTTTTAACGTAATTTAACTTACCTAATTTTCAATTTTTTTTTACTTTTACCGTAACAGAACTTTTTTTTTGAATTCTTACTGTAGTGTGCTACGCCGCACCATGTGCGTGTAAATAAATAATTGATCGAATGATGTGAGGTGGGGTCATGTGAAGGGTCGGCCTTTTTCCACCCTTTTCCGTGCGTGCCGTTCGTTCCTCCAGGACAGGCTGTGCTGGAGGGCGGCACGCCACATGAGTTGATCGCGTCGGGGTGACAGTCTCCGTTCCGAGGGATTGTCGCTGGGATTGTCATGCGGGCATCCTTCCCTCATAGTGGCATCGGTGGCCGTCGCGACTGGGAAACAGCATCCCAGTAGACGGGCCGATGAGGGGAGGCCCGTGTTGGAGTCACGGCGGTAGTCGCCTGGGATTGAGACGGTCACTCCGGATCGATCACTCCCAGCTTATTATTTTCTTTTGCCGCTGAGGCCGTGGCAATTTAATTTTAATTTCCATTTGCCCTCGAATTTTAATGCGGTTATTCAAGCATGAGAAATATGTCTGAGAATCCCCACGCCGCACCGTGAGCTCTAGCCAGCTACTATACCGCATCAGACCGCTATTCTCATGTCTGTTAACGTAATCCCTTGGGGGATTTCGTTACACACTTCCAGACAAAGTTCATGTCATTAAAAATTTCGAACGGCCTGTAATGGTTAATCAACTCAAACGATTCTTGGGAATGATTAATTTTTACAGAGGTTTTATTCCCAGTGCTGCTGAAGACCAAGCTGTACTTAATAACTTCTTGAAAGGTTTCAAGAAGAACAGCAAATCTCCAATCGAATGAACTTCAGCATCTATTGACGCTTTTAATACTTGCAAGGAGAAGCTATGCCAAGCGACACTACTTGCACACCCAATCCCCGACGCTCGTTTAGCAGTTAGGGTTGACGCATCCGATCACGCAATCGGAGCAGTGGTACAGCAGTTTGTCTCGAATACATGGCAACCGCTCAGTTTCTTCTCTGTACGTCTTAGCGAGACGCAACAGCGTTACAATGCTTATGATAGAGAGCTACTTGCAGCCTACTCTAGCATTAAGCACTTTCTGCATCTCCTCGAAGGTCGTGGGTTCACTCTGTTCACCGATCACAAACCCCTAGTCTACGCATTTTATCAGAATCCGGATAAAGCATCTCCGCGTCAATTTCGGCACCTGGACTTTGTGGCGGTCACGCATTTATACATGCGTTCACCGCCACAAGTCGAAGACAACGCGGACTGTCTGTCATCTTCAGGCGCAGGCGTACAACTACACAAAACAAAACAAAAAATACAAAACACAACGAAAACGAAATCACAAAAGTACATTTACACAACAAAAAACAGTCTGCTCTCGATCTTCAACACGGCGACATGCCGACCACCATCGCTCGGTATAAAATGGCGGTGGAAAATAATAAATTAAAATATGTTAATTAAAAATAAATTAAATGTGTTATTATTTATTTGTGAACACGTCAACTTCATCGGCCAATTCACAACCGATATCCAACACATCTCCGGCGTTAACAACGTCGTTGCAGATACTTTATCTCGTATAGATCAAATTTCTATTCCTGAAAGCATTGACTATACAATCATCGCGGATGCACAAACCAACGATGAAGAATTGCGGGAACTCTTGCATAGTAACAACATGTCTCTAAATTTCAAGCAAGTCCCAATAACGTTTAATTCCAATAAACACATTTATTGCGATATTTCGACTGGCATACCTGTAATGAGATCGAGTGTCGACCTCGACTCATTATAGAAATTGTCCATAAACCTTGACCCATCGCGGCATTTACGGTAGAGGTAGCCGGTTTTGATGGGAGGTTTTATGGACCTTGTTATACCGCATTTTTTGTGAGAAGAAAGAGATGATCATGGAGATCACAAATAGAAAAAAAAACTAATAATAATAACAGTTGAACCTGTCTATAGCGACCAATAGCAAAAACGGAATCAATTGTCCAGCATGAATGGACAAATTCTTGGCCTTAGCCAAGCATAATTAAAAAAAAAACTATGAACAAAAAATGAACAATGTTTACTTCCCTATATGAGGGATTTGTTAGTAATGTTAATTAGATCAGTAGCACATAATTAACGGAAGAGCGGCGGCGCATTAAAGCACACTTCCACTCGCCTCCACTGAGGCTGTTAATTCACCCGCTACTGATCGGGCCTCTTTTGCACGTTAGTCACCGTTATACTTACCACTCAATTATTGCCCTATCCTGTTTTTATTGGTGCAGCTAAAAATAAAACACCGTTAGTTTCCTTTTAAATTTAGATTTTTATTGTAGAAGACTAAAAACTGACTTGAAAGCTTCCAACTGAATTCCCTTTTGTGATTTTTGGCCACTTTTTATACAAAATCAAGCAACCAAAAATCATCAAATTTTCCCCCACCAAAGAACAAAATTTAATTATCAATTTTCTGAATCAGCTTAATTTTAAATTTTTATTTTTTATTTTTGTTGTTGTTTTTTTTTCATTTTCATTTCTTTCATTTAAGATTGTATCAGCAGCTGTAAACAAATATTACAGAAGCTGTATCAACCAAAAAAATTAAACAAATTGACGAAAAGGAACGCGAAGCACGGTGGTCAGGTGGAAGTTGCTCAGGGATTCAAGTTGGCACTTGCGGTCAGCTCCATAACTTGCAACTTCCACAAGTGCTCCTGTTACCTCCACGTGGTGACCGCTGGTAACTAGATTGCTGATTCTTTAGCTTCTAGGCTAAAACACGGCGCTAAAGGAGTCAACCTTAAACAAATCGCTGGGCTGGGTTAAGGTGTTAATCGTACCGTGCCTATAATCGACCAGACTGGGGGCCCAGCTTTAAAACTAGCTCAGTCGCTAACGGTGGATCCGGATACTTGGCGCCCTCCGGATTAAGTAGCCTTATCTCTGTACTGCGGATCTCTGCACAGATGGACACTTCTTTCTCCGCTACTCGTGGGAATAATTATGGATCTTCATAATAACAAAAAACAACAAAAAGAGTCCGGCTCTCTAAAAAAAACTGGAAAATCTGGACAACGAGACTCGGGTCTGTAGGCCTGACGCTAAGTCTACAAATAAACAACGGGACATAGGCTCAAGCGAGGCTGGTCCCTCCACTCGGATCACCAAATCTAAAGCGGAACCAAAGCACGAACGAAGCTGGCTCCTCAAAACCAACCTATAATACTAGGAGGCAGGCCTGAAGGGCCCTCGTTAAGATAAATAACATCTCGCCAGAAGACAGAACGGATAAGAACAAATCCACGCTTGCGTGGGCAAAAACAGTCACCGAGAAAAAGTCGGAAGGCCCTTCAGCTGGCTTACAGCTTAAAAGAAATAGGTCTCAGGAGGAAAGTCCTAAGGTCGCAAAGCGAACAAAACTCCATGCTTCCGCTAAGAGGCCTTTTAACGAGGTCCTCAAGGATCAGCTGGTTGTGGCAGTTATAGACAAATCCCAAGAAGATGGCAGTATCACGCCCGCCAATTGGGGGAAGGTGGAAGGGGCCTTAGCCACCACGTACCTGAAAGTCCTGTCGGAAAATCCAGGACCTGCTCCGACTTGTTGGGACGCGGGCTGGCACAGGAATCAGGTGAAACTGACTGCCTGTGCAGATCAGAGGTCCCTGCTGCTTTATAAGAAAGCAGTGGGGGGACTTGGCGAGGTATGACTCGGAGCCAGCCTTCCTGTGATTGATATGGAGGAGATCCCCTGAAGACCAAGAGCTAGGGTGTACATCCCTTCGGAGCCTAGTGATTCGAAAGTGATACTCCAGTTGTTGCAGGTTGGCAACCCGGAGTTGCCAACGCACAACTGGAAAGTTGCTAAGCTCGAGGAGACAAAGGCTAACTATAAGTCAGCTGTTATCATCTTAAACAGGGAGTCACTGACTGCACTAGAAAAAACCAACGGTTTAATCAACTATGGTTTCAGTGCAGTCACACTCATGGTTTACAAGAAGGGCGCGGACAAGTTGGAGGCTCCGAAGTCATCTTCAGAAACTACCGCGGTGGTTGATAGCTCATCTGCGTGCGCGGAGGTAGCCAGCCAAGCGGAAAGTCCCTCCATGGACACGTAGATATCAACGTCCATGGAGTCTTTAAAGAAGCTATCAGAGGACTTCTCATCAGGGGATGACTCTGATGTTACTGTGGTGGAGAAGAGGTTGCAGAGATGACACTGCCATTTCTTCAAGTCAACCTTCACCACTCTAAGGCAGCATCAGCTACTATAGTTTTTAAATTTGGGAAAGGAGCAACAGATGTCGTCTTGATCCAGGAACCCTGGGTCACTGAAGACCGAGTACTTGGGCTCAAGACTCCCTATTATAGATTAATTCACGCGAAAAAAGAAGGTAAGGTTCGGTCGTGCATTCTCATTAAAAATTAGATGTAGCGAGGTCGATAAACGAAACCTCTGGCTAGTATCAGTTTACCTGGCTTATGATGAAGTGGGTACTCCACCAATCATTCTAGGTGAGCTAATCTTGGAGGCGCAGAAGCGCAAGATTGGAGTCATCCTTGGGAGTGATGCAAATGCTCATCACACGATCTGGGGAAGTACGGACAAAAATGAACGAGGTGAGTTACTCCTTGATTATATTTTAAGTACTAACCTTCATATATATATAACATAGGGAATAAGCCGACCTTTATAACTAGTAATAGACAGCAGGTATTGGATATTACTCTTGTCTCAAGCTTTTTGACGATTAGTCTATTAAACTAGAGAGTGTCGGAGGACCACTTCTTTTCTAATCATTGTTATCTTTAAATTGAAATGGACTTGACTTCTCCAAAAAGTCCAATCTACAGAAACAGCAAGAAAACTAACTGGGATACCTTTAGAACTATTCTGGGTAATTCACTACCAGTTCCGGTGCCAAAACCTCCAAAAACTGCGCAAGAGCTCGATGGCTTGGTGGACGAGTTGTCCAGCGCTTTTAATGAAGTGATACTGGGCTGTAGTCCCCTTAGCAGGCCTAGGGTAAATCTCGGCCACCCTGGTGGTCTAAGGACTCCTATAAGGAAGTCCTCAAAGTTTACAAATATCAATTGAGAAGTGCCAAGAACAGCTCTTGGATACTATACTGTGGCAAAATTCAGGAGTCTTCGGAGATGTCTAGGCTACGCAAAATACTAGCAACTGGTCCTTCCATCCCAAATTATCTTCAACAGCCGGATGGGATATGGACCACTAATAGTGCGGAATCGCTGGAACTTCTGATGGAGACTCATTTTCCTGGTTGTTCCGAATCTGTACCTAGGTAAAAGGGCAAGTAGCCCTATAGGCCAAACAGGCGATAAATAGTTTTAAACCATATAAGTCGCCTGGACTCGATGGTATTATCCCTGCGGATATTCAACAAACTACGGATCTAACAATTTCCTGGTTGAAGGTAATTTTCAAAGGCAGCCTAGAACTATGGCTCATTCCTAGTAAATGGACAGAATTGAAGGTTGTTATCATACCTAAGGCGGGAAAACGCTCATACTGCAATCCCAAAGACCTTAGACCGATTAGCTTGTCTTCCTTCCTTTTTAAAACACTGGAAAGACAAATAGAAGCCCATATTAGAGGCACGATTGTGTCGGAAAATCTATTTAAATCTCAACATGCCTATTGCAAGGGGAGATCTGTAAAGACTGCTCTTCATTCTCTTGTATATTTCATTGAAAAATCTTTCGAATATAGAGAATACGCAATGGTAAACTTCTTGGATATTAAGGGGGCCTTTAACAATGTCCTTCCAGGGGCTATAACTCAGGCACTTTCAAATCTGGGAGTGGATGAATCACTCAAGGACTGGATAGATCAAATGCTAAGACATAAATGCTAGTTTTGGGGAATCCTCCGTCAGAAGATTTGCAAGCAGAGATACACCACAGAGTGGCGTACTGTCCTCCGTACTTTGGAAATTGGTCCTGATGCTGAGACTGGAGGACGGTGGCTTCAAGGTGGTTGCCTATGCGGATGATGTTGTTATTGATGTCCGTGGTAAATATCCCAGCATCCTTAGTGAGCTTATGCAAAATGCCCTGGGCACCCTGTGGCTGTGGGTTGAATGTGAACCCACACAAAACTTCCTCACATCGATCCTCCCACTTTAAATGGGTTCAGCTTGACTTTTACAGTTGAAGCGAAGTTTCTGGGTCTCGTTTTGGATAGCAAATTATATTGGAAACCCAATATTCTGGAAAGAGTAAAGAAAGCTTCGGTACCGCCATACTCTTGGAAAAATGCCATTGGGAAATTATGGGGGCTGGAGCCCCGCATCGTACATTGGCTTTATACCGCAGTAGTCAGATCCATACTCTTGTGTGGGGTAATAGTCTGGTGGCCTGCTCTGGACAAAACTGTCAACCAAAAGCTGTTGACAAAAGTTCAGAGAATAATCTCTCTGTGGATCAGTGGTGCACTGAGGAGCACATCCACTCAGGCACTAGAGACTCTGCTATTTTTGACTCCTCTAGGTACCTTGGGGAAACAGTTACAGCTTGTACTGCTGCTTTTACAGCTTATACGGCTAAAATCCATCTTAATGTGGACCTGCAAATTCCCAAGACCACCGACTATACTGTCCCGTCACTATCTTTTGACACAAAGTTCCGGACTAGAATCCCATCCAGGGAGGACTGGATGATGGGTGCAGTTTTGGAACCAGGAGTTATAAACTTCTTCACTGATTGTTCAAAACGGGACGGGAAAGTCGGGGCTGGAGTGTTCTGCTAGGAACTTCTGTTAAATCTCTCCTTCCGACCTTCTTTTACAAAGGCAAATAAAAACAGTTATAACGCAAGCCGGGTTTGTTTGTGTTTATTTTCAAAATAAATGTCTTGTTGTTTTTAAGTATTGCTGATTAATTTTTTTTTCTACATTTATATTTGTAGAAAATCCAGAATTTTGATAAACAAGTAAATTGTTTAATTAAAAAAACAATACATAATACAAAATACAGACGATTTATCGCGTTATTTATAAAATAATCAAAATAAACCAACTAAAAATTCTGTACAGTTTAAATTTTAATTTTGTATGACCTATTTTATGATCTGTGTAATTCCGCCCCATATTAATTTTCAATTCGGTTATCTGTTTCAAAAAAACCAAATACATATTTTTGCTGTACAAACAATAAAGCATTTAAAAAGCTAAATAATCGCACTTGATTCTTCAAATTGTGCAGTTGAAGTCTTTACATTTAAATAGTTTGTGTTCAAAAATGGTGGGGCCAAAATTTTTAAAATTATTTTTATTTATGTGTATAACCGTGCAAATAGTTAGTGGTCAGAAACTAAAACGTAGCCTGGCCATAGTATTCGATGTAACCACATCGATGTCCGATGAAATAAACTCGTTACGTGAAGGTGTTAAACTGTTACTAGAAACTTTTACTAGTCGCCCAGATAATCCAATTTCTGAATATATATTCGTACAATTTCGCGATGAAGAAAGAGAACCGACTATATTGCCAACAATTGTCGCGACTGATGCAAAAGAAATCTTTAAGCATTTGAATGAGTTCGGGATAAATACTGGTCACAATGATGACTGTTTGGAATCATGTTTTCGTGGTATTAAATATGGTTTAGAGAAGTCCAGGGAAAATTCGATTATGTTTGTGTTCACGGATGCCGGAACAAAACATAAGGAAATGAAACCAGAGCTGGAAAAATTAATTCAACAGAAAAAAGTTACGGTATATTTTTTTTTGACTGAAGGCTGCGGCCGATCTGCTTCAGAACTTCAGTATTATTACGATTTGGCATTCAGCTCAAATGGATTAGTTTTTGATATTGATTACCGGCAAATCACAGAGGTGAGTGAATAATATAGTTTCTTATATAGAATTTTATAAATACTACTTTATGCCACTGTAGACTAAATTTTTTTTAAAGCCCAAACCAATAAGGAAATAATTCTATCCTTATAGTTAATTTTAGTTTATATGTTCTGTTTATAAATTAGTGTCTATCGATCGGATTTCCGTTGGCGTTAAAAGGACTTTGTTGGAAAAATGGGACAAATATGAGTTTTAGCATTGTATTGTACATTTAGTACAAATCTGACATGAAAATCGCAACCCGTACCACAAGTCCGAATTCACGAACAAAATCGATAATGCTTTGAATATTCGTCGTATCGATATAGTAATACTGGTGTCCCTCGAGTTATGCGGTAGTTTGGTTCCGCAGCACAATCTAACTACATTATTAGATGATCATTTCTCTGGAATCCAGGGCCGGTTACTCAGGACTCCCTAAAACTAAATCAGTACTTAAAAAGTTATTAATATTGTAATGTCCCCCTATCCGCTATGGCTTCCGTGAAGGTTGCTTTAGCTGACAACATCACCGTCGTGCGTATGTAATCGGCCGACGTACTTGCATGTGCTAAATGTACTAGTTGCTCGATTCGTGATGGAAATTCTTGTAGCAATTCTCCTCATTTCTCTTTTATGGTCATTGCCGTACTTCCGATCCAGCCCCTCCATAATTTCGAGATAACTGTTGCGCTCTTGTTCCGGAATGGTTTGTAAAAACTCTGCTGCTTCGCCTTTGAGGGTCACTATTAACGCCGCGACTTTGATTGGCCGACGTTTCAAATTGAAATTTGAAAATGACGAAATATGTTGTTCCGTTGAATGTTGGTGGCTTTAACTTGATCACGTGAACGATCTGAACCAATTGCGTCGTTGCTCCACTTGCTTTGACATCAGTTAACTCTTTCTCAAGACGTTGAAATTCTGTTTGAAATTCAGCTTGCAATTTATGTTCTCCACCTATCGAATCTCCATTTTATCATGTTGAACTTCTGTTTGCTGTTTCTCTATTTCGCCGTGTACATTCGTGGACAATTCAAGAATTTTTTTGTCTAAGCGTTTTTGACTTTCGGCAATTTACCCCATTTGACGCTCCATAATTTAGATTTTATTTATTTATTTATTTACAAAAAATCTATTCTACAGTTTAAAAAAACAACATAATGAATAGTAACTACATAGTATATTATAATAATTAAAATTTGTACAATACGGAATATATGTCAAAAATCTAATAAAATCAAAAATCAAAAATTGCAACTACGAATTTCGTACCGAAAGCATTTTCTCGATTTTTCAAAATGAAACAAATGATAATAATCATTAAAAATTCTGGCCATAGAGGCCGTCGGTTCGTTATAGCCATAATTAGTTCTATGAAATTCGATAAATAGAAATTCCCTTTGCCGCAAACTTCTACCCGGCACATAAATGTTCCAGGCAGAAATATGATTAGGGCATCTTATACGACCGTTCAAAGAATCCCCGACAAACATTGCTGACGCAATTTTTCGACGCTTCGCTAAAGTATCAATTCGAAGGCTTTGACACCGATTTTCATACCCTGGAAGATTACGCACTTGCTGCCACATAGGCTGATTACGATCTGAAAAATAACCAAGCTTTCTATAAATGTAAATGGTAAAACGTTTCTGAATTGATTCCAATCTTTTAATCTGTACTTCATGGTGAGGATACCAAACAACCGTCGCATATTCCAGGTGAGATCTAACTAGAGAAGTATATGTATAAACTAACACATGAAAAAATATCAACAAACTCTTTTGTCATTCTAAAAATAAAACCCAACATAGAATTGGCTTTTAATATTATTTTGTCTAGATGTAAAGCAAAAGTTAATTTTTGATCAAAGACTACACCTAAGTCAACAATCGAAGTTACTCTACAAAGTTCATTACCATCCAACTGATAATTGAAAACAATCGGATTGGATGTTCTATAGAACGACATGATGTTGCATTTATTAATATTGATTAACAATTTATTCGTAGAGCACCAACGAGATAATGAATTAATTTCTGATTGAAATACTTCTGCGTCATTTAAAGATTGAATATGTTTAAAAACCTTCAAATCGTCTGCAAACAATAAGCAGTTACAAAATTTGAAAATATTCGGAATGTCATTCACAAATAAAAGAAAAATGATTGGGCCCAAATGTGATCCCTGCGAAACCCCAGAATGGCAATATATATAATCCGATTTGACTTGATTCAATAAAACAAATTGTCTTCTTCCCACCAGATAAGAACCAATCCATTTTAAAAAATTAGGGGCGACACCAATTTCTGAGAGCTTTTTTATAATGATTGTATGGTCAATTGAATCAAAGGCTTTAGCAAAATCAAAGTAAATCGCATCAACCTGGGCGGCTTGTGACTCAAGTGATTCAATGGCGAATTTAGTAAATTGTAAAAGATTGGTAGTCGTAGATTTTCCACTGGTGAAACCGTGCTGAAAATCCGAGATAATTTCTTGTGATTTCTTTTGTATGAAATGACAGATGTTTTGTCACAATTAACTCGAAAAGTTTTGGGATCGATGAAAGAATTGAGATTCCACGATAATTGGATACATCAGAGCGGTCCCCCTTTTTGTAAATTGGAACAATATGTGACACTTTCCAAGCGGTTGGAAAATAGCCGTTAACTAACCATTGGTTAAAAATAAAACATAACGGAGTTGCAATATATGATGCAAAATATTTAAGTATTGACGAGGGAATACCGTCAGGCCCACATCCATCATTAAAATCCAAAAGGGAATTACATATATCATCTTCAGTTATAGATAAATAAGGAATATTAAATTGACAATTACTGACAATAGGGCCATCAACAATAAGCCTACTATTATCTTTATAAACCGATTGAAAGAAACTTGCAAAACCCAGAGCTGAACTCCATCATAATTCATAATCGATGGAAAGCCCGTTGTTTTGCGCTTATCATTAACAAACTTCCAAAATGATTTGGGGTTTTGTTTGATATTAGCTTCGATCGTTTTTTTTGTATTGTAGATATTTAGTATGAAATTCGGATTTAAATTGATCCCGAAGATTGACAAAAATAGATTTGTTAGAGTCACAATCATTTGTTCGAAGTCTGTAAAAGGCTTTATTCTTACGGTTACGCAGATTAATCAAATCCGAATCAAACCATGGAGGGTAACTGTAGTTACGTTTCCTTTTCAAAGGTACGAAACGGTCAAAGGCTAGAAACAGCAAATGATTAGTTTTTCCATTTGCTCTTAGTCTTCATACACTCATGCATTTATGCAATTATATGTGTTGAGGCTGCTGGCCCCAATGGAGGGACTACGGCCTCTTATCGGAGAATACGAAACTTTCTTACTCCCCTGGAAGGGATGTGAATAATCCTTTTCTGTTTCACCCAATAGAGCTTGTTTTTTCACCAACATGTCTTGTCTTGGGATTGGTTAAAATAATTGTAGTATAATAGCAACAGCTGGTCTCTCTATGTAAAAGAAATTGAATCATGAGACCGACCTTCGAAGAGTGTGGATTTACCTGAGTAACAGGAGTACCATCTGGGGTATTAGTTTTCATATTTGTTCTGATCATTGCTCATTTATAGTGTACCGCACTCGCCTCTGATTTAGTGAACGCATAAAATCGTTGTTATGGTCACCAGAATGATACGCACGTACGTTGTATTCCAACGGAATTAAATATCATAACACAAACTAAGATATTAGATTTATTTGAATAATTCAATTAATTACACTTATATTTATTTTAACATTTAGATAATTATTTAATAATTTATTATTATTTTTATTTTAATTGTGCTTATAGTTTAGTAATTGGTAATAACGTCTTCCATGTTATTACTTTTAGTTGTTAGGCTTTTGATCTTCGCCGAATGTTGATCACTCACAGACTGTCTGACTTTTTTATTTTTTAATGGTATTTTTGGTATAACTCGGCTTTACTACTTTATTTTATTTTATTTTATTTTAGTACTACAAATTTTGTTAATTAAATTTCACCCTAAATATAAAATTTTGCTATGATATTTATTATTACATAACATCGTTGCCGTATGTTACCACGTGGAGGCATACTAAGTAGACACATTTGTGTCTATTTACATAGTTGCAGCGTTTGAATATATGTAGACCATGAGATATATGGATATATAATGGTCAACCCCTAACCTATTGAGACACACACAACACCCATTTAGATAAATTTATTTATTCAAGGACAAAATAATTCAAAACAACACACTTAAGAAAACGCTAAATAGTTGATAACTTTTTCTAGTGGCCATCGTGGCGCCACTTGCGGGGATTTAAAGGCGAATATCTTACGTTTTGTTCTCCTGTTATTTACGCTTTGTTTCATTCACCCTTGCTTCTCACAATGCCCTAATGATGTTTTATGTTGTCACATTGAAATCGGGGTTCTGGACAAAAAATACCGTAAATCTGTTTTCACACAAAACAAAAATCTGTTGAACCTTTAATACGACCCAAATAAAATTCAAAAAAATGTCTTTTCTTAAGGAATGGATATGATCCTTACAAAATCAAGTTCCAAAATCCAAAAAGTCTACAGATTCTAATTCATGGTTTGGTGATTGATCACTGAGAAATTTTTATTTGTATCATTACAGCATTTTCCAAAATATCGAGATGTTATCAGCGACAAACTTGAAATAACCAACCAAATTCAGGGACCGGCCGGAACAGCGAGAGTTCCCGTTGAGGTTGATTCAAGTATGAAAGAATTTACGTTTACTATAGTGGCCACAAAACCATTAATAACAATTCTCGATCCTAAAAATAATACAATAAACAATTATGAAATTTTAACTAATTTAACAACGATTCAAATGATAAAAGTAATAAATCCAGAACCAGGGAAATGGACGGTTCAGATAGAAGCGAGCACACCCTATACAGGTCAAGTATCCGTTATTAGTGATCTCTCATTTAAATACGGCTTTGCGGTACACGAACCAAATGCTATTACACAAACAAGTTTTAGTCCTATGGCTGGGCAATATAATTATTTGGCTATTTTACCATCCAATTCATCGCTCATACGCAATTTAGAATATGTTATACTAGACACAAAATCTGGATCACTTCGATTCCCATTACGTAAAAAAACTGTGGATGAAGGTGATTTATATATAACTGAAGCAATTGAACTGCCAAAAGTCGCTTTCAAAGTTACACTTCATGGAATTGATCCGGTAAATCACGCCTTAAAGAGATTGATAACGCCCGATATTGCGTCCAGACTACCGGATAAACCCGAAGCAGCAATCGTTCCAAAAATAAACGTACAAGAAGGTGATCCGATTTATTTAATTTGCCGTGTGGATTCAATGATTAATACTACCGTGTCGTGGCGGAAGCTTGGACAAAATTCTGCTCTAAAATTAATGACATTCACGTAATAATTTATAATAAATGAATATTTATATCAATTTTGAACTTAATTGTTATTTTCATTAAAGGCAAAGCGACATCCTCAATCACACAATCGCAAAAGCCGACTTACCTGATGCTGGAGAGTACAATTGCGTTGCAAACAATATTGCAGGTGAAACTATTTCTACAACGATTGTGAATGTGAATCGTACAATACTCAGTGTGAATACACCGATCAAAATATATTTGCCTGAGGCTGGATCTAGAAGCCTGGTGTTAAAATGTGTGGTTACACCTGAAACTGCAGAAGTTAATGTTTATTGGTTATTCAATGATAGCCCTGTTTTGCCACGTGAAACACAGGTAAGCGATTTACAATTGTATGACATGAATTTATATATAACCATGCCATGCTCTATTTCTAGCTCATTTCATCCGACTTAGTCCTAAATAACATCGATCCCAGTTTTAACGGTACCTACACGTGTGCTGCACAGAGGAAATCTGAAATTCAGAAAAGTAAAATCGAAGTGAATGTTCTGAAGAAACCAACAATTCTGTCGACTACAAGTAATATTGAGATAAACTTAAATGATATTTTACGATTGCAATGTATTGCCACGGGTGAACCAAAACCAACTATTAAATGGTATAAATATGAGCAAGGCCAGCAAAATCACATTGAAAATTACCCAGGATTTGATGCGAATGGTGAAATATTGCTCAAACGACATGCCGAAAATTCCGATACCGCCAAATATATGTGTACCGCACAAAATAAAGTGGGAAATGTTTCACATACGTTTGATGTATTGATTTTAAATGATTTGCATTATTATTCGTTATGGAGTGATTGGTCGACGTGCAGTAAAACATGCGGTCAAGGGACAGAATTCAGGACACGCAATTGTTTACGTGCATCATGTAATCGAACACAACAACGAGAGGAACGCCAGTGTACAATTATTAAATGTGCTGTTGATGGTGGTTGGAGTGTTTATTCTCCGTATGGTGAATGTTCGAAAACATGCGCTTTAGATTTGACCTATGATGTTCCAACAAAACAATCGAGGAGAGAATGTAATAACCCTTTACCAGCTTTTGGTGGCAAATATTGTGAAGGTAAAACAGTTCGAATTTTAAATTGCACAGTTCCACTGTGTGATTCGGTTGGATCAGGCAATTTGAAGTATCCTCCGTGCTTGGATCAACCAATTTGTTGTCCGATTGGTTTTGAGTACGACAATAATACTCTCGGTTGCAAAGAAACTGACAAATGTAAAAGAAAGGGTCCATATAGCGTATGCCGAACAGATAACCAAAAATGTCAAAACGTAGGAGACGATGATTATGAATGTGTATGTCGATCGGGATATAAATTGAGGCCTGGTTTAAGTATAAAAAATCCAAAGAATCCAAAGTGTATGGGTAAGTAGTAGTGAACGAAAAATTGGTGAAATTGTTGATTTCTAATTATTTCAAAATGTTTTGTAGATATTAACGAGTGCAAACAGGAACCCTACCCTTGCGGCGCGAGCAAATGCGCTAATTCCGCAGGATCTTATAGGTGTCTATAGAAATTTTAATTTTTTTTTGTACTTCTATCAATTACTACTTCTATCAATTTAATTAATTTTATTTACATTACTCAATAAAACTTTGTTGTATTAATTTTATATCAAAGAATAAAACATTGTTTGAAATATAATCGTTGTTTTGCATGATTTCATTTTTACTTTATATTGTAATAAGGACGATTTTGATCAGGATTGATCCGTGAGGGTTAAAAATAATAAGAAAATAAGTAAAAAAAAACGGGGAAGGAGAGTAAGGTCGAAACAACTTGGGGATGAGGCGGGAGCTCCATTATCCGCTGGACCGAACGGCTCCCACCTGGGAAATAAGGCTCCTACTCGATTGGGAGGGACCTTCGACCCTCTTCCCGATGCCATATATTAGATGGTTGCCGCGGGTCCCACCCAAGGGAATACCCATCCCCCTAGTGTGGTTCCCTTCCAGCATACACACCGCCAACCGTCTCTAAGGGGAATGGATCGACATTTTAAGAAAGACTCACCCCCTTCCCCCTCCCACGGGCTGGGCGAAAACGAATCAAAACAGCGAATCAGGGTCACTGGCATTGGAAAACAACACCAATCACGACTCAACATACGAAGCTCACTCAAAACAGAACATACCGGCCATCAAGAGCAAATACAAGAAGAGAAGGAAAAAAATATATTTTCCGAAAAAGAGAAAAGAAAAAAGGAAAATCGCACAACTAATCTTGATCAAGCGCGTTCCAGGAGAGGAGATCGAAGAAAAGTGTGAAAGAGAACTGAAACAAAGAAATTATTAAGGAAATGTATTATCGGATAAAACAAAAATACGTTGCTTGACAAAAACAAAAAAAAAACCTTTAATTATATTGTACATAACGCAAAATAAATAAGAACAAAAAAATTTGAGATTCAAAAAAAGATTATCCCCTTGAAAAAAGATGTTAGACGGCAAATTTGATAGTACCAAAATTCTGGAAAAATTCCAAAGCGTAGTTGTTTGTACGTTAATTTGTCTATCCGTTATTAATCGTTTCACTTGTAGTTCTCTTGCAATTTTTTCACTTTACAGTGCTACTTCTTCACTGACTCTTTAATAAAATTTAACTTCCAAATTCAAATATAAATTTTTTTTTTTTTTAACAATCTTGTACAACAGCCCAATATAGAATAAAAAAAAAATTTACAAAACCATGATCTTGTCATAAAATTCGAGATTTTATTATCAGTGCAATTTGCAGCACACAAAAAATGGAAACTGGTTTTCCCTTCCTTGTCCACTACAGACTTACAATTGGAAACAAAATTCATGTCTGTAGTCGCCTAGTACTAAAATATTTATTCTCCTCGGTACAAATTAAATACGGCGCCTATGCGTTCAACTTGTACTAATAATATTTATTCCCCTAGATATAAACTAAAAACGGCGACTATGTAAACTGGTAATCATCGTGTGCATCGTACGCTTATTCTTATTGGTTCGTTTAAAATTGGTTATAGTACGTGTGATTTGATTGGTTGTTTTGCGTCAAACGTTTTAAAAAAAGAAAATGTAACAAATAGACAAAGAAAAAGAGGGATACGAGCGGAGTTAGTCGCGTCATGCTAAAAGGTTGATTGTTATTCGGGATAAAATAGTATTTTTTTTGGAGTTCTTATGTTTTAATAGTAATAAAATTAAGTGTCGAATTATTTATGTGTTTTATTCAAGTGTTATTCTAATAAAAAGCCCCTCATGTCGTTTTTCAATTAGAATAGAAGGTAGGCGCATGCCAAAAGACTTTAGGTTTTTCGACACGCAGTCTACATACTAAAAAGACACAATTTTTCCATCTCTCTTGTGTTATTCTAAAAAGTTACTAAATGTTTTTGTTGTTGTATTATTGTTGGTAACTTTTTTAGAATATGACACAAGAGAGATGGAAAAATTTTATCTTTTTAGTGTAGAATGCGTGTCAAAAAACCTGGGGCGGCATCATGAAATCCGCGACCGGATATCATAAATATCGCTTACCGGTAAATTACCCTCAAAATTTGTTCGATTGGATAGTAGTTGACGGTAGATGTTTTTCTCTTAATAAATCATTTGTGACAGGCATTTTATTTCGGTCGAATCGTTTTTTAATTTGCGGAAATTTAAAATAAATTAGTGATAACTGTATTGAATTAATTAAAAAAGTAAAACTAAAAATGGCAAAAGAAAACGCCAATGTAAAGTAAGTAGAAAAATTATATTTTAATTGAGTTTTTACTGAAAAAGTTTTTCGTAACAACATAACCTCAATTTTTTACAATAGAAAAGCCAAACAATTAACAAACCGTACACAAAAAAAATTGTTGGGTGATTTTATGGAAAATCATCCTGAATTTGCTAGGAGGCTTCTAAATGACCAACAAGGACGAAATAAGAAGACCACTTTGTGGAAAACCTCACAAATGTGTTAAATTCTAATGGCCCACCAACCAAAACGGAAAATGAGTGGCAAAAGGTAACATAGTATTCTGTTCCTAAGTAATGAGCACGTAAATAACTATTTTCTTTTACAATTTCTAGGTTTGGCAAGATCAAAAATGGGCAGTTAAACGGAAACTGAACCACAATAAAAAAGAATTTAAATAAACGGGTGGTGGACCATGCCAAATTAAGGAATTAACTGCGGTGGAGGAAATAATATCTCGTTCTGCGGGGCTAGAGGCTACAGTTAATGGGCTCAACTCCAAGCGTTTTGGTGCAAATAAGATCGAGGAAAACACCCGTACTATACAATTAGAGTGCACACTACTAACGTTTGGAAATTGTGATGAAATTACCGACATGCTTGATATTTCAACAGGACTGGATGAAAATCAAGACATTGATATGGCCGAATTTGAAATTTCCACTGAAAATAGCGACAGAGGCACACAAGATGCTCCAATAAATAAGTTTACCCTATTGAAAAAATCATTGAGCGTAAATCAAGAGCTCCTTACTTCATTCAAAAATATTGAAAATTTCTTGGGAAATATTCAAGAGCAAAATAAGGCAAATAAAGATGCAAATATCCTGAAAAGACAAAAGTTATTAGAACTAAGGCGAATGGAAAACCAAAATTCCTTTATGTAAATATTTCTATTGAAGTTTTATTATAACTTTTACATTAAATAATTTATGATACACAAAAAGAATTATCTGTGATTTACATTAATACTAGGAAGTTTTTATTATTAGGCTTATTAAATAAAGTATATACACAAAAATGAAATATTTATGAAATAAAGATGAATTTAATATGAATATAATAATTATTTATTTTAATTATACATATATCCCGTATGCTATTCCTTTTTCTCTCAGCTATCGCTCGAAGTCGTGCGTTTGCATTTGACGAGTTTGCTACGTCTATCAGGTCCTTGGGAGGTAATTTTAAGTTTTATGCAAATGTTATGTAATGCGGCACATACATTACATATTTGCAGTAATTTCTCGGGCTTATAACGACATTGACGTTCAGAGAGCAATATTCGCCATCGACCTTTCCAAACGCCGATGCATCGTTCAAAAATGCTGCGGGCTTTGCTATGCACAGTATTGTAGCAGGCTTCGAGTGAACCTTCTTCTATGTTTCGGTATGGAGTCATCAGCCAAGGCTCAAGTGTGCATAACCGGAGTCACCTACAAATTTTAATATTGGCAATTTTAATTAATCAAAAGTAAATATTTCATTACCTAGCAGCCATGAATTAAGGTGCTCCTGAGAATATTGTTCCATAAACAACTTTTCTTGGCTATTGCTCCATACGACCGCATCGTGATTACTTCCACCATAAGTAGCGTCTAATGCCATTATCTTCATGTTTTCGTCGCACATCTATAACAATAAAATCAATAGTTAATTTAAATTGAAAATGACAAAGTTCGCTTTACTTACAATCATAACATTTAAACTGTGGCGGGAGTTCCTATTTAAATATGAATGCTCATTTACTGAAGGTTTGAGCAAATAAACGTGGGTGCCATCTACACAGCCAACAACCCCTGGGAAGTTAAATTTTTCGAAAAAGTGGGCTTTGGTAGCTTGTGATGGTTCAAATGGTTCAAATGTTATGAATTCGGCACAAAGTATCCCTTCCATTTCATCCAAAGTTTCGGATAATACCGTGGAGACAGTACTTTGTGCCATTCCTACAGTGTAATCATTACCGATCACACTTTGGTAGCTCCCACTTTCAAAATCTCTAATGTTGCACAGAGTTTTAGACGTGGCGGTAATGCAGCTGAAGTTTTTCCCCACTTCAGCGCTAATTTTTCCTCTAGAAAAATAAAAGCTTCTTTTGTAAGCCTAAATCTCTGTTTAAATCTAAGTAGAATAAGTAAAAATAAATAATATATACAATTTTAGAACAAAAACTATTTATGTGTCCACTTACATAAAATCTTCAAGTGATAAAGGATTGCTTTGGTCCCTCAAACGTCTCCTTACCACTCTTGTATTCCTTGTGTGCGAAGCTTCCTCTTCATCTGACGAATCCGCAGCAATGAAATGTTCTAACAAATTCCTGTAATTTAGATGTACATTGTAATCAACCACAGTTTCGAATAAAACATGCTTACATTTTTTCGATAGCCCAGAAAATTAGTACGGAGAAATAAAAAAATAATTTGAATTACTCTATAATCTCAACGGTCAACACAATTCAATTCAAAAATGAACATAAGCAAAAAATACATATTAAAGCCACTGAACTAAAATTAGTTCAAATTTGCTCATTAAAACTACCGTGCGGAATTTATGATACTGTTTCTCTACCGAACGGATCTGTAACCGGTGAGAAACGACAAGCGACAACAATTTCCGTACCGATTTCATGATACCGCCCCTGAAGTCTTTTGGCATACGCCTGCCTTCACGGGAATAATATAATCCACGTGTCGCTCCTTGATAGATTTACAACCCTGTATTTAGTTTTCTTTTTTGTTTAGTTTTTATTTGACAAAAATAATTTTATTTAGATTTCTTTGAATCGAATATTTTGGTTTTAATTTAACAAAATTTTGTTATTTATATTTACAGTTTTTTTCTAATAACTGAATTTATTAACAATTTACAATTTAAATTTTTTTAAAATTTTATTTCCGCCATTTTGGATACTAAATTCTTTATTTACAGAAACATGGTGCAATTTATTAGATTTTACACGCCGCTACAAAGTTTTTCATTTGTTTTGTCTGTTTTTTTTGAAATTTGAATTTATTAACCAAATTTTTATATTTATATTTTGACATGCGCGCATTCCGAGAAAAAATTTAACAAAACCATCTAGACGCTTCTTTTTCTCCTTGTCAATTATTGTTTATACAGACATAATTTCAGTCTTTCTCGAAACTTTATTGTGTGAGCGTCGCTTTTTATTTTAGTGTTGTGTTTTATTGTGTGAGCGTCGCTTTTTAGTTTTTTACTTTTTATTTCTTTTAAATTAAAATGTTAATAATTTAACTTTAATTTATTTGTTTGGTATCAGTCGGGTAACTCTTTTCACAGTTTTTTATCCACAAAAATAATAAATTTACCTAATATAAGCAAGGAGGGGCCAAAGTACGCAGTACTTTGAACCTCCACCATTTGTTGCTGCTTTCTCTGATTCTGATGATGATGAAATAAATACAAAAAAATGCAAAATCCTTTTTAATAATAATATAATTGTAAACGGTGAATATGATAATAATACTAATAAGAAATCTAAAAGGAAATATAAAAAAAGTTACTTCGCAAATTTGTCAAATAGAGAAGTACATAGTTCCTTCATTATCTTTTCATCTCTATCCATTGATTCTTTTAATAACTCGAACATGACGCCCGTCACTACAGATAAAATTAATTTATATAAGAATCGATCAGATACCGGCCCTTTCACCGTATTTGTTAATAAAGATAATTTAAATCTAGTTAATTTAGGCAAAGCAATTAAAATAAATAATTTCAAAAACATCAAAAATGCAAAGACTTGCCAGATGTCATACAAGCATATGCTGCCAAGAAGGCATAACTTGATTGTACACCAAAATTTTGACGTTTGTGTTATTGGATTCAAAAACATGGCTGCTAGTTTCGAATGGAATTTTCCTAATTTGTAGTTATGCTGTGTGCCTCAGAAGACTTTTCAAACTAAGTTTTTGTAAGACCCAGAGTAATTCATGCAATATTTAAATAGATGTCACTAGGTTAAAAGTATTCAATTGAGCCTTATAGCCAACGAACTAAACTTTTTAATGTCTCGATTAAATAAATGACGTCTAATAAAAAATAAACCGAGTCGTATAAGAAGAAGTTCAATGACGTTAAATCGCATGATCTTAGTGGCCAATTCACGTCTGTTCTTCGAGAAATTATTCGATTATTAAACTTCTCTTTCAAAAGATCGATTGATTCCATTGCTGTGTGGCACATTGTACCATCTTGTTGAAACCACATATTCTGCACATCTATATCTTCCAATTGACTCCAGAAAAGTTCTTGGTTTGAGGCTTATTTGCTGTGAACGACGACGAATTGATGTCCTTGGCCCTTCAGCAACACTTGTTCTAACAGCTGCAATATTTTCACTTAAACTACCACTACGATAATAAATTCTGCTTCTCTGATCTTAAACTGAACCAGTTTCTTCAAAATTATCAGAGATAAGTTTAATAGTACGGTTTGTGGACATTTTCTTTCAACTTCTGAATAACTTTCAACACATTTAAAATAAGTTTTAATAATGAAAGCACGTTGCTCACTCGTGTAGCGATCCATTTTAACGAACCGAAATGTTTGTACTTGTCATCTGCCAAATAACATGTGGTACATGTCTAGTACAAAAAATAAAATGGCGGAATATTTAAAAAGATACCTCGAATTTGAAAACCCTTTATATATATATATATATATATATATATATATATATATATATATATATATATATATATATATATATATATATATATATATATATATATATATATATATATATATATGTATATATATATATATATATATATATATATATATATATATATATATATATATATATATATATATATATATAATTTGTGAGGTTATGTTACAGTAACATTTTCATGTTATTTATACATAACACGAAACTATAACAAAACTGGTTGGCGGGAGTTCGTCGAAGAGGATAGTCCTGTTTTTTCTATCCTCTTCAAAAATTTAGTTTTATTTTATTTTATTTTGTTTTATTTTTGTGTTTTATTCATATTTTAAATTTAAATTAAATTCTAATTAAATTAATTTTAGTGTAATAATAATCTAAGTGTAGTGAAAATAATTAAACTAAAGTGTAATTTTGGAAAATGCAATCCACCGGGATGCATTTGTCAGGCAATGTTTTTTATTTTTGTAGATAGAAAAATTAAAAGTGCATGATTTGATATTTTGTGGATTGTAAATACAATCAAATTTCAATTTTTAATTACTAAAGTTTAATATTTAGATAGTATTGAAATAAATTTTAACTTATGGTATATAAAATAAGTCGCAATTCTTATGTGTGATTTTGTGTACATTTTACAATCGACGCTAATACATACTTATAATTTGGTATATAAAAGGGCCATAAATATGTTTGTGTACTATGTAGCTGTGTCGTTTTCTCTTTGCACGATTTCTGTGAAGGAAGTGTGCGTGGTTTTGTTGGTTTTTGTATTATAAAGTACAAACAACAACGAGAAAGAGAATCTTTACGTTGGTTTTGATCAAAAACATCTATAATTCCAAGACGAACTATACGAAATTTAAAGGTACAAAGTGACGACTGCCCATAGTGTTAGTTGTGTACATATAAGCCTTCAATAAAAAAACTAACCAACACTAATCTAATTTGTTTTGGTTTTGTGCTATGAAATATGAAAAAAAAAAAAAAAAAAAATACATAAGAAACAACAACAATATACATCACGGCAACGCCGTTTAATAATATCGTGTGTATGTTTTGTGTTGGAAAATAATACCAATTATGTCGTTTTCGATTGATTTTTTACCCCTCTTTGAAAGTGTAACCTCAATTTCTTCGTCAATCGAACATAAACACCGAATTGCGTTCTGTCCTCTGTCAAACCATATTAAAACGACAAGTCAAATCGAAAATGACAGCACAATGACAGTACTGTTTAGTGCATTTGTAAAAAGAGGGGTAAAACTACCAGAAAAATTGGAGTAGTCGAAATTGCACTGCAATTTTTTTTGGTCAATCGAATATTTCCAGGGTAAAAATATTACACTTTTTGCACTGAGTGCAATTCAATTTGGTCAATCGAAATCCATATTACAATAACAACAATGGTCGTACATATTTTTTGACATAAGGAAAAAGATGTATAACCTAACCTAACCTATTTTTATTACACTCTAGACCAAAAATTGGCACATTTCATTGTGTTAAAAAATACGAATAAGCGTACATATTTTAATGCTTTACTACATGTTAAATATTAAAATATTAAGACACAATTCGATTTTTAATATTAAGACACCTTTTAAATTAAAATTATCTTAATAATTTTTTTATTAAATTCAAAAATGAATTCAAAAAGGTACAATATTTTTGTCAAGAGTGTACAAATAAAAAGTAAAAATGTGTTTGTATGAAAATAAATGTAAAGTAATATGCGACGTTGCCGTCATCATTTAGTCACCAATACTACCTTCAGTAGCAATTACCAGCCAATAAAGAATAATAGTTTGTCTTGGAATTATAGATGTTTTTGGTTTTGATACAGCCGTCACAAGTATTTTACTGTTGTGTAAAATGGGCACTAATACATCCATACAACTTGATTTATATATGGCAGGATCAACAATATGGTTGTACAGCTGTTTGTTTGCTCTTTACACGGATTCTGTTAACGAAATGTAATATATTTTGTTGGTTTATGTATTATAACGCACAAACAACAACAAAAAGAGAATTTTTTGCGTTACATAGTTTAAGTGTGTTTATATGTACTATAAGGGTGTGTTGGTGGTTTTAGTATGTTTTTGGTTTTAGTATATAAGATTTTGTTACTTGAATGCAGGTGTTGTTAATCTCTTTGTGTTTTTGTGCATTCACGAAACAACTATGATATTATTGAAATCATGCATTATGTGAACACAATGAGATTTTGTATGTTCGACACAAATAGGATTTTTATACTTTGTATAATCGAATTGGTGTGAGTCGAATTGATATTGGGAGCTGTCTTATACAATTCATTTGAGCGGTTTATTTAGGTAGGATTAATACATTTTTTTTACAGGGTATTAAATACTGAATCGAATTGAAGTTATTGTAGCCGCAACGTGCATCCACACGATTGATGTCCTCACCGTCCATGAAGCAGATTTGTAAAAATTTATGTGGTTCATTTGGCATTGGCAGTAATGAGCCTACTTTGTGGTACACTTGGCCTTTGATTTTCAACGTTGAATTGAATTGTTGACCATTTGCCGCAGTATTGTGAACTATTTCTGTTGCTCCGAACGAAGTCATTTGGAAGCATGAATTGAATGTGCGAATGGATTTTAGGAACAGGTTTGAATCTGGATCCGTGCTGATGAGCAAGTCGTTCAATGGTTCTGGTGGTATCTCAATTTCTGGTAGTTGCACTTTTCCTGATGCACAACACATCCCGGCTGACTCATGTTTGAATTTGAGCGCATGACAATGGGGACATTCTTTGTCCATATCACCAATCAGCACTTTTGGATGAGCGGAATATTCAATATCTGGCTAGCGGATGTAAATGCTCGATTTTCTTGTTGGCGTTGTCGGTCATTTGCTCTGCGTGTGTTAACCACGAACCGGAGCGCTTGTCTCGATTCTAATTGTCGATGTTGATTCCGTTCAGCTCGTGCCTCTTGTAATTGAGATGGTCAGTGATGGAATGAAGTGGTGAGTGTGCTGGTCTACCACGACGATACATCACCTGTGACGAATTAAACGAAATGCTTCTAAATATGTATTCCAATACAACGGAACTACTCTTAGTTGATTTTCGACCGTATAAAGATCATCCTGATATTATAAATATAGACGAAGAAAAAATTAAGATAGGTGAAACTGTTGCACAGTTATCAAGCACCTTAACTTCCCATGATAAGGATATATGACAAAACAGGGAACTAATGCAAAACGTAATAATTTTTGATTGGAATACTAACAAAGATAAACCGATTATTGATTCACCACTCCACATTTTGATGTCGATTTTAAGTCTTTGGGATCCTAAATTCCTAATATTGATAGTGCATCGTTGAAATTTTTAAAAGATGGTTATGAAGAATTTCTTACTCGATTTCCACAACACGCATCGAATTCAAACGTTAAATCGCCGCCTAGAATTTGTCCACCTAAATAAGAAGAAAACGAGTACCCTTCGATCAATGATATAGTAATGAAAGAAGAAACGTTTAATGTACAAGTACAAAATGTTTCAGTCCCAGATTGTGAAACAAATCCCGAAATTATGAAGAAATTTCTTGTGAAACAAATGAGCGAATTTATTGAGAAGCGTGAAGAATTTGCCGTTGAATGGGTAAATATAGAGAAGAAGCGGCAAGTTATAGAAGAGGCAATAAAACAGTCGCTAATCGAGCAAGAAGTTGCTCAAGATGAACAGATCAAAGAAAAATTATTGAAAATGTGACAAACTTAGAATATGAGGTTATGCAGGTAGAGAATGCGGAATACGATATTACGAAAAGGTACGCGAAGCACAAAAATGAAATGAAATGAATGAAAAGTTGGCACAAGACAAGCGATTATCGGAAACACGTGAGATAACACCGATTAAACCATCGGCAATACATCCATCGCCGCCCACGATGCCCTCTGATGCGTAATGTAGTTGTTGATCGAGGTTTAACCGGACTAACAAATTTGGGCAATACTTGGTACATGAACACCATTATACAATGCTTTAGCAATAAAAACACTTTAATAATTTGCTTTCTAGAAAAAGTTTACAGTAAATACATGCATAATCCCAGGATACCAGATAGCTAAATTACGGAGCATGATACGCACTCTGTGGAGTGGACAATATATAAAAACCTCTCTCAGAGGATAACAATGGAAATTGTTTTAAAAATTTATACTAATTTTGTGCCAAATCAGGATGAGGACGCCCATGAATTTTTACTTTTGTTAATAGATTCTATGCATAATGCTTTAAATGGAATGCCACAACAACCCTCGTCCCCTAAAGGCACTTCACCGGAAAGGCTTGGATGAAGTTCATATGTAGGAACGAAAGCATAATAACGAATTTGTTTTTTGGCCTAGTGAAAAGTACTATAAAATGTAAGGCGTGTAGTTATGAGAATCCCAAGTACGAGGAATTTAGTAATTTAAGCTTGGAGCTACCACGCGGGAAGATTAATCAGCGTTATACACTTGTCGATTGTCTTAGTCTTTATTTTAATGGTGAACTCCTTGAGGACTGGAGATGCTCTCTTTGTGGCCAAACTAAAGGTGCTGTACGACTACCGTCTGTTTTAATCGTGCATTTGAAGCGTTTCCAAGTAACTTGTGGAGGAGGATATCAGAAAATAGAATATTTCATTGATTTTCCGTTAGAAAATTTACAAATTTGAAAGATTATATAGCACCCAGCGATTGTACGCCATCGCAACCCATTTCGGGACAGTAAGAAAAGGTCACTATACGGCATGTTGTTGTAATACTATTCTTAAAAGGTGGTATCATTTTAATGATCACCTTGTGAATTTGGTGAAAAAAAGTGAATTGGTATCAAGTGCGGCTTATGTTCTTGAACGACGGTAGACTATATGGTAATAGTGGATGTCTGGTGTATTTTCCTCAACCAACTTTCTCCGGTAAACATATGTATCGCAACGTATTAGCAAAAGCCCCTTGATGAATAATCAATTAATAAAAACGCTGATGGTAAACGGTTTTAATTACGCAGGTGGTTGTATATAATATTTTTATATTCTGGTTTTCTTTTTACAATTTTTAATTTTATTCACTTTATGTTGCTTCGCCAAAATACCAAAAAACTGACCACAAAAAACTTTACTTAACTTGACTTACTATAAGAAGGGGTCCACCCATGTTGGTGAACCATAAAAAATATAATAATATAACCATTCGCGGTCATGGTGGCAGTTTTTGATTGGTTAATCCATGGGGTTTATGGTAAGTTACATCAGGTAATGTAAACTTAATGTCTATAATTTAGTTTTTATAAAAGTTAACTAAATATTCATTGTTACAGTTTTCGACAATAGATGGTAGCATTACATTATTTTAAGAATAATTTTAGTGTTTTACGTAACGGCTGATGAAATGTCAAACGATTCAAAATATAAACAAAATAATGTTAAGAGCAGTTTATAAGATAAGTATATACTTGATTACCTAGTTTTAACAAATTAATAACTCGCTTTCATTTGATTTCAGATCATTTGCTGTACGTACATATATGGTAAATTAAATTTAGTTAGACTATACTAGTTACAATGGTTTGTAGAAATTAATTTTAATTTTAAATTTAGATGACAAAATTTCTTGATCTGCACGGGTGCAGATAGTTCTATTCTATACAATATTACCCGATTCGGAGCCACAACCCAACCTATAGGGCTGATGAATGATAATTTGTTATACAGATTAGGGAATACCTATATTTAATATGAATAAGCTTTGAGCTTTCAAATTTATACAAATAAAATAAAAAAAAATAAAAAAAAAAGTAATGAATGTCAATTTACATTACGCGATCTGAAGGAAAACCTAAGGGAATTCAGTGGTAATGATGTAGATTTGTACGGTGACTACTACTTGAGGGACCTGCTTATAAATCATTTTAAACCAAATTTTGTAGCAACCAACTTATTTGGCAAAACCATAATTTTAACTTTAAAGGACAGGTTACCCGAAGAATTGTTAGTGCAGCAGCAGCCAGCAGTATTTATCAAAGAAGAAACCCAGTCCCAACAGTATATCCAACATTCGATGATATCAAAAATGGTGGTGAAGGGTTTGCACCAGCGACTTTAAAGATATTTATGGAAACTCTTTTAAAAAACGAAACGCATGATTTACGGATGCAGACCAAAATCGTTTATATCACCAGTGCTGCTTGGATTATCAGTTTACCTTCATCGTAAAGTTGGCTCGAGGCATATAATCGACCTATTGAATTCAATAGGGATAACTGTATTATACAATGAGGCTGCCAATTACATCAAATGCACAACAGAGTTTGTAGACGTACACGTGGAAACAAAATAGAGTTATGCAATTTGTATTTGACAATTCTGATGTTAATTTATGTACTTTAGACGGCTTAGACACATTTCATGCTCTAGATGGGATTAAATACATTGTACCTGCTACAGCGGTTAAATTGTGTGAAAAGATACAACGAACATCGATTACACAAAATAACAAACAAAAACATAGCATACCAATACATATATATATATGTATATACTATATATGGTATATAAAACCTGACTCATCAGGATTAAGAAAAATTATAATTGAGGATATACCCTCAGATACATATGACGTGCACGGTTTACTTACAAACATGTCTTTAGATTTAATTTGGTTGGCTGGATTTATTAACTTGGAAAATGTACCAAGTTGGAATGGATATATGCAAGCAATTAATAATTCTGGTAAGATTTATAATTTATCTCATAATTGTTTTAACTTTAGGAAACTTTTTTAATTTTCCAAGTTTCACAAATAGTACCAGTGCCGTTCATCAATTTAAGTGCAAGTTACTTGACGACGTTGTACTCAGCTTTAATTTATGCAGCCTGCGAAAGCAAGAAACATGGGCAGATGTGCATATTTACTTTTGATCAACCACTCTTTATGAAGTCAATTGAAATGGTCAAGTCTGCGGATTAAAACAGTGATATATCTGGAGTAATTGTACGCCTTGGACGATTTCATCTACTCATGTCGTATCTTGGCACAATTGGATTGCATTTCTTCATGATCCAATCAGATTCTCTTGCCACTTTCTCTGCTTCAGGTCAGGTGTGAAGTTGCTCGGGGGATTCAAGTTGGCACTTGCGGCCAGATCCGTAACTTCCAACTTCCACAAGTGCTCGTGTTACCTCCACATGGTCACCGCTGGTAACTAGATTGCTGATTCTTTGGCTTTTAGCCTAAAACACGGCGCTAAAGTAGTCAACCTTAAACAAATCGCTGGGCTGGGTTAAGGTGTTAATCGTACCGTACCTATAATCGACCAGACTGGGGGCCCAGCTTTAAAATTAGCTCAGTCGCTAACGGTGGATCCAGATATTTGGCGCCCTCCAGATTAAGTATTATCTGTGTACTGCGGATCTCTGTACAGATGGACACTTCTTTCTCCGCTACTCGTGGGAACAATTATGGATCTTAATAAAACAAAACAACAACAAAAAAAATCGGGCTCTCTAAAAAATCCGGAAAATATGGACAACGAGACTCGGGTCTGTAGGTCGGACTCTAAGCCTACAAATAAACAACGGGGCATAAGCTCAAGCGAGGCTGGTCCCTCCAATCGGGTGACCAAATCTGAGTATATAAATACTAAGCGGAACCAAAGCACGAACGAAGCTGGTTCCTCAAAACCAACCTATAATACTAGGAGAAAGGCCTGGAGGGCCCTGGATAAGATAAATAACATCTCGCCAGAAGACAGGACGGATAAGGACAAAGCCACGCTTGCGTGGGCAAAAACAGTCATCGAGAAAAAGTCTGAATGCCCTTCAGCTGGCTTACAGCTTAAAAGAAATAGATCTCAGGAGGAAAGTCCTAAGATCGTAAAGCGAACAAAACTCCATGCTTCCGCTATGAGGCCTTTTAACGAGGTCTTCAAGGATCAGCTGGTTGTGGCAGTTATTGACAAATTCCCAGAGGAAGATGGAAGGGGCCTTAGCCTACCTGAAAGTCCTATCGGAAAATCCAGGACCTGCTCTGACTTGTCGGGATGCGGGCTGACTTAGGAATCAGGTGAAACTGACTGCCTGTGCAGATCAGAGGTCCCTGCTGCTTTATAAGAAGGCAGTGGGGGGACTTGGCGAGATATGGCCTGGAGGCAGCCTTGCTGTGATTGAAAGAGAGGAGGTCCTCTGCAGACCAAGAGCTAGGCTGTACATCCCTTCGGAACCTAGTGATCCGAAGGTGATACTCCAGTTGTTGCAGGTTGGCAACCAAGATTTGATAACGCACAATTGGAAAGTTGCCAAGCTCGAGGAGACAAAGGCTGACTATAAGGGCTGAATACTAAGGGGTTTTCTGCTATCAAATTTCAGTAATGAAGATGTAGCAGCGGTCAGCATTGAGGTTGATAAACGAAACCTCTGGCTAATATCAGCTTACCTAGCTTATGATGAAGTGGATATCCACCAATCATTCTAGGTGAGCTAATCTTGGAGGCTCAGAAGCGCAAGGTTGGAGTCATCTTTGGGAGTGATGCAAATGCTCATCACACGATCTGTGACGAGGTGAGTTACTCCTTGATTACATTTTAAGTACTAACCGTCATATATATAACATAAGCAATAAACCGACCTTTATAACTAGTAATAGACAGGAAGTATTGGATATTACTCTTGTCTCAAGCTTTTTGACGATTAGTCTATTAAACTGGAGAGTGTCGGAGGACCACTCCTTTTCTGATCATTGTTATCTTCAATTTGAAGAAAAAAAGAAATCCATCTTAATGTGGACCGGCAACAATACAGGGCACTCATCTATTTTGTGCAACAAACAAATTCCCAAGATCACCGACTATACTGTCCCGTCACTATCTTTTGACACAAAGTTTCGGAGTAGAATCCCATCCAGGGAGGACTGGATGATGGGTGCAGTTTTGGAACCAGGAGTTATAAACTTCTTCACTGATGGTTCAAAACGGGACGTGTAATTACTAGCGGCCACCCCGACATTTTTGTATTTTTAGAAATTAAAATTAATATCATTCTTTTGAGTTAATGACATAAAATTGAAGGTGGGACACGACCTTCTTTTACAAAGGCAAATAAAAACAGTTATAACGCAAGCCGGGTTTGTAAGGGTTTATTTTCAAAATAAATGTCTTGTTGTTTTTAAATATTGCTGATTAATTTTTTTTTTGCTACATTTATATTTGTAGAAAATCCAGAATTTTGATAAACAAGTAAATTGTTTAATTAAAAAAAAATACAAAATACAAAACGGAAATCACAGACGAATCAAAATAAACCAACTAAAAATTTTGTACAGTTTAAATTTTAATTTTGTATGACCTATTTTATGATCTGGGTAATTCCGCCCCATATTAAATAGTTAATTTTCAATTCGGTTATCTGTTTCAAAAAAACCAAATACATATTTTTGCTGTACAAACAATAAAGCATTTAAAAAGCTAAATAATCGCACTTGATTCTTCAAATTGTGCAGTTGAAGTCTTTACATTTAAATAGGATGTGTTCAAAAATGGTGGGGCCAAAATTTTTAAAATTATTTTTATTTATGTGTATAACCGTGCAAATAGTTAGTGGTCAGAAACTAAAACATAGCCTGGCCATGGTATTCGATGTAACCTCATCGATGTCCGAAGAAATAAACTCGTTACGTGAAGGTGTTAAACTGTTGCTAGAAACTTTTACTAGTCGCCCAGATAATCCAATTTCTAAATATATATTCGTACAATTTCGCGATGAAGAAAGAGAACCGACTATATTGCCAACAATTGTCGCGACTGATGCAAAAGAAATCTTTAAGCATTTGAATGAGTTCGGGATAAATACTGGTCACAATGGTGACTGTTTGGAATCATGTTTTCGTGGTATTAAATATGGTTTAGAGAAGTCCAGGGAAAATTCGATTATGTTTATGTTCACGGATGCGGGAACAAAACATAAGGAGATGAAGCCAGAGCTGGAAAAATTAATTCAACAGAAGAACGTTACGGTGTATTTTTTTTTGACTGAAGGCTGCGGCCGATCTGCTTCAGAACTTCAGTATTATTACGATATAGCATTCAGCTCTAATGGATTAGTTTTTGTTGTTGATTACCAGCAAATCACAGAGGTGAGTGAATAATATAATTTCTTATATAGAATTTTATAAATACTACTTTATGCCACTATAGACTAAATTTTTTTTAAAGCCCAAACCAATAAGGAAATAATTCTCTATAGTTAATTTTATTGGTTTACATGTTCTGTTTATAAATTAATGTCTATTGAACGGTGCAATATAAGCAAGGATTTCCGTTGGCGTAAAAAGGACTTTATTGGAAAAATGGGACAAATATGAGTTTTAGCATTGTATTGTATTTAATTCAGTTTTTATCCATTATTTTGTAACGAATGAAAAAAAAAAACAAATCTAAATAAGTAATATTCAGTCTGACTCCGAATCAAATCGCATTCGACGATTTGAGCTTGGTTTTGTTATTACACTTTCATCACTTGAACAATCAGTTTCCGCGGATAAGCGAGGTAATCAATGGCGTGACACAATTCGTTTTGAATTTTTACATACGGAGCCATTAGGTTTTTTAACGAACATTGAAATTTTAGGCTTCGGTCTATATCGGCATCATTTTGAGTTATAAGAGGCTCCAGTTTATATACTAATTCGATTGCTTCTCCTATTGTGTTTGGATGTAAAATGAGGAGGTTCTATCTCAATCTCATCCTCTGAGACGGTTTCTTCGGTGTTGTCATTTAATAAATCTACTAAATCTTTTTCACTTAGATCTTCGTCAATATCAAGCAATGTGTTGACTTCATCCATATTCATATCATTAAAGCCTTTCTCACCAACCGAATGCGCCATTTTTACAAACCAATCCCGAAATAAAATGGAAGTCATCCATGTTCGCTCTCCAAAATACAGGAAGCAGTGCTATTAGTAGTGCTATAAACGCACGAGGGTTTAATGCGCGATGAATGGCTAATGGTTTGGTTACCAAATCACCTGAAGCATTACTACATAATTTCAACGAAATTCTGTCTTTGGCCGCCTTAAAACCTTGCGCAGTTTTTTCTTGCTTGGAAATGTATGTGCGATTTGACATTTTCTTCCAAAAAAGACCAGTCTCATCGGCATTAAAAATTTGATCCGCCACATATCCGCCTACTTCGATAATCTGTTTAAGCTCGGATGGATACAATTTCGCTGCTTCTTTACCAGCTGATGCTGTTTCACCCAATGTCTTAACGTTATGTAAGGAAAATCTTTTTTAATCTCTCCAGCCATCCTTTGTTTCCAGAAAATTCTGGTATTTGGCTAACAGAACTGGATGGTTCATTTATTTTGATGTGGTTGTAAATACGCACTGCTTTAAGACGGATTGCTGTGCCATCCAAAGGCATTTCCTTCTGGTTTTTATCGCTTATCCATATCATCAAAAGCTTCTCCATTTTTTCCATTAATGGATTTTTGGCTAAAAGTGTCTTATTGATGCTGATTGTTGAATCAGCCTCGACCGATTGTCTTATTTTATTTTCGTTTATCTTAATTGCACGTACTGTTGATTCACTCATTCCAAAATCGTGCCCTATAGCCGCAGGTCCATCCCCTTTTTTGAATCTTTCTAGAATCTTGATTTCCATTGAGTTTTTTTTTCGTTACACTATTTTATTCGGCATCTCTCTGTTAAAATGCTTTGTGCGTAAGCCGTAATTACATATACACATTTGTAGTTAAATACAACTCTAAACAATATTCCAAGTACCGTTAAACAAAAACACATTAATATTAACTATTACTATTAAAAATACATATGTACTCATTGACTTAGCGAATCACTAATTATAGTTAGTAAAAATTTTTTTTATTAATATTTTCCAATTTTAATATTTTCGTTTTGTTATTACTGGTGACAAATGGCTCTGGGAATATCAGTCAAAAACATTTCAGTCAACATTTCAGTTTTTAAAGTTCATTTAACTAGGGTATGTTTTTCAATTTTAATGACCAAAATTTTATTGATTTAGGAATCTTAACAATTAAATGTTTTGAATGGAATTTCAAGAAAAGTTAAAAGGTTTTTAGTATAGTTTTTTTCAAATAACCCCTCAAATTGACAACCAATGTACCCAGGTATGTAGCTAAATCGTAACACTAAATGAAAATTAAAAATTAGAAAGTTCTAATACTTTCGATAACGTTTTTGGTAGCAAAATGTCGCGTTATTTGCGGGTTCTTGGAACGCTTACTAATTTCAGACATAACCAACTGCTCACATAATTGTTGCAAAAATTTACGCCGGTGACGGGAGGTTTTTCCAAAATGTTATAAAAAAAATGCCAGTGGCTAGAGATTCGTCCTCCTTTTGCATGAATATTACACGCTGCCCTTAGTTCTGTTATAATCTGGGGTCATTGTTGGTTTATTGGCCGATCCTTGTTTCTCCTTATCATAATGCATAGAGGAAAACCACAACAGCTTTGTTTTTTTTGGAATATACGAGCACATTGTGATGTTGTTCGAAAAACTGAAAATAGACGATTCGACAGGTCGAGGTTTGCGTTTTACTACTAGGAATTCGGCTGATACGAATTATGGTCAACTAGAAGCTAAATTGTATCTGGTAAAAAAATTGTCACACGTAATATTTCGACCACTTCTACGAAAAATCAACACGTTCTCCTTGGTTACTTTCCCTTTGTGAGTTTGCAGCGATTCCAGTGTAGATTTGTTCTTTCAATGGATACGAGGTAGTGGAGTCACACACCCATCATACTTTAATTCCATATCTGACCGGTTTTAAAGGGGATGAGAACTAGATCTCCACAAATCTAGTATACTCATTCTTGGATCGGCTGACACCGGAAAATTTTAATGCCGAGATATCCATCAAATTCAGAGACACTTATTGGCTTCCATACCCGAATATTGTCGGTTTGGTTCCATGTTTGGTAACTTTGAGGTCCTCTACGATTGGTTTCGCGAATGATGATTTCACAAATGTCTTCACGTATAAATAGTTTAAATATTTGGATGATGCTTAGATTGTTTGTTTTATTTGTTGGGCCTGCAGCGGCCGATTTAAAAATGTTATGCAACAGATTTCTGCGATGTGTTGATGGAATTTCACTCCAAACTGTTCCACCTGTTGGTCGTGCTGAAATATTCAGTTATCATAAATAAAACAGGATTGTACAAAACCAGGAAATACAATAGCATATTGTATTAATAAATAAAATTTAAATGATCAACATTTATTTATACTAATGTAAAATTCAATTTTAAAACAAAATTTCAAGCAAAATGAATAGATATCGTACATACTTACCCGGGTATGTTGGTTGTAAAGACGAAGATAAAAATTCGGTCGTAAACACAAGGATTAAAAAAGGAGGTTCAGGCCAAAAAGTTGTTCAGCCACAAATTATTGTACTCAAATACCTTTTCGTTGGTTGACATAGCAAATAAAAATTGAGGTGTGGCCAACAGACACATGTTTCTTTTACGAACAGGGAATTTTGAGAAACGTATTATTCAAATTTATCTTATTATTAATTTATTAAAACGATTTATTTGTATTTTAACTTATTTTAATTTTTTATACCCCTACGTTTCGACATTGAATCTTTGTTTACCAACGAAAACTTGTTGTTCGTATTAAATTTGGTTAAAACATTTTGGAATAACATAAACTTTAAAAGCAACGAAGGTTTAAAATTTATTCTGAATCAAACAGAATTTAGTTTTAACGGTAGACATTTTAAACAAGTTTTTGGCCCTCCAATCGGCTCACCAGTTAGTCGAACAGCTAAGATTAATTTTTTTTTGCTAACAATGATAGACGATTTTGAATATTAGGATTTGTGGAATTCAAATGAAAGATATGAAATTTATCTAGAGGTTCAGTTTCGATCTTTAGATTAGAATTTAAATTAACATCGTATTCATTGGAATTTACTAAACTTACTAGTGCGTAATCATTTTTAATATTTAAAATGGAATTCGCAATATATACTCCAGGCAATAATTCTTTTGAATAACAAATGTGTTCAGAATGGTTAGGCAACGAGCATAACACATGCCTCTGCGCGAGCTGGAATAGTTATTCTTGTAGGCAGTTTCGATAACCTGTATGTCATTAATGCATTATTTATAAGTAATTGAATGCTTTTTAAAGCGAAATCTAATTAACAATTATAAAAATTTAGAAAATCTTTTCCTAGTATGCCGGAATATTCTATAGGAAAATTATTCGGAACAACCTGTAAGCTTTGCTTACATGAAATAAAATCTGGAAAAGTTAGTTAATCCAATGGTCTCAAAAGGTTGATTTGAAATTCCAGTAATTATGCATTTGAAGTCGGGATAGAATAATGATTCTGGATCTAAATTTTCTATTTTAAATAAACTTAGATCTGCACCAGAATCTATTAAGAAATATAACATTTTGTTTGTGTCATGTGGTAAGATTAGATTTAAAAACATCATAGGATTAGAATTGTCATTATAATTTTGAATTGTAGAAATATTATGTTGTTTTGATGAATTGGATAATTTTTCTTTTGCAAATTGAAACTTAGAATCTTCAAAAATTAATTCTGAAAAAATTGGATTTAGTGGCACAGACACATTATTATTAGTGATATTGGAATAATTTAGTTTTTCATTAGACTTATAATATGTTGAATTGTTGTAATTTAAGTACTCTATTGATAGTTTCAGATTCGTTGAGGAGTACCCAACTGTCCAGATCCCTGCATGTTTCCCGTATTAGATGAAGTACTTGGAACTGCATTTTGTTCACTTCGTCACTTCCTTTCGTTCACTTGCCTTTTCATGCAATGTTGAATGTGATGGCCTTATTTTTTATGACAAAATGCACACATAGAGTTGTGGATAATTTTTGAATTGTAATTTCTAGGATCACTTTCATTTGAATTTAAAATGGGTTTGTTTTGTGTAGAACTGTTTGAATATTGCAGTTTAAAACAAGTTGATCACTCTTCGACTCTCGTCTAAATAAGTGCTCTTAAACAATAAATTAAAAAAAAAAAAAAAAAAACAACAACAAAAAAAGAAAGATTATAATAAGAACAGTTTCAAAATACTTATACCATATATATTAAAACATTTTGTGTAGTGATTAATTTTAGTGATTAGTGCAAATTTAAATAAACTATCTTATTAAGTGGAAATATCGATAGTTCGGCTCCTGCTTGCAGGATGCCTCACTTTGAACATCCAAACAGATTCGGGCCTCTCTTATCTGAAGCAGATTTTGTTGAGTTGCCTGAACCTTCACCAGTAAAACGACGATATGGTAGTTTTCACCAAAGTAATATTGATAACGAAAAGTATCTATTAATCACTAGTGCATGTGAAAAAACAAAAAACCTTGGATCATTATCAGTTTTTGCCGTTGATAAAGCACTTGCCATGATCACTGAAACCGGTATTAAAAATGCCAAATTATTAAAAACAGGTCAGTTATTAATTCTAACAAAAAATAATACCGCTACAAAAAAATTACTCGCTGCTAAAACTCTCGGTGGGCTAGTTAAAATCGCTGTAACGGAGCATCCCTTTCTTAATAACTCTGAGGGTTTCATTTATTGCAAAGAGCTACTTAATCTTACAGAAAAAGAAATAGTTGATGGACTCACAAGCGAGAAAGTAATTAGTGCCAGACGAATGAAAAAACGCAGAGATGGGAAATTGGAAGATACTCCTGGAATAATATTAACATTTTCTTCACCTTCAATCCCTTTGAAAATCAAAGCTGGGTATCTAATATTAGACGTTCGTCTGTTTATACGAAACCCCCTTAGATGTACAAACTGTCAGAAATATGGTCACAGTAAAAATCGATGCAAAGTGGATCTTATTTGTGGTTTGTGCTCATTAATTTTGGATGAAAGACATATGAGTCCATTTAGTCTAAAATGTGTAAACTGTGGTGGTGAACATGCTAGTTTTAATAATTCATGCCCAGTATTTCAAAGAGAAAAAGAAATTACCAAAATCAAAACCATCGACCGTATACCGTTTATTGAAGCAAGGAAAAAATATTTCCGTAACTTTGCAAACACTACACCGGCTTTAAGTACAACCCATCAATCAAATACAACATATGCTGACATTACAAAAGCGAGAATTACTGAAAGTAAAAAATCTAAAACTAATGAACAAAAACAAATTGTACAAGGAGGACCTTCAAAAATTATACCAATAAACAGTTTAAAAAATAACATTCAACCTTGTGAAAATATCACCATCAGACCACCAATTAATTCTAACAAACAAATCTCTGAAAAACCAAATAAAAAAATTGAAACCGTAAACGATAATAATAATCAAAATAATAACCACACTAACACTAATGAAATAGAAAACAATTACAGTAATATTAATTCAAATTTTCCTTATAACCCAAATAATACAACTAACACAAATACTACTAACGATAACATAGAAAATAATAATACTGATAATAATAATATTTATGACAGAAATTGCAACCGTACTCTTACAAGTATTGATGCAAACCCGAATCTGATCAATGAAAGTAAATATGAAACAAATGTTTTTGGTAACCCTATTACTGAATCATTTAATTCCTTGTATGGAAATGGGAATATCGATTATGATGATACATATATCTCTTTCTTAAATTATATAATTATGTGTGACTTTAACTCAAATAGCATAATTCAATGGAATCCTAACGGAATCACAAACTAAATTGAGGAGTTACATCTAATGATAAATCAAACCAAACCATTGGCCATTTGCCTCCAAGAAACTCTCTTGCCTCCAAGTCTATAGAAACGATGTTATTACGGATCATGATGAAAGAGCAAAAGGTGGAGTAGCAATACTAATACAGAATAATTACAGTAGTGTTGAAATTGAGATTGATACCGATCTACAAGCCGTGGCAGTCGAAATTTATTACCCAATTAAAATCACGTTGATCTCACTTTATTTACCAAATGATAATAATATAACCATAAGTGATATTGAACATCTTATCAATCAACTAACAACTCCATTCATAATCTTGGGTGACTTTAATGCCCATCATCCGTATTGGGATAGATTTGCAACTCGCCCCGACAAACGTGGCACCAACATTGTAAATCTAATTGATGAATACAATTTAAATATTTTAAATAATGGAGAACCAACACATTACACTTATTCTAATGGGACTGTTTCAGCGATTGATATTACAATAGCATCACCAATTGTACCTATGTATTTTGATTGGTACAAATATCCCAACCTTTGTTCAAGTGACCACTTTCCCATTATACTATCCACAGAAATACCAACCAATGCAGCATCTCCACCTCCTCGACCGAGATGGAGAATAAATCAAGCAAACTAGCAAAAATATAATCTACAACTCAATTTAAAAAATGATTACCATTTCCACGATCCAGATATTGAAAATCAATATATTGTTGATGAAATACGACATGCAGCAATAAATTCTATAACTATATCATCAACTAATTGTCATAAACCTCCAGTACCATCGTGGTCTCGGGATATTTCTGAAGTGCTGAAAGCTCGATGGAAAGCACAGAGGAACGCTATCCGCAATCCTAGCCTTTCGACCAATTTACACCTTTTTAGGAAATGTCGAGCTCTTGTTAGGAAACGTATTCGTATCGCTAAAAGACTATGATGGCAAAAATTTGTAAATAATCTTGGACAAAATGAAGATCCACAAAAAATTTGGAAAAAAATTAAAGTCATCCAAGGAATTGTTAGATTTAAAGAAATAACTACAATTATAACAAATGGGCAGTGTTTTTCCGAGCCACTAGAAATTGCGAATATTCTCGCTAACCCTTTTTTAACAACGAGTCAAACAAATCAATATTCCAATAATTTTATCAATATAAAGACTACTACAGAAAATAGGCCATTTATGAACAAAAATTGTTTTTCAAATAATGGCTACAATAAAGAATTCAACATTAATCAACTCACCCAGATTATGAAAATATGTCGTGGTTCTACACCAGGTCCTGATGGAATACATTACAAAATGCTGACTAATTTAAACATAAAATCAAAATTATTCCTTCTAAAATTCTACAATAATCTGTGGACAAATCATACATTTCCTAATGAATGGCTTATAGCTGATGTTATTCCTATTAACAAAACTGGAAAAAATAAAAAATTACCCCTAAGCTATAGACCAATTGCACTGACCAACCCTATGTGTAAAGTTTTGGAAAAACTTGTAGCTGAACGTGTCAAATGGATAACCAAAGAATTTAATCTAATTTCGAAGTTTCAAATGGGCTTTCAAAAGCATAGATCAACTACTGATGCTTTGGGATACCTTGTTAATGAAATCCAAATGGGATTTCGAAACGGTGAAAAAATAATTGCAATATTTTTTGATATCACCAAAGCATATGACAAAACTTGGAAACATCATATTTTAAATATCTTAGATCAACATGGCATATCGGGAAATTTATTTCAGTTTATTAAAAATTTTCTAAAAGTTCGACGTTTTAAAGTTATCACCAATAATAAACAATCTGACACATACGAAGAGGAAAACGGTGTCCCTCAAGGATCAGTACTAAGTGTAATTTTATTTCTCATAGCAATTAACCCATTAATTGAACAAATTGAATCACCTGTTAAGGTAACTATGTTTGCGGATGATTTAGTGATTTTTATAAGATCTAAAAATATGGACGATTGTGAATCTCTCCTACAGAATTCCATTGATAAACTTTGTATTTGGACAGAAAACTATGGATTTGAGTTTAATGTTGGAAAAACAAAAGGTGTTGTTTTTGGTCGAACAAGTCGCCCCGTCCCAAGTCCGAATATCCATTTAAAAGGTCAACCAATTTCATTTAATAATAATCATAAATACCTTGGGGTAATACTGGACCAAAAATTATCATTTAAACTACACCTTGCATCATTGAAAACACAATGCCTTAAAACTATTAATGTAATTAAACTATTATCAAATATTCATTGGGGGTCTGATAGAAATCTACTATTAAGAGTACATAATGCCTTGATTTTATCTAGGCTTGATTATGCCAGTGTCATATACCAAAATGCATCTACCACTAATTTAAAAATATTAGATACAATTCACACTCAGGGTCTAAGATTATCGATTGGTGCTTTTAGGAGCAGCCCAGTCGAGAGCATCATTTGTGATTCTGGGTCAACCCCTCTCTCTTATCGTCGTGCCATAACTGCAATAAACATCTCAGATCATCCCCTCCAAACAAAAGCACTCGATGCACTACAAGGATCATTATTTGCCGATCCTATATTTAAAACCATTTTGTTTCAAATCCAAAATTATAACCTCATATTACCAAACCTTATGGCGCTCCATCCACGTAAAATTCCTCCCTGGGAACTAAAACTACCTATCGTAATTAAAAAATTATTAAAATTTCCAAGGAATATGACCAACAATTACATTTACCATACAGAATTCAAACAGATTCAGGATCAATATAAAAATTTCCAATTTATTTATGTTGATGGTTCAAAAACTAACGACAGGGTTGGAGTAGGAATCTACCATGAAATACAACAGGAAAAATATAAACTTTCAAATATCATGTCTATATACTCAGCTGAAGCTGTAGGACTTCAAATTGCTTTATCCAAGGCGTGCAGATCAAATTTCACCCGGTTTGTTATAGTATCAGATTCCTATTCAAGTTTAGTATCTCTCCAAAATTCCCAAATAAATTGTTTGTGAGAGTTTTTGACACACAATACACATCACACATTAACTTTCACAACATATATTTTTCACCAAACGTCTCGCCAATTATCATCAAATCCAATACCTAAAAGAAACAGAAGAGAACAACACAAAGAATCATCACTTAAATAACCATAAATTTACACTGTACTTATCTGAGCCATCAGCTGATCAGCATACTCGGGTCATTGTATTGCCATCACCGTAGAGGAAGATATTAGTTTCCGTCTTCCATGTCACAGCTGTACATCTAAACTGTATATCCTTGTTAATTATCTAAAATTGTAATTATATAAATCCCTATTTAATATTCATTTAATTAATTCAATTTGCATTATATAAAAACTTACCATTTTGACAACCAAATTTATTTATTTTATGTATTTGACATTTATAAAATAACAAAACTTACTTCATACTAAGATACAGAGACATCTACGTTGCAATAGAGTAAATAACAAACATGAACATAGTAGTACTAAAACATAGAAAAAGTATTAATCTAAGTTACATAGGGTAGATGTCACTGTAATATAATTATTAAAAAATTGTACAATTTTTGTGAAAGCAAAAAATTAAATCACTTCCAAAAAATACTTTCAAGTGTCAACAAAAAGTGTGAAAATAAAGCGAATTAATTGGAGAAAAAGTGATTTTTATAATTTTACCTGCATTTTTCCTGGACATCCGAACATACCTACTTCAATAATTGACCCCAGCTCTCTACACGGACACGGCAATCTATTGAATAACAATTTGGACCTCAGCATTCACTTCGGACTTTGGAAAATTGCTACTGTAACTTTACAACCCACGCTTTATACAACGGACACGAGAAAATATTCCGCTTGCAACCAAACAGAGCGACAACAAGTCATCAGATTTATCGAATACGAACGGCGGACGAATTACCCCAGGCTATCCCGCAGACATAATCACATAGTCAGGTGCAAACCTAAGTATTTTACCTTCGTTTGTTGAGGAATATTTTTATCGTTTAATTTCACTGGCGGGCAGGTGCGTTTGTTCAGCGTGAATGTGACATGAGTTGATTTGTTTTCGTTCACTTTGATTCGCCATGCTTTCAACCAGTCCGCGACTTTGTTTAAATGATTCTGCAATTCCTTTGAGGCAATTTCAGGATTAGTGTGGGACACCAGGATGGCCGTGTCATCGGCAAATGTTGATATTATTATTTTGTTAGTTACAGGTATATCAGCTGTGTACAACAAGTATAATATTGGTCCTAGAACGCTCCCTTGCTTGACACCTGCATTAATATCATTCAAGCAAGTAGTTGCGCTGTTTTGTTTTACCATGTATTGCCTTTGAAGAAGATAGTTTCCCAAAACTGAGTGAAATTTCTTCGGTAGAAGCTCTTTAATTTTGTAAATTAGTCCATCATGCCAAACTTTATCAAAAGCTTGTGCGATATCCAAAAAGGCAGCAGAACAATATTTCTTTTCCTCGAAGGTGATTTTGATTGCATTTACAGTTCTGTGTACTTGCTCTATAGTACTATGTTGGTTTCGGAACCCAAATTGATGGTCTGGAATAACGCGCCGTTCTTCTAATATTGGTTTCAATTTCGTTAATAACATTTTTTCAAATAGCTTTGAGATTGTGGGCAGCATGCTTATTGAACGATATGATGAGATTTGTGTTTCATTTTTCCCTGGCTTATGTATCATTGTGATCAAGGATATCTTCCATTTTTGAGGAATATAGCTGGTTCGCATGATCGCGTTGAATACAAATGTTATTAGTTTTATGCATTTATCCGGCAATTCCCTTATTATTTTTCCAGTAATGAGATCATGCCCAGGGGCCCTATTCTCGAATTCCACATCCATTTTCCACATGTGGACATCTGTCAATGTTGTCAAAAAATGATTCGAAAATTGTAATTCGTATATAAAACACATGCGGCATTGACATTTTCCTATATGGGGAATTTTTTCACATGCTTATACCCATTCGGAAATATTCCCTTAGTACCGAAAAAATTCAATTTTTATGAGTTTTGACAGATGTCCACATGTGGAAAATGGATGTGGAATTCGAGAATAGGCCCCCAGGTGCCTTTTTCGGGCTTATGCAAGTTTTAATTGTATTCTTAACTTTCTTCCAGTTATACTTTATAGGTTTGTAGGATAAACCATCATCCGTTGGCTAGGGTAGCACGAAATAATTATCTTCTTCGTGTGGGACGAATACTGTTGCTAGATGAGCAGCAAAAGCATTGGCTTTTTCTTCATCACTTCTCGCCCAATTTCCTGTTGGTAGTCTAATCGGTGGATTCGAATTTGTTGGCCTTTTTAAATTTTTTGTTGCCTTCCACAAAGAATAATCTGTCCTCTTGGTTGCCGAGAGATCACTTAAATAGTTCTTTAAGCGCTGGTTTTCTTCTTCCCTCAAAGCAAATCTTAGGCCCTTAATAGCTCGATTTAATTTCCATTTCAATAACGGTGATTTTGTTTTCTGCCATTGACGGCGAATTTTTCGCTTTTCCTGGATTAGTTCCTGTATATTACGTGACAGTTTATTAACTTTTTCAGATCTGTTTATGCCGGGTGTAGCCCTTTCAGCGGATAATGTCATGACATCTTTTAGATTTTCTGCCACCGCATCAATATCAGCTGGTGTGATCAGAGGAATATTAAGTAGACACTTTTGTTCGACTAGCCTCCTATATTGATCCCAATTAGTTTTCTTGTTTGTAAGACGATTCGGTATTTCGTTCCTTAGGACATCGGTACTCAATGTTACTATTACCGGTGAGTGATCAGAAGACAGATCATAGCAATCGGTGGCCTTAGCGTATATACGTGGAATGCCCTTAGTTACACAAAAGTCAATTAGATCAGGAATTTTCTTTTTATCCGTGGGCCAGTAAGTTGGGTTACCGGCAGATAAATAATCCAGCGACTGTTCCTCTATAGCATCATAAAATTGTTTGCCTTTCGGCGATGTTAATCTGGAACCCCAATGAGTATGTTTAGCGTTGTAATCACCGCCCGCAAGAAATTTATTACCCAGCTGGCTGAAATAATCCAAGAACTGGAGTTTTTTTATAGCATGTTTTGGAGGGCAGTATACCGCCGATATAACGCAGTTTCCAGACCACTCCTGCAGACAGATGCTCGTTGATTGTATATGTTCTTTCTCATATTTCGGAAGTTCGTAGTGTTTTAATCTTCGCTTTATCAATACAGCAGTGCCTCCATGTGCTTTACCATCTGGGTGTTTGGTGTCGTAAATAGAGTACCCATTAATTTTGAAATAGCTATTTTTGGTGAAGCGTGTTTCTGATATTAACATTATGTCAATATTGTGCTCAGTGTGAAATGCATGTACCTCCGCTTTATGTTGTGCTAGGCCGTTTCGCTCTGTGAGTTTTAGTATTCATGGAACAAATATGGTGGGCTTGATAAAACATGAATATACAGGTTGAATGAAGTTTAAGTGCATTCGACTCAAATAGGATTCTTATACTTCGTATAATCGAATGGGTTTGAGTCGAATTGGAATCCGTCTTATACAATTCATTGAAAATAGTTTATTTATTTATGATTAATAATTTTTTTACAGGGTATTACAAACTGCATCAAATTGATTTTAAATGAATTTAATTTAATATTATAAAATTATAATCTAACTAAATATATAAATAAAATGCTAATTTGGAAATGATGATTTGAGTTGAGTTAAGATTTGGTTTTCAACACATAATGATGTATTCATTTATATGTATGTGCATAATTTAGTGGCAGGGAAATATGTACGAGAAATGAGATAAAGTTTTATGGATATATTTAGATTTATTTAAGAGTATATTTAGGTATGATTTATTTTTTACAGGGTATTATAAACTACATTAAATTATTTTTAATTGATTTTTATTAATATTATAAGTTTATAAATTAACTAAGTTAGATAATTAAATACTAATTTTGAAATATTAATTTTAAGTTGAGTTGTGATTTGGTTTGCAACACATAATGACGTATTTATTTATGCATGCCAAATTTGGATTAAACAAATGTGAACAACGTGGAACTAGATAAAGGCAAATTGTGATGCTATATGTTTTGAACTTAATTGATTAATTAAATTAATGGATTTATTTGAGTTTAGGTTGCAGTTTTCACATACAAACGTCAATTTTACTGATATGGTACACAGATAAAATTTGTAAGAGAATAATGTTTAAGGTTCCTTCCACTGTTTTATTATTTTACTTACTTTGCATGCTTGATTTTGCAGGGTAATATGTCTATAAACGGAGTTGAAGTTTTGTGGAGTAGATAAGTAATAAATTTCGAATATTTTGATTTTTGTTTATCTTAATTATGTCAACAAGATTATGTAGCTGTTATAAATTATACTTAATTATATATAATTGTTAGATCGTCTCCGTGCTACAGAAATACTGGTGAATTCTCGCTCAGCATCCAGAAACTCCAAGTTTCCAGCTGTTATGTAGCGTAGAAATTCTATTGTCTGGTGATAACTATTTTATTTTATATATCACTAACTAATTTATTTAAGTTAAATTCGATTAATTAAGTAGAAGCGATATGGTATAACGGTGATAATTTAATTTAGGTTCTGGAGATACCTGGGAAATTCTATTTGAGCTTTATTCGTAAGTGCCCTGTATACATGTAGAGCTTAACTAAATTATTGGTATTCTAGACTTTTTGCGGCGTAACATAATCAATTTTTAAATGATATTATATAATTTTATAAATAATTAACTTCAACCTTATTATTAATTTCCTTTTTTCTAGATCTGTAGGAAATTGCTGATTAGTTTAAATTTAATTTTATGGTTAAATATATATTTTTAACTTTTATTTTAAGATGTAGGATAAACACGATGAGAACCATTGGTTTACCGTTGTGCTGTTTTCTGTTTGGAATTATTAGTTTTATTATATTACTATATTAATATTATTAATATTTTTAAAAATTTATTTATTTGTTATATGGGAATTAATTTATAATTTATTTCAGAGAATTTTTGTGTTGTCTTGTGCTGATAATTTTTATCAATTTTTATAAATATTACTGAATAATCATACTAACTGTCGGCTATACCTGGATGTTTATTACCGGGCTGTTTTTATCACTACTAATTATCCTATCCTATCCTTAGATTTTGCTGTGTGTGAAAGGAACATGGTGTTACCCGGCCAGGGTTGGACATGGAGCTGTCACATTTATGTAGTGTCGGAGGTGGTTGTGCTTTGTTGTAATGGTGCTTCGATGTCCTCAATGGAAAGCATTCACCTGTGTCATAAAGTTGCTGTGACAAATCAATTCCTCTAGAATTTTTAGCCTTGCATTGGGAAGTCTCCATATTTATTTTCATAAAATGTTGATTTTTTTTTTGTAATGTGTAATATATTCTGTTTTATCCATTTTAATAAATTTAGTCTTAAAATACTTAAAGGGATTTCTTTTTTAATTTTTTTTAATTTACTAATAAATAATCCAATTTTCAGAATAAACATAGTTCTAGAATTAATCATTATTATAGGGATCAAAATTAATCCCGAATTTCAAATTTAAATTTTAGTTTGAATCAACCCTCCAGGATTAACAAGTAGTGAATAAGCTGTAGTTTAGAAATTGTGTTGTCCTGTGCTAACTATTTTTACTATATAATTACTAACAATTTACTCTTATCCTTCGGCTGGGGATGGATAAATGTGTGGACGATGTGTGCTCGGGAATATTGAAGATCCTGTAATAATAATAATTATTCATTTAAGTAATAACATTTGTTATTATGATGTTTATTAATTAAATTTAGTTATCAGAGTTGTCTGGGAATTTGTATGTTAATTTTATTTGTTGATTCTTAATATACTTATATTACTAATTATATATACTACCTAATTGAATTATTGAATTTTTAATAAATCTAGGTATTGTGGTGCTGTAATATTATCATTTAAATCATTTTATATAAATTTTGTTATAATAACGAGTGTTGTGGTAGCTGGCCCTAATGGAGGGACTACCGCCTCTTATCGGAGAATACGCGACTTTGTTACTCCTCTGGAAGGGATGTGAATTATCCTTTTCTGTTTCACTCAAATGAGCTTGTTTATTCACCAACATGTCTTGGGATTGGTTTTTGTTATATGAGAACGGGTGTACGGCATGGGCCCAGGAGTCCGGGAGATCCTGCTATAATGCTTGGTCGTACACTCATAATCAATCATAAAAGTTAAATTTCAACTTTATTTAATTTAATTTTATCTTTATTTTGTTATAATGATGTTTTTTATAATACAGTAGAATCCGTTTATACCAAACCATGTATATAACGAACAAACGCTTATAATGATCAGATGGTTTTGTCATATAGTTGCGTTCCTTGAATTTGCACGAACACTTATTTTTTCGTTACACTACAAACAAAGAACTACGTTTATAAACGTAAACGAATATTTGATTAAAATGAACAGCCGGCTATAGTGAACAAAATTATGTCCCTTGAGTGTTTGCTATAAGCGAATTCTACTGTAATTATAATTATAATTATAATTTTAGCTTAGTAATTTTAGATCTTCTTAAATATTTTATCAGATAAATTATTGAAAGGCGAACAGGGGGAAATTACAACATTAATAATTTTTAATTTAGGTTTAGGGAGACCTGAGTATCCGGCCCTAGATTCCAGAGAAATGATCATCAAAAAATGTAGTTAGATTGTGTTGTCTTTTGTGCCGTTAATTTACTAACTATCGATCGCATTGGTGTCTGTAACCGGGTCGAGTCTGTCCCTACTAATAATCCTATCCAATCCTTCGGTTTTGTTGTGTGTAAACGGGTGTACGGTGTGTGCCCGGGAGTCCGGGAGACTTGCTATAATGCTTGGCCGTACACTCACAATCAATCAATCAATCATTATTACTGATTATAATACTCATAAACACCAAACCATACATACATATCAATGGTACAGATTTTGTAGGGGATAACGAAGTTGAGTGGTATACATCACAACACTGGTCTCTAAATGAAAATGAAATTGATTCATGAGGCCGACCTTCGAAGAGGATGGATTTACCTGAGTAACAGGAGTTACCATCTGGGGTACTAGTTTTCATATTTGTTTGGCGAGTACTGCACTCGCCTCTGATTTAGCGAACGCATCACATTGTTGCCGTATGTTACCTCGTGGAGGTATACCAAGTAGACACATTTGTGTCTATTTACATAGTTGTAGCGTTGGAATATATGTAGACCATGAGATAAATGGATATAGAACGGTCAACTCCTAACCTATTGAGACGCCCACAACACCTATTTTGAAAATAAATAAATCATAGGGGCCAGTTCTTATTCGCTTTTTAACACAAAGTGGCTGACATCTGGTGGGCGTTATTAAAACTAGAGTTAATTTGGATGCAAAAGAATGTTTTATTGTGTACGTAGAAAGATAAATTTATTTATTCAAGAACAAAATAATTCAAAACAACACACTTAAGAAAACGCTAACTTGTTGATAACTTTTTCTAGTGGCGAACGTGGCGCCACTTGCGGTGATTTAAAGGCGAATACTTTTTGTTCTCCTGTTATTTACACTTTGTTTCATTCAGTCTTGCTTCTCACAATGCTCTAATGATGTTTTATGTTGTCACATTGAAATGGGGGTTCTGGGCAAAAAAAATACCGTAAATCTGTTTTCACACAAAACAAAAATCTGTTGAACCTTTAATATGACCCAAATAAAATTCAAAAAATGTCTTCTCTTAAGGAATGGGTATGATCCTTACAAAATTAAGTTCCAATAGTTTAATATTTGATATAAGAAGTTTACAGATTCTAATTCATGGTTTGGTGATTGACCACTGATAAATTTTTATTTGTATCATTACAGAATTTTTCAAAATATCGAGGTGTTATCAGCGACAAACTTGAAATAACCAAACAAACTCAGGGACCGGCCGGAACAGCGAGAGTTCCCGTTGATGTTGATTCAAGTATCAAAGAATTTACGTTTACTATGGCCGCAAAACCAATAATAAGAATTTTCGATCCTACAAATAATACAATAAACAATTATGAAATTTTAACTAATTTAACAACGATTCAAATGATAAAAGTAATAAATCCAGAACCAGGGAAATGGACGGCTCAGATAGAAGCGAGCACACCCTATACAGGTCAAGTATCCGTTATTAGTGATCTCTCATTTAAATACGGCTTTGCGGTGCACGAACCAAATGCTATTACACAAACAAGTTTTAGTCCTATGGCTGGGCAATATAATTATTTGGCTATTTTACCATCCAATTCATCGCTCATACGCAATTTAGAATATGTTATACTAGACACAAAATCTGGATCACTTCGATTCCCATTACGTAAAAAAACTGTGGATGAAGGTGATTTATATATAACTGAAGCAATTGAACTGCCAAAAGTCGCTTTCAAAGTTTTACTTCATGGAATTGACTCGGTAAATCACGCCATAAAGAGATTGGTAACGGCCCATATTGCGTCCCGACTACCGGATAAACCTGAAGCAGCAATCGTTCCAAAAATAAACGTACAAGTAGGTGATCCGATTTATTTAATTTGTCGTGTGGATTCAATGATTAATACTACCGTGTCGTGGTGGAAGCTTGGACAAAATTCTGCTCTAAAATTAATGACATTCACGTAATAATTTATAATAAATAAATATTTATATCAATTTTGAACTTAATTGTTATTTTCATTAAAGGCAAAGCGACATCCTCAATCATACAATCGCAAAAGCCGACTTACCTGATGCTATAGAGTACAATTGCGTTGCAAGCAATATTGCAGGTGAAACTATTTCTACAACGATTGTGAATGTGAATCGTACAATACACAGTAAAAAAAACCATTGAATTTTACACACTTTTGACAGTATCATTTTCATGTAATTTTACAAGCTTTCAAAAATTACAATCGAGTTGTTAAAATTCAATATAATGTCACGTAATTTTACAAAGAAAATATAGTAGGTTAATAAGAGGAAAAGGACGTAATATATCATTAATGAGAATGTGAAAGTACATACTTTTTATGTCAAATTACATAATTCATCGTGTGAATGCAAATTCTTTGTCTGTAAAATTCCACTTTGAAAGCGTGTACTTCTGCATGCCAAGCTAGTAAAATTAGACATTTTTATTTAAAAGTACAGGCTTTTAAAATGTAAATGAAACAAAAATTAAATTTCATATAAAATTATATTTATAAAATATACAGTATGTATACAAAAATTCATTTATACTATTATCTTATTAAATATTAATATCAATTCATCACTAAAAGTTAAACAAACTATAGTCTAATTTCTTAACAAATTTCTTTAATAAAATTTAAAACTTTTGCTTTATTATTAATTTCGTTTTTTTTTTTGATCGAGAATATTCTGTATTGAGATTCAAGCATGTCCTCTGCAACACCTCGAACGTTTGTGAAACTTGCGTGGGATATTCCAAATTAAAAACAAAATATGATCCAATCAATTGAAATATTGCCCTTTTTGTTGAACAGCACTGGTAATTTACAATTTGATTTTCGATGAAAAAGTAGAATATACATATTTTCTTTTTTCTAATTGTCACCTGAAAACAAAAAGAAAATAGTACAACTGATAATATATGTATATAATCAAAAAATTCACTAAAAATCTTAAATAAACAATAGCTAATCAATAACTTTATTGTGAAAAAATGTTTCTTTATTTTATCTAAACTGAAACCTTCAAACCTTGATTTTTCTGCATAACGTATAGTAGATTCAACCAGAAAATAAGAATGAAAATTAACAGATTTTTTAACTGCGCAGAACTCATAAGAAAAGGGCAGTACTAAAACTTAACTTGCATCTATTACCTATGACACAGGATACATGCCATTCCTTTTCTAATATCAGACGACCCATAACATACATATAATTAAGGTGTAGTAGATAAAAGATGAAAATCGGACGAGTTAGAGTACTATGACTTTAACCATAAATAAAAGGAATATAGCAAGATACATTAAGAATATAACTAGCGCTTAAAATAATCAGCGGTAAAAAATGTAAAATCGTTGATCGTCGCATGACTTATACTACCATACATTTAAATTGTACACTATACCTAAATTTGAATTTGTGTGTATGTAGGTTTATGCATATAGAACAAAACCAACACTAATGTAATACTACAAGCCTGATTCAGTGATGAAGCACGCAGATACCCTCTTACATTTAATACCTTATACTTGAAAGTGTTGGTGCGAAAATAGAATAAAAATACTCTCAACTTACCAATCCCAATTAGTTTTTTTTCATTATTAACATACCCAATTCTCCCTCCACAATTCGTTTGTTTTGTTTTATTTACAATTTGTATGTTTTCCTCACTCATTCATATAATCGGTCGATCACCAATACTTTCATGTATAAGCGCAAAATAAATTTATAATATTGGTGACGATCAGGCTTGTAGTACATTAATGTTGGTTTTGATATAGAAACAAGAATGAAGAACATAGCCAGTAAATGGATAAAGAAAAATGAAAAAAAAAAATACTTTATTGAAATGCCTTAGAAAAGAATAGAATCAAAACCAACAATCCATCCAATTTTTTTTTTATTTTTTATTTAATACGTCCACGTGCGCACACAAAGTGTTGTAGTTTTAATTATGTTCCTATCCTTGTTGTACATTATTGTGAAGGAAAACAAAGGAGGTTCTTTCGTTTTTATACTATACAAGTATAGTAAACAAAACTTTATGAATGAACGAAACAATAAAAAACGCAACCATATGATTAAGTTTCACTAGTATGTGTATATATTACGAAACGAACGATCGTTTCCATACCATACCATTCGCTTATAGATTTTTTTATTTTTTTTTTATTTTGAGAATTTTGTCAGTGTATCCTATTCTTATTTTTTGAATTATATTTTATTTGTGTGTGTACGCATTTAAAAATGCACATTATTTTAAAAAACCCAAATCTCTAAAATAAAGAAGGGAATAAAGATTTTTATTTTCCTACGACACGAAAGCAAAATCATATGGATTTTAAAATTCATGATTTTGTGTTGTCTTTATTTTCAATTTAAATGAAAATTTTTATTTATGAATATAAATAATTTGAAATTAAATATATTGAATACAATTTTAATTGAAATTAATAAAATTTTAACTCACAATTTTGCATTTTAGTAAATTGATTTTTATTCTCAAACATGGTCAGGCTTCGTGTTTCCTTAAAATTTCATTTCGTACATAGATTACTATGTATACGATTAGTTTTATTACTTTACGCAAATGAACATAAATTGTTTAAAGGAGCACGAAGCATGATGATGTTTTGAGAACAAAATAACTTTATAAAAATGTAAAATTTTAAATAATTATTAATTTCAATCAAAATTGTTCGCAAATTACATTTCGATATATTTAATATCAAATTATTTATTTATTATTTGTAAATAAAAATGTTGGTTTTTTTTGTGCTGGGGAATTGATTTTATTGAAAAGATATGAACAAGATGAAGGGGAAGAAGAAAAAGAAAAATTGTTTGAGCTAGGTGAGATCGGGGAGTTGAAATTTTGAGTTGATGAAGGGCAGAAGCAGTGAATTAAATTAAGATTAAATTAAAAATATTATGTTGGAGTTTTTTTTTGTTGGTACATATTAAGACTATAATATAGTTTGTATCGAAGCTTTTAGTTGAAAAAGCTATTGTGAATTTTTTTTGTTGTTCGATAAGGTGAGAAGAAGTATTGAGAATCTAATTTTTTCTGTAATGAACAAATTCAAAGAGGTGTTTGACTGACTGACTGGTTGTACCTGATTGGCTGATAAACTATCGAAAATAGATCTACAGTTGAATTTATCAGTAATAAATAAGTTCAAAGACACGCTGATTCACTGGTAAACGATCGAAAGTAGATCTACAATTCAATTTATGTAATGAATAAATTCAAAGAGATGACTGACTTGTTGATTGTGACTGAATGGCTCGTAAACTATTGGAAATGAACCTACCGTTGAATTTATCAGTAATGAATTAATTCAAAGAAATGATTGACTGGCCCGTTATGAACGATTGGCTGGTAAACGATCTGAAGTAGATCTACAGTTGAGTTTATCAGTAATAATAAATTTAAAGAGATGACTGACTGATAAACGAGCGAAAGTGGATCTGCAATTCAATTGTATCTTTATCTGTAATGAATAAATTCAAAGAGATGACTCGGTGGTTCTGCTTGTTTGACTGGTAATGATCGAAAGCAAATCTGCAATTGAATTTATCAGTAATAAGTAAATCCAAAGAGGCGCTGATGGACTGATAAACGATCGAAAGTGGATCTACAAATGAAAATATGTAATGAATAAATTCAAAAAAATGACTGACTTGCTGATTGTGACTGAATGACTCGTAAACTATTGGAAGTGAACCTACTGTTGAATTTATCAGTAATGAATAAATTCAAAGAGATGACTGACATGCTCGTTTTGACTGGCTGACTGTTAAACGATCGGACTTATAACGTTCTTATTTAATATATTATAATTATTATTTATTTATTTATAAAATACAAACGTTTATTTTATTAGAACTTAATTATTTAAAGTAAAGTAAATACATTTCTTCTAAATACGCTCTCACGCCATTAATTATTTTTTAATAAAAACCAATTCGGTCGAAAAATTAAATTGAACTGGCTATATATTTTTTAAATATACAACAAAACCTCGTATAACGTTACCCCGTTTAACGTTGATTCACTTTAACCAATGCCACTACATAAATAGCCGTGACATCAGTCTAAAAAGTCAAACCACTAATATAAAGAGGGGAATAAAGATTTTTATTTTCCTATGAAACGTAAACAAAATACTATGGGATTTTCAAACACATTTTTTTATATCGTCTCTATTTTCAATTTAAATAAATATTTTTATTTACAAATATAAATAATTTGATATCAAATATATTGAAATGTAAATTGTGAACAATTTTGATTGAAATTAATAATCATTTATTAAGTAATTTTGCTTTTTTATAAAAATATTTGTTTCGGCATGCTTCGTGTTCCTCTAATTTTAATAAATTTATTAAGATTAGAGGAACACGAAGCATGCCGAAACAAATATTTTTATAAAAATGCAAAATTACTTAATAAATGATTATTAATTTCAATCAAAATTGTTTACAATTTACATTTCAATATATTTGATATCAAATTATTTATATTTGTAAATAAAAATATTTATTTAAATTGAAAATAGAGACGATATAAAAAAATGTGTTTGAAAATCCCATAGTATTTTGTTTACGTTTCATAGGAAAATAAAAATCTTTATCCCCTTAACACATACTACCACACATTTTTGTGTCATGGCTTTTTATGTAGTGGCGTTGACTTTAACGTTATTTCCAATCTATACATTTTTTTCTTAGAAAAAATTATAAAAATTTTTTTTGGTTCTTTTGTTCGAATTTCCGAGAATCAAAATAAAAATGAAATATATATTTTAAAAAAATAATGTTTTAAATTCATAATTTTTTCGATTTTAATTAAATAGAGACATCTCCGAATTCAAATACATAATTCAATTACACAAAAAAGAGGTATGAAGAGGAAATAGTATTTCTATTTTGAATTATTGTGATTTTTTACATTAATATGTAAATGAATATTTGAATTTAATAAAATATGTTTTATTCACCTATCTTGTTGTTTTGCAAGACATCCATGCCTCGTTTAACGTTGATTTGAATTACGTTATTTAATTTTGGAACGCATCTTGACGTTAAACGGGGTATTACTGTAATAGCATATACGTGTGTGTGTCGTCGTTGTACAAATTCACGACGATACCAAAAAGGGGAAATCTAAATATAATATAAATACCTATAATAAAATAAAAATCTTTTTCGCATTAATTTAGTAAACAAAGCTATAATAAGGGTTCGCACACGGTTGTGCAAAATGATAATAAACATGAAACATAGATTCCTCTCATTCAAACAAAAAAATTAAAATTCACAATATGAGTTGTGATTCTCGGTAGCGCGGTTCATATAATATTTAAATTCGAAATTATAAATTTATAATTGAGTTTAAATTGATTGAATCGAAGTCGCTACAGGACTCCCCTCCAAGTTGATATTCAATTGAAAAGAGAATATTAAATGACAAAGTTAACTGCTTTGAAATCTTGGGACAAAAAATTTTGTTCCACTGAACTAACAATTCCGAAAGCAGGCTTTAATCTATCGATCGAGATATTATGATTTTTATCCTTGATCGAAATAATGAAATGTTTCCGAAGACGTCTGATAACTCTAAACGGCCCTTCGTACGGAGGAGAAAGTCTAACTCGAACCTTATCTGTCCTTATGAAAACAAAATCACAGTTGTCCAATGTTTTTGGTACAAATATGCCCTCTTGTTTCGCTTTACGCGTAGGAGACGGTATAAGATTCTTCATTGCATTCCGCAGTTGGTCGATGATCGTATTGTCAGGCAAGGGTGAAGGAGGATTATCGATAAAGAATTCACCAGGTAGCTTAATGGATTGACCATAAACCATCTCAGCTGGTGAGCACTTAAGCTCTTCCTTCACTGTGGCTCGAATACCTAATAAAATAATGGGTATTTCGGAGCTCCAATTAACAGTATTGCCTCTGGCCATAAGAGCAGCTTTAAGCTGTCGATGGAAGCGTTCCACCATGCCATTCGCTTTAGGATTGTACGCTGTAGTACGAATCCTATGAGATCCAAGAAGTATTGTAAGTTCAGTAAATAGCTTAGACTCAAATTGAGAACCCTGGTCAGTTGTTATTTCTGCCGGGACACCAAAACGCTAGATGTAATTATTGACAAAAGTCGTGGCAATGGTATTAGCTGACATATTGCTCATGCAATACGCTTCAGGCCAACGTGTGAATCTATCAACACACGTTAAAATATATGAACAATTGTTGGAAACCGGTAATGGACCAACAATATCCAAATGGATATGTTCAAATCGACCAGGTGGAATATCGAAATGTCCATGTGGTGAGACTGTGTGCCTTTGCACTTTGGATCTTTGGCAGGATAAACAAGAATTAGCCCATTGGGTCACGTCTTTGTTTATACTTGGCCAAAAATATCGAGCCGTGATCAGTTTGCGCGTTGCGCGGACTCCAAGATGTGACAAGTTGTGCATTGAGTCGAAAATAATTCGGCGCAATGGCTCTGGCATATACGGACGATTTTTACCCGTCGATATCTCGCAGTAGACTTCTAGGCCAGGCAACGTAAATAATTCTAGTTTAAAACTGGAAGTAGAACGGCGATCTATAGACCCAGATAATAATTTTTTGAGTTCGTCGTCTTTTGATTGTGCCAATATTATATCTTTATAATCGAAAAAAATTTCGTTTGTGGCCGAGTCGATATTTAACGTACGTGATAGCGTATCTGCTACAACGTTTTCGATGCCAAGCACATGCTGAATGTCCGAAGTGAACTGACTTATGTAATCCAAATGTCGCGATTGGCGCGGATTCCTTTCAGTTTTGGATTGTATGGCTTTTGTTAGGGGTTTGTGGTCGGTGTAAATAGTGAAATCCCGACCTTCTATGAAGTATCTAAAATGTTTTACAGCAAGAAAAATTGCCAGAAGTTCCCGATCGAATGCTGAATACTTGATCTTGGCATTCGTTAATTTCTTTGAGAAAAATCCCAAAGGCTCCCATCTCTTCTTATTGAACTGTTGCAAGACCGCGCCAACGGCGACGTTCGATGCATCAGTTGTTATGCTAATTTTCGCGTTCCCGATAGGGTGCGAGAGAAGAGTAATTTTACTTAATTCCGCAACTAAACCTGTGAATGCGATATTACACTCATCAGGCCAAGAAAAATTCTTGGGTGTTTTTGGTAACTTATTAAGTGTTGCCAAATGTGCATGAATCGGCTCTAACATTTCCGCAATTTTCGGAATGAATCGGTGATAATAATTTATCATGCCGATAAAGCGCTGTATATGTCTAATAGACGTTGGAGCAGGAAACTCCCTAATAGCAAGAATTCTTTCCTCAGATGGTAAAATTCCATCAGGAGTAATTTTATGGCTCAGAAAATTTAATGTAGGAACACCAAAAACACATTTTTGTGTTTTAATATGCATATCGTATTTGACCAATCTCTTAAATAATTGTTAGATGACTTAAATGTTGTTCCTCAGTTTCTGAAGCAACCAGTATATCGTCAACGAAATCTAGCACGCGGACTACTTCGTTAATAAAACGCTGGAAGGTTTGAGCGGCATTACGCGCAACCCAAAAGGCATGCGTGTGAATTCATACAACCGCAACTGGAATTAAGTGATACGCCCTAACTAAATCAATCTTGGAGAAAATTTTACAACCATGTAAGTGCATTGAGAAATTTTGTATATGAGATATCGGATATCTATCTGGTATTGTTACAGAATTTAATTGCCGATAATCTCCACATGGCCTCCAATCGAGATCTTTTTTTCTCACCATATGTAATGGGCATGATACTGAGGAAGACGATGGACGACAAATCCCCAAATCCACCATCTGTTGGAATTCTGTAAATGCGGCTTTGTGCCTGTCAGGATCTAATCTACGTGGTCTGGCCATTGGCAAGTGACCATTTGTCACTATGTGATGAACTACCGAATGACAGACTGGCAAATTAAAATTAGGTAACCTGTAAGACTAGGATATTTATTTAAAAGCGTACCGTAATCATTATCTATTGAAAAATGCACAGGTGTAGGGGTTTCGAAACTCCTCACTGCAGCATCAACAGATAATTTTGTTGTTGCATCTACTAATCGTCTTCCTTTGAGGTCGACTAGTAGATCGAACTTTGACAAAAAGTCAGCACCAATAATAGGACGACTCACGGATGCTATAATAAATGCATGCGTGAAGTCTCTTTTAAGTCCTAAATTTACCTTGAGCAACTTCGTACCATACGTACGAATGGTTGACCCATTGGCGGCTGGTAATGTTAGATCCTGAGAATAGCTATTTATATTTATGTTATAAAATTTGACAGGTATAACTGAAATGTCAGCTCCCGTATCAATTAGAAAAATTAGTTTGTTATTATTATCATTTATAAAGAGCCGGGACGTACGCGAATTCATTAATGTCCCGGACTCAACTTTGTTTACTGGTTCACATTTTTTGATTGATTGTCTTTGGTGGCCTTTCTTTCGATCTGGTCCACATTGTTTATCGAAAATATCTAAAGTGCCGATTATTTCTTTTAATTTGTTTAAAATTTGTACATTATTTGAACCTGGGAAAAATTGTTTTATTGGTTGCCACCGTATAAGCGAAGATTTCGATGGTAAATCGAAATTCAACCTGTTCCTCAAAAAATTATATGATTTCGGGGACCGGTAATAAATATTTTGCGCAAGTATTTTAAATGTTTCGGGCCACTCCTGCGTTTTCTCTTTTTCTAAAAGTAGCAACCGACAGAAGTTTTTGGAGTGATCACTTTTATTTGCTTTGGTAATTAAATCACTTAAACATGATTTGGGTTGATTTTTCAAATCGATCAGTTTTTTATTTGCAATTCGATTTCTGTGCTCTAAATTTTTAATTTTTCTTGATATGTTTTGAAGTTGATTAGTTGACTCAGTATTTAAATTAACTACCCCTTTGCTAACCATGCATTCGTTTTGTAATAAGGGGCTTTTATTTAAGTTAGTCGACGTTTCCGATAAAAGTTTCTGTTTTGAATTTGTAGGCTGGGGTAAACATAATTTTGGTACAGCTGTCCGTTTAAGCTTGCGTTTAAGAATACAGCTTGCCTCAAAATGGTTTGAACAAATAAATATTCTCTTTTTACTGAATGGTAATATGCCACAATTTTTTAGCCAAAGTTCGTGGTTCGAATAATGCTTTGAATATTTAAAAAGACGAGCAGCATCTTTTAATTTAGAAATACAGTGCAAAACTGCACATTTAACACCCGACGGTCTACTCATAATAACAACAATGATATTTCGATAATACGAGTTCAAATAATTACCTATAAATCGATTAAAATGCAAAATAAATATCGGCAATGAAAAATTATCTAAAAACAATAAGTTTAAGAATAATAAAAATAAATTCGGTAAAATCTAATAACGAAAATCAGATTGACGACAGCGAAATAAAAACACAATATTCCTCTATTGTAAATATGTACATACAGTAGAATTCGTTTATAACAAACCCTTCTTATAATGAACACACGGTTAGTATGAACGATTTTTTAAGTCCCTTAAATTTACATAATCAATTTTTCTTGTTTCCACTACATATAATGAACTTCGTTTATAAACTTATAAATGTTCCTACAATACCTGTTAAGTACAAAAATCTACTGTTATAATGAACATCGATCATTATTTGTTTCGATTTTTTAATTATATTTTGGTCTATTACACACATAATTTTGCGTACATATTTTTTTTTTAATGTAATGTGTGTATGGATTCGTGTATAGTGCATACATATACTAGATTACTAGAAACAATGTAACGGAAATAGGGAAATATTTTGAGTTTTTTTCTGGTGTCTATGTATTTTGTTTATCTTTCGTAAATTTTTGGAAATCACAGTTACATAAGTTACATATGTAAGTTAGTTTCGAATGCACAAACCAAGTATTTACGGTTAAAATGAACACACGTTTATAATGAACAAAATTATTTGTCCCATGACCGTTCATTATAAGCGAATTCTACTGTACTATATATACGGCTCAATAATCCAAAATTCGATAAATAGTAAAAATTTGGTATGCAACTACGAACTACGAACTTAAAATGCATACAGATGTATTATGTATTTATGTATATGCAATATTATGTAATTGAATTCAAAATATTTTTTTTTGCACCTGTACTGCTAAATGTATCCTATTTGGTTATATAATTGTAATTTGTTTAAAATACGGATATTTCGTCAAACTGGCTAGGTATATTAAAAAAAAACCAAAACAACAAAAACACATTGAAAATTTCCTTAATGTTTTTTTTGTTATATACATATACATATGTATCTACAACCAGAACCGACTGTAAAAATATAGAAACGAAGTAAATAAATAGGGATATCTTCAATTTTATTATTTACATGATTTCGATTTGAAAACATTTGAATCCAATTCATTTTATAAAACAAAAACGGTTTTGTTTGCTACTCGTACATTAAAAACTAAAATAAAAAATTTTCTTTTACTCCTTTCTAGCTGCTTTTATTTAGTGTCTCGTTTTCGTGTGTAAGTTGAAACAAAAATAATTTCTATAAGTATACTAGTATGTGTTCAATATCAACACAATTTTACAATTGTTTATGTATTGTATTTTTTATGTTGTTAACTTGGTCGTCACTCGTCCGTATATAATAGCGACGATCATCGTAGTTCCAAAAATTGGAATATGTTGTGTGTCGCTACAAAAAAATTACCATTCAAGAAATACACCACTTGAATTATCTTATATATTCCTTTTATTTATGCTTTAACATAGCTGGTATACTGAATCTGTACCATTAGGCAACAAAACAAACCGAAAAATCTATACACGGTTAAAAATTTAGGTATATTTTTTAATATATTTTCAACTATAAAATAAATACATACCATTTTTAGTTTTAATTCAATAGAAATGAAAATTATTATAATGGTACATAAGTCTTTTTGGTATAACAACCATATAAAATTCGTTTTAATTGCCCTAGAATACACTAAAATTATAAAATTTATATTCAGTTATATCAAAAATTATACATCAAATTTATCTTTTTATTTCATTTATTATTTTATTTAAAACATTTATTATTGCGATACAATTAAAATATAAAATTTAAAAACTTTATATTTTGGTTGTATGCATTTTATATATAATAATTATTAAAAGGATGTTTTGGAACTTCGAATTATTTTTCATTTTATTTATTATAAAATTAGAATGCAACGGTTTTTTACAAGTAATACTATCAAAATATTAAATAAATGTAATTTTTTTATTAAAATGTATTTAATAAAAGATTTAGTTAAAGTTAATACAACCTAGGTATCAATCCTTGATGAATTTATAAATTCTTCTTATTAAATTGAATAATGGTTGGTATAAACAAATTACAGTTATACATTTTACTAATATGTTCTAGAATAAATATAATCATTATGCAAACGTGTTTTATCGTAAACGCATCTCGAGCATTTGAGAGAATAGTTCAATTTAATATTAATTATTGAAGATCAAAAGTTATTAAATAGAGAGTTACTAAAAATAATTAGTTTTCAATGGTTTATTCTGTGCTTATTAATAATAAAGCTTTGAAACTTGGTGCTAAGTGAAAAATTTAAACAAAAATAAATAAAACAAACTACGAACAAGTTTTTCCTTTTGTAATTACTTTATCTACATATGTACATACTTTTTGACCATAGTTTTAGTTTTTAATTTTAAAAATAAAATTAATTATTGTGATTAAGTTAATGTTATTTAAAATAAAGTGTTAAATTATGACAGGAATTTATGTAACAGTACAAATTGAAAAAACAGTTAAACTTGTAGAAATTGTTCAATTCAGTACATCTGAAACTTTGGACTATTATGATTATGTTTATTCAGGTAAAGTATATCTATTTGTGGTAATAAACATTAAAGTGATCGAGAAGTCATTGTATGTCCTATCAGATTAGAATTATCAATATTAAAAGTATACCATTCAATGCAAAGATATTTTAATATTTAAATTTGGTTATTGGTATTTTAAATCGTGCTTATTGAAGTAGGACTAATGATTTATTGAAACCTGTAGTGCACTAACACTTTTTGCTAAAATGTCAATCGCAAGCTTATCTACATATTATGTTGAATTCTTTTCGTTTTTTCAAATCAATGTAAATTTTGTGGTGTGAAACGTTTGTGTTTGTATTGGTAACAGAAAGCGTTTGACGTTTAAAAAATTTCAAATCGATTTTTGTAGTGTTTAGTCGAGTGATTTATTCAATAATTAAAATTAAACACAACAAGTAAAACGATTCAAAATCGAGGCGTAAGAAACTATATATTGACAATTTTATTTAATTCAATTAAAATAATTAAACACAACAATTAAAATGATTAAAAATCGAGACAAATACTCTATATATTGAGAACATTAACAACTACAAATTGACGTTTCTATTTTTGTTAGTGTTAGTAGCCAAGGTGACATTTATCAAAAAATGTACATTTCGTAAAATTGATGTACATCGATAAAACATTGATATTTTTTGACGAATTCAATATGGTATATCAATTTTTTTGTGATGTTTTTGTGGGAAACGAATTCAACATTAGTACCTAACTTATTTTACAGCATTACAAAATAGTGCAGTAAATATAGAAAATTTTGATTGCTTTTTAAATGTTCATGGAGCTCGCATTGAACAAAATATTTTTCTTCATTATGTCAATCAATTTATTTTACACCCGTGTGCGTGTTTTATTCTACGTGTGAAAACCAAAACAAGTTTAGAGGTGGACGATTGCCAAAATTACAGCTCAACTACTTACAGTAACATGGAGAATGTTTTATTTGACGACTATAGTTCCCAAAATTTGTCTACTACCTTGGAAGTAAAAGTAAACGAAACAAGTGTTCAAACTGATCCAGCTAATCAAAAGGGAGTATTAAAGAGATCGAATGCGGCAATTGGAAGCAGTGTGTTTATTACATCTGAAGTACTGTTTGTTTTAATTTATTTATTTCCGAATTAATTTTTTTCGTATTCGTTTAGTCTTGTAAGCAGTTTATTACAAAGAAGGCAGGAGGCTCAACTATCTACACAGACTTCAAAGAAACTGATTGGCTTAAAGATACATACAGGCGAAAATTGGTTTCATTTTTGGCTTCATATATCCACGAATATTTTAGTTTTAATCCAACGAAAGGAGAGCAACTTTCCGCAGCGAACGCGTGTGTGGAGTTATTTCCCTGTTTGCAGCTAGTTAGTTCATTTATTAATATTTGTTATTATGTTAAATAATAATAACACTAATGTTCAGTTGCTTAAATAAAGCCACACCAGCCAACGGCTAGTCCAAAAATATTTCCTCTCTTTCTTCTTGTAAGAAATGGCGATTGGTTTCATAATATGAATTCAACGCAGTTAATTTTAGTTTATTTTTGCATAGAAACATTTTTGTCGTTATATTAGTAGCTGGATGAAATTAGGCAGTGAAATATTTAACTCTCTTGTTACAATGTTCATGTAAAAAAAGAAATGTAAGCAGCTTGCATTGATTTTGTATTATGAAACAAATCGCAATCCCATACAAGAAGAAATAGGGGAAATACTGTTTAACTAGCCATTGTGACTTTATTAAGCAACTGTGCATAAGAAAATTATTAGGCCAGCGAGTGTCCAAAATTTTCCATACACGAGAGCTAGATACTAAGCACAATTATTTTAATATCTAGTTTATTTGTACTCTTTCAGTTTACTGTATTCTAGTTTAAAGCCATGTACACGAATACATCGAAAAAATGCGCCCCTTATACTTGTGCTGCCGGCCTTGTTTTCAATCAATAAACACAAAAAAGTAAGAAATACTAATTTCTTTTCTTTTTTTTAACACGTACACATGAGTGTACGTGCCGATGCATTTTTTGATGTGCTCCTGTTCAAAGTTCAAAAAATATTCTAATATAAATATTATAATATTTTTTACGAATTATTATTTAATTCGACAAATACTGGGTTTTTGCAAGTAAAACTAAAAGACGATAGGGTGAAGAGAAGGAAGCTTGAAAAGGAGTTTGAGCCAATTTCAAATATTCGCAGTGCAGAAACGGAAAAACCGGATAGTTCGTTTGATACGCCTGATTTACAACTGGATTTGTATACATACATTAAAAACATTAGCATTGCCAGAAGAAATTGAATTAGCTAAAGATAAATTGAAAGCAACGGCAGCCTACAGAAAATTAGAATTTAAAAAAGAACATTTTATTATAAACGAGAACTGCAAATACTTCTACATATCTCCAGAACTGGTAGGTACAGATTTATAAGTTTTATGTTTATTTATTATATTGTTCATTTAATTTTACAGATTCTCTTTGATTTTGAACTAAATTATTGCTCAACACCGAAGCTGAAAACTGAATGGGAAATTTACCAACGACACATTTTTACTATAGTCAAAAACGCAGGAAAAAAAATTTTATACACAGAATTTGAACGGAGTTCTGGTAAAATCTGAATCTATGTCTATGCCCTTAGTATAGTTATTAAAAAGAGTTACTTTTAATTAAAGCTATGACTATAATTTTTCAAATAGAGTTTAAGTAATTGGTAAACCTATGATCATTATAAAGTTGATTTTACATAAAATTGTAATATACTTTTTTTTTTTTTGAACAAATTAATTTCTGTTAAACGTTATGTAACCTTCTTGTTAAACCCATTAACACTGAGGTATTTACATTTTAATAAGTTTCTAGTACAAAATAATCCCCGCAAATTACTAAACCAATGTAAGGCTCAACTGCTTCCAAGATATGTATCACTCACAAAGCACAAAACTGATTCAATAATTTTAAAATGAACCTCAAACATGAATTTCTATAAGACTTGAGGAGTGTACGGTTTACATTTGAGATACATTTTAATGATTCTATAGTAAGGGCATGTGTTATTAATCATTTTATAAAAGTATTTCAAATATTTCTACTATATATGTATGTATATAGATACGTAGATTGGGAGAGCTGTACGCTATCTTTTCTCAACTTGATACGACTTTTACCTCCATCACCAGCCGGAAGGACCAAATTTAGTCGCATGACGGATGAGAAGGCTATTGATCAGCTGCTAGAGTTTAAAACCGTAAGATATAATTTTTAAAATATTTTTTATTTATTTTTAATGGTGTTTTATAATTTTAGGTTGGTCTAACAAACGAAGATTACTTGATCAACGCTAAACAAAGGGCACCATATATTATTGCAACAGGGATAACAAAAGGAAAAATTAATCAATATATTATTGTATTGGATGGTAATTTGATACCATTGGCCCCGGAATTTCAATTTATTGATGCTTTAGATATAGTTTACAAACTACACTTTATTTTTAACATCAAATATGATAATAATTTAAGGCTTTTTTGGCTATTTTTACAAAAATACGTCTATAAAATGGATTTAGCTAATATACCAATAACATTAATTGATCTTCATATTGAGTTTAAGAAATTATTGGAAGAAAATTAACTTCTTTAAATTTAAGTTTTGATAGTGATTTTGAAAATTACTTTATTTTTTTTATCATTTGTTGAATTATAAGTTTTTATTTTTTATTTAAAATTTACTGAATCATAACAAAATTAACATTATAATTGTGATTTACTAACATACCCCCAGTATGCATTATAATAAATATATTAATTTTTGTAAATTAAAAAAGAAAACCAGGAAAATGAATCGTGAAATCCTTTACGTCTGTTATATTTGTCAAAAAACTTCTTCCTTCATATCAACACTAATTAAGCATTTGAGATTGATGCATCAACAAGTAGATTCAAAATCTCTTATTTTACGGTGTGTTTATGATATAAACTGTGCATATACTTGTAATACCTATTCAGGTCTTCGTAAACATGTCGTAAAATGTTCAAACCAAGTTAAAAAGGCCCATAAAGAACCATTAGATTCAAATTTACATAAATTAGTTAATTACGAAAAATTTGCTGATTCTTTTATTAGTGGCAATGGTAACATAAACGAACAAAGTAATTTAGAAATCACTGCTATTGAAGCACCAGGATTATCTTCTATTGCACTCAGTAATGATATAATAGATTCCCAAGAAACTGTTTTTACTTTTGCATCCGAGTTAGATTATTTAGGGTTACCAGATTTAACTATCAATAAAATATTACAATTATCTTCAGAATTGTTACAAAATCTTTCTAATGATTATTTAAAGGTCATCGTAAGGTCAGAAGGTAATTTTCAGCCAGAGCTTTTAGAGAAAATCGACATAATAAATAACCAACATAATAATTACTTTAAAAATGTCATGTCGCGTTATAAAAGAAATACAAAATTTAAAACATCGGCATATTTTGTTAAGCCTATTCAAATTACAATTGGTACCCGCTGGGACCGTAAATATTGCAAAAAATATAAAACTTACAAGAAATGCTTAGTGCAGACGACTTATCAGTATATCTCTATAATAGAAACATTAAAAGTATTGTTTAAAAATACACATTTTGCCAAACAAATTTTTGAAAACCATCACACTTGTACACCCCAACAGCTTTCGAAATTTTGCTGTGGTTCTCTTTTCAAACAGAACAAATTTTATCAAAACCATCTTGCTATTCAGCTACAGCTCTTTTATGATGATTTTGAATGTACTAACCCCTTGGGAAGTCGTAAAACCATTCATAAAATTGGGGCTATACACTTCACAGTTCTAAATCTACCCAATGAATCGTTATCGCATTTAGAAAATATTCATTTAGTAGCTTTATTTAATGTGAACGACCTTAAATTTGGTTCATCATACAATCAGATTATGAGACCAATTGTGAACGATATATTAGTTTTAGAGAATAGTGGAATTATAACTGATTCGGGAATAATGTTTGGTACCTTAACTAGTTTGACTCATGACAATTTGGGTGCAAATCAAATATTAGGATTTTCCGGAAGTTTTAATGCGCATTATTTCTGTCGATTTTGTGTAATGAATAAAACAGAAGTGCAATTTACATTTGAGGAAAACATTGATAAAATGCGTTCAACCGAAAGATTATTAATTCATTCTTCTAATATTGAAACACACTTAAAAAAAGGAGTAAAATGGTTATCCATACTAAATGAAATATCAAATTACGACATTATAGAAAACTGCATTGTTGACCCCATGCATGATTTATTAGAAGGGGTTGTACCTTTCATAATTCTAGCTCTCTTTAATTATTTTTCTGAATCTAAAATCATTAATTTCGAACAAATAAACGATAGAATTCATTCATTTAGTTATGGTTATTTATATCGAAAAACACTTCCTACATCAGGTGTTAATAAGGATTCGCTAGGCCTGTCGGCTTCGCAATGTTGCTTATATTTCAGGTTTTCTGGTATGACAAATAACGTCTAGGTTTACATTATATCATGCCTAGACGGTATGTTTACACCATGTACTAATATATACTAAAGTTGAATTGGGATATAACAGTCTTCCCCTTCTAATTTAATTTAATACAATGCCATACTTCAATTTAACATAAAATAAAATTAAACAATTTAAATCTAACTTGTATATAATGCAAAACTAGTTTAACTTAATTTTCCTTCACATGTTGTGACTCTTGTGCACCTTTCCCTTGTTTAATGTTCGAAACCTCAAAATTCGCAACTTGTTCAAATTTTTTGTTGTAAGTTAAAATTGTCTTTGCTTTTATTTCTCTTTTGGGTCTCGATTGCTCTGAAATCATTCTGGTTTCTGTCTCAATAGCTCTCGATGCTTCAGTAGATTGTTGTTGTAGTTCTTCTTCTTGCGCCGGTGGCCGAACTGGATCTCTGAGATTAGTGCTCCTCTGGATTTCTGGTATTATGTTACGATTTTCACTCACATCGTATTGGTATGGAATTGTATCGGGTTTTGGTGGTTGTATTTCCAATCCGATTCGATGTATTTGGTCGATGTGCCGTTTCCATATTCGACCGTCGTCCAATTTTACTATGTAGTGCAATAGCCCTAACACTTTAATTATTGTACCCAGTTTGTATTTTCCATCACTATTGTAGTTCCTAACAGATACTCGGTCGCCGACATACATTTCCCGAATCTTTATTTCATTTTTTTGCATTGTCCTTCCATTGTCATTCCTTTCGTTTTTTGTAGGTAGCATGATATCCAATCTTGAACGTATTTGTCGGTTGAACATCCGAAATGAAGGTGATTCTCCAGTTGTTGCATGTGATGTACGTCGATAATTTAACAATATTTTACATAGTTCTTTACCTATTTCTGACCGATTGCACCTCATTGTCTTCAATTTATTCTTTATGGTTTGTAAATTTCGTTCTGCTTGACCATTTGTTGCAGGATGATATGGAGCAATTAATTTGTGCAGTACACCATTCATATTCATGAATTGCTGAAACTCATCTGACGTGAATTGAGGTCCGTTATCACTTACCAATACTTTCGGGATTCCGAATCTGGCAAATATCTCCCGGTATTTCTCGATTGTAATCGCCGTCGTAATATTTGGAATTATGCATACTTCCGGCCACTTCGTATATGCGTCAATGAGAATAAAAAAATACTCTCCCATAAATGGCCCGGCGAAATCTACATGTACCCGTTCGAAAGGTGATTTTGCTGCTTCCCACACATGCGTTGTAACTTTTGACGGATCAGTTCTTGTCATCTGACATTGTAGACAGTTTTTTGATACATTTTCAATATCAGTGTCGAGTTTTGGCCACCAACAACAACTTCTTGCCAGCGATTTCATGCGAGTAATTCCGAAGTGTGCTATATGCAACTCTTCCAACACTTTTTTCCGTAGAACCATTGGAACGTAGACGCGAAATCCTCGCAATAAACAACCCTTTTGTAGTGTGAATTCATTTTGGTCTATATTAAATCTTTTATCAGGTTTCACCATTTTCCCTGATTTCAATCCATTTATTAAATCACTCACTACTTCATCCCTCAATGTTGCCTCTTCTAATTGTTTGACAGTCAACGGTAATGTTTCGATGGCGTTAATTTCTATTATTTCTGCCTCTTCTATTTTTTCATTTTTTTCCATCACTGGTAATCGTGACAACGCATCTGCATTTGCGTGATCAGCTGACTTCCGATACCTTATTTCATAATCGAATGATTGAAGAAAAATGGCGTAGTGCTGCATTCGTGTTGCTGAAAGTGTAGGCAACCCTTTTTCTGGCGATAATATCTGCGTAAGTGGCTTGTTATCCGTTATTAAAATAAAATTTCGCGCATAAACGTATTGGTAAAATTTGCGAATCCCGAAAATTATGGCATACGCCTCTCGATCAATTTGGGTATATCGCTGTTGTACCGAGGACAGTGTTTGCGAGGCAAATTGTATGGGTTTCTCACTACCATCAGAGTATATGTGGCTTAACACTGCTCCCACTCCCACTGGACTTGCATCTGTTGCCAATACCAACGGCAATTTGGGGTCGTAGTATACCAGATGTATCTCTTTCTGAATCTGACTGAGTCTTAACGGCTTGAAATGCCTTTTCACAATCTTTCCCCCAAATAAATTCCACTTTATCTTTTAATAAATTGTTAAGCGGATATAATATAGTGCTGAGATTTTCAAAAAACCTGCCGTAATAATTCACCAATCCGATGAACGCACGTATCTCGTCCTTATTTGTTGGCATCGGCATTTGTCTAACTGCATCGATTTTTGTCTTCATTTTATGTATTCCCAATCGATCGATTCTGTAACCGCAGTACTCTATTTCCGCTGCCATAAATTCGCATTTTTCAAGGTTTGCTCTCATATTGTATCTACTTAGGCGTGATAGAACTTCTTCGAGTCGCTGCAAATGTTGTTCGTCGTTTGGTGCCGTAATTTTGATATCGTCTAAAAAAACTGAAACTCCATCAATATCTTTCAAGATTTGTTCGATCTCTCGCTGCCACTTCGCTGGACCAGATGCAATTCCATACACAACCTTGTGGGTTGATAGAGACCACGATGTGTGCTTAAGGTCAGTATTTCTCGGTCGTCCGGATGAACTTCCATTTGCAAGTAGGCTTTACTGAGGTCGATTTTTGTAAATTTCTCTCCACCAGCCATGGATGCGAATAGTTCCTCTATCGTAGGTAATGGATGTTCTTCGACAATGATTCTTGGATTGACTGTGATTTTGTAGTCTCAGCATAGTCGAACTTTATCTCCCTGCTTTCTTACCGGAACAATAGGTGTAGCCCATCTCGCTGAATCCACCTTCTGTATTACGCCATTTTTTTCTAACTCATCAAGTTCTCGTTCTATTGAATCTAGCAGCGCATAAGGTGCCTTTCTTGCTTTCACGAACATTGGTTTAGCTCCCTCACGTAGATAAATCCGTGCCTGAATATTTTTAATTTTTCCCATCGAGCTTTCAATAACTATGAAATATTTTTGTTTTAGCTCTTCTACTTTGTTCATAGCACTTTGTTCTATCTTTACAGAAGAAACGGCCTGATTTGACCCCTTGGAGCCCAAAATTTTATTCCAGTCCAATCTCAAACTATGCAACCACTCTCGTCCTAATAATGGTCCACGCTTTGATTCCACCACATACATGTTTAATTCCTGACAATCGATACTTGCATCCACTCGTACGCTCAAGCAACCAAGCACTTTAATTTCCGTTCCACAATAACTAATTAGTTTTTTATTCGTAGACTGTAATTTTTCATCCTTGAAATATCTCTGCGTATCGTCCCTGTTGATGATCGTTACTGGGGACCCGCTATCGATTTCAAATCCCACAATAGCATTATTTATTTTCAAGTAAATGCCCAATTTTGCATGCTTCTCATAGTCTGTGGAAACATTGAGTATTTCTTCAATGCAATCTGTGGTACTGGTGTCATTTATGTAGTGTACTTTCTGATTACCCCCTTTCTTTGCTTTGAAACAAGCCGACTGTTTATGTCCCTTTAGGTTGCAAAATGAACACACCGAATTTTTTTGTTCGCATTGATTTGCTCTATGCCCCTGAATTCCACAGCGGTAACAGGCGAACTGCTTATTGTATTTTGGTTTCCAACTGCTGCTTAAATCAGTTTTATTCGAATTTTGATTTTGATTTGACGTGACCATCTTTTGTTGTAAATGGTCCACGACCTGTTTCGCCTCCTTTTGCTGCTGAATTTCTGCACCCCCTATGGCAGAAAGCTCCATTGCTTTGGTTGTAGTCAAAGCATTTCCCAGTGTCAAATTTGACGTTTCCAGCAGACGATTTTGTATTCTTGAGCTGCTTAGACCAAAAACGAATTGGTTCCTTAACGCCGTACTGAGATATTGGCCAAAATTACAATTTATGGCCATTTTCCGAAGAGCAATAGAAAATTCTTCCATTGTTTCATCGCTCGCTTGTTTTCTCATGTGAAACCGATAATTTTCCAATATCTCCAGAGGTGCCGATAACCTCACTGTATGTTTTGTCCTTAGGTTTCTCCGGTGCCAGTTTATCCGCAAGTATATCGTATGCTTCTTGCCCCATATAGTGCAGAAGTAGATGAATTTTCTTTTTATCTTCTGGTTTCACTATTTCCATTGCACCTTTAAACCGTTCCACCCAACGTGACCATAATGTTTTGGTTTTTTCGAATTTTTCGAAAATGGAATTCTCCGACATTTTGTAATATTTACTCGTATCAAATTTTGGGGTTATGTATGTAATTACACACACGTGCGTAATATTTTTTTTTTTAGTCCTGTATTTGTACCAATAAATGTAAATGGGTTTAGGTATATGTATTTCAAAACCACTTATTAACACGTAACTATTATTGTATTTAATTTGTTTTTACGTTTTCAATTTTTTTCTTTTTATTATCTCATCCTCGTCGCCACTATTATAAATGCGTGTATTATTCGTGTTGGTCTTGATAATAACTAACTTATATTTCAGGTTTTCTGGTATGACAGATAACGTCTAGGTTTACATTATATCATGCCTAGACGGTATGTTTACACCATGTACTAATATGTACTAAAGTTGAATTGGGATATAACACTAAGCATCAATATTTCAAAAATATTGCTAATAATTTAAAGAATTTTATTAATTTACCTAAGACTTTGTCTAATAGACACCAAAAAAAGTTTGCTGTAACTTGGAATCGGTTGAACTTAGGTCGACCAATTAAAACTGGAAAATTAAGTAATCCTCCAAATGATTCACTTCCAGAAATTAAAGACGTTTTAAGTTCTTTAGAATATAATGAAAATGAATTAATTTTTCTCGCATCTTTTATTGAAAGCGATGTACATTACAGACCATCATTGATGATCAGTTCTAAGGATAATGAGATTTTGAAATTTTACCAAATTAAATACATTGTAAAGATTAGAAATGAGTATTTATTTTTATGTACAAAATATTTTATTAAATGTTTTGATAATTTTCATAAAGCCTTTGAAGTGGAAGAAGACCTTATGTGCCAAAAATTACTTGTAAAAAAGTTTTTAGACAATAATAGTTATTCTTACGAACTTGTGGTTTCAAGAAGAACAAACAAGTCTTATATTTTAAAGAAATTCTGAACAAAAAAAGATGTATATAATTTATTTTTAAGCTTTACTTTATAAACTAAATAAAGCATTTCTGAGAATCAATATTATTTGTTAATTTATTTGATATTTCCGAAACCCCTAAATTTTTGACACCTGTAAATTATAATTAGTTCATTCCGCTGTTTAGAAAATTATAATACAAAGTTTGTTATAAATTTAATATATCTTTTGTATTGAAATTTTATACAAAAATCTATATCACGTTAATAAGATAAGGTATTACCAGTTATGATATACTTTCGTATTAAAGTAATACTTTTTTTGGTTTAAATGTTTGAATAATATTAATTATCAAAATTTATTAGTTAAGTTGTATTGAAATGAGTTTTATATTTAAGCCATATGAAATCAATGCTTTTAGAATTATTAATAATTAATATGTGTTTTTTATTAAAGTAATCAGCAATAAAATAAAATTTATAGATTTCAAATATATTGAAGTGACACTATTTTCTAGTAGACCTATATGTATACCAAAAATTGATTAAATTTACGCCTTTTTTTTCAACCGTGTACCAATCCTACAAAACCAAAAATTATACTTTGTACTTATTAAATACTTATCATAATCTGCTTACATATAATAGAAAAGCAAGGAGTGGCATCCAGAGGATCAATTTCGTTTTGTGTTGTTCCTGCTTGAAAAGATATAATATACAGTATAAATTAATTACATGAGAACATTTGAATTTATTTGGTATATAATTACAGGATATTGACGTATCATCAATTCTATATTCTTTGAAATGTTGTGTTATTAATTCCAGAACTTTAATGTCATCGTCTGTTGAAGTACATTGAAATTTTTTTTTTTTTTGAGATTTTCCCATCGATCTAGGAAAATCGTTTCTTTTATATCCATTAACCGTTCAAAATGTATAATAGACGTGTTTTTTCTATCCTCTTCAAAAATTTAATTAAATTTAATTTTTATTTTGTTTTATTTATGTAGTTTATGTAGTGTTAATTATAATTATAATTTAAATTCTATTTAATTCAGGTTTTAGTGAAATGATAATTAAAGTGGAAGTGAAATAATTTAAAGTGTAATTTTGGAAAATGCAATCCACCGGGATGCATTTATCAGGCAATGTTTTATATTTATAGATAAAGAAATCAAAATTATTGATTTCTATTCGGTGCATGTTTTAACGTGTGTGTGATTGATTTTATTACTAAAACCTAATAATTGGATCGTATCAAAATAGTTTTTAACGTAAATTAACATACGTCGTAGTTAATTTCATATTCGATTTTATATTTACGCATAATTGAATGCGTTCTTGCAAGCCAAACAAAGATGTTTATACATACAATACGTGTAAACATTTTTGTGGGTTTCGGTTTTTGATTTTTATGTTATGTACAAAGTATAATAGACAGAAATACGTGTTCGTGAAAATTGATACATGACAAAGCCAACGAAATGTTTGTACGGGCCGCCTCGTTCGCTCTTTACGCGGATCCTATTAGGGAAATGTACTATTTATTATTGGTTTTTGCTATGCATTAGTTAAGCAACAACAACAAAAACAGAGACTTTTTTGTGGGTGTTAGTATTGGCTGCGCCTCATATTGTCTATTGCCATCAATCACTTTTCCTAACAATGAAAATAAGAACTACACTTAGTGTATCAGCTTACTTTATATTAATTTAAATTACGCCTTAATCACTGCAATATATTTATATCGCAGATTACTTACCTCATTAAGATTCAAACCATAACATTGTTTAATATTGTATAACAGATTATAACTAGTATTTGTAAAATAATTGTGAACAACTCCGTAATGGTAAATTTAATTCTTACCACAATTTTGTACCATAATTCACATTTTTACCATAATTATTTTCGGAGTATATGTCGCTTGTGACAACCAAAAAAATGTAAAATAAATAATTTTTTTTGTAATAAAAAGGGAGTCTAAGTCCGATTGGTGCTGTGTTCATTTCATGCAAATATTTATTTTTTCATTCATGTTTTCAAATAACACAATAAACAACAAATTAGCTATATAAAATAAAACAATAAAAATAAAACGATTTTACAATAAAAATTGGTACAACTTATGTTAGTTCGTTTATTTATAAAAACTTCAGCGGTTTTTTATGGTCCTTCGAGCCGGATAGTGTTAGTTACAGTGTTTTTAAGTACATCAAGTGCATTGACAACGGTATAGTGTAAATCAAGTTTTTCGTATGTGCGTACATTCCATAATTTGTGCTGCAAAAATTAATATCGCGAAAGCAGATAATTATAAGTGTCGTGTGAACAGTGGCAAAAATTAAAGATACGAGAATGTTTATAAGTGCAACAAGTTAGTGTGTGAGATCGAGATCAACGGTGACTAAACATACGGGTTTGATCAACAATCCTGTTCCTGGCATGCAAAAAACGATAAGTAGAACAATTTTTGTTATTAACAAACAAATTCATTTTATTAACTTGAATTAACTAATAAACGCCAATCAATTAATATTAGTCGTCCATATTGTTAAAATTATCACCGTAATTTTACCGTGTTGAATTATATTCGGTTAACTTAGTGTGACCTTTGTGTGTGAAGATGGCAGACGCAATTATATTAGCTCGAGGTAACATACTGGCATCCGTTACTAAAATGCAAACGTGGACTAATAAAATTACTGATGAAACAACAGTTGAGGCCATAGAAGTTCGTATTATTAAACTAGATGAATATTGCAAGGATTTTAAAGCGTTAGAAAATAATTTATTTTCGTTTCCCGGTCAAATATCAAAGTACGAAGAATTTGAAGATAAATATTTTGCTGTTCGAGAACAATTAATGCGATCATTACGTACAAAACAGGTTGCTACAAATACGGCTCCTTCTGAATCCGTTATGCATCCAGCACTCTCAGAAATGCTCTATCAACAAAGGTCATTGTTTGAAAACTTGAATACAACAACGGCTCAATTGGCAGACCGCACTCTACCGAGTTATGATCATGTCAAGTTACCAAAGATAGAATTTGCAAAATTTGATGGTACATATAAAAATTGGCCTGCTTTTGAAGATTCGTTTGTATCTTCCATTCATAACAATCAATCATTGTCCAACATCAACAAATTAAAGTTACTTAAGAGTCTTCTGACGGAAAGTCCCGCATCACTGATCAAAAATTTGAGCGAAACAGAGGCAAATTATACAGAAGCCTGGACAAAATTGAAATCACGCTACGACAAGAAAAGAAAAATCTTGACATCATACATCACCACATTTCTCGATTTATCATCAGCAATGAGTGGGAAGGCATCTGATATTCGTTCACTTTGTGACAAGTGTGACGAAATTGTAATCGGAATTCGAACCATGGGTAGCGAAGCGGAGTATCGAGATGCATGGTTGATACAAATTATTTTACGTAAGCTGGATAGTGAGACAAAACAGTTATGGTCAAAGGAAACAACCGAAAAGGATTTTCCAACACTTGCCGATTTTTTAAAATTTTTAAATACCGGATGTGACGGACTTGATGATGGAGAAATTGACAATCGGGGGTTCCGAAACCAACCATTTTCACAGCAAAACCAACATTCCAGGGGAAAACCGTTCTTCAAAACAATGACGTTAAATTCAAATTTGTCCTTGTGCCCATGCTGCAATGCAAATCATCATCTCTTTCATTGTATGAAATTTCGCAGTTTCGATGTCAGACTTAGACGAAATTTAGTCATTCAATCGGGAGCTTGTTACAATTGTCTGCGCATGAATCATTCAGTAAATGAATGCCCTGATTTGTTCAATTGTCGTATCTGCAATAAACGGCATAATTCATTGCTTCATGGATCCGAACCAATGAACTTTCAAAACCAGTTTAATTATCCACAACAACAACAATCAACCATTAAACCTCATGCATCGAATTATTCAAAACCAGTTGAACAGCCTCAATTATATACGCATTCACGAACACCAGGTCACACTTCATCACCATCCCATCCATCAAAATCTGCGCCAATCATTCATCAAAATGATCTCACACTGTCGACGAATTCAATTATTAATGGTGATCCAAATTATCAAGAATTAAACTCGCCGAATGAATTAAAACCACCGCACGAAATGGATCCACCGCAAATTCAAAACATGGCCACTTTAACCACAAAATCTTTTTCTACAATTAAATCAAGTATCGTTTCAAATCCGCGGCTTGCGTCATTACCGACCGCTCTCATTCATATACGTGACTTTAATGGAAATAAACATTTTGCCAATGCATTGCTCAACTCAGGTTCGCAATGTCAACTCAGGTTCGCAAAAACTAGTTCAGCGCCTGCGACTTGGACGTTCATATTCATCATCAATCGCTGTAAACGGCCTGGCTGATATACAAGCTGCTAAGACCCGAGGTGTAGTTAACATCAACGCGTCATCAAGGTTTTCATCGTCAAATACTCTGAATTTCAGCGCTTACGTCTTACCGAAGCTACTTACCCTTCATCCAATCGATCATGGTAATTTATTTGGGGAACAATTGCCCTCACTGGAACTAGCTGATCCACATCTCGGCACTACAAGAGAAATTGATATTTTATTTGGTGTTGACTTATTTTTCGATTTAATGCAGCCGGAAAAAATCGTCTTAGCAGGACATACATATGCACAGTCAACCATTTTTGGGTGGATTCTTCTAGAGCCTCAAGTACATGATGACCCTTCAACCACGTCGGTTCCAGCAACTATCACTGATGATGATGTGAACAAAACCCTTCAACGATTTCGGGAGCTTGAGGAACCTCCAACAGCATTGAAACACAAGCCAGATGATCAATTGTGCGAATCATATTTCAACCAGTCAGTCCAACGGGACAAAACTGGAAGATACATTGTACGACTGCCATTTATCACACCGCACGGCAAATTGGGACATACGAGATCTGCAGCTGTGCGTCGACTTATAACTATGGAACGTCGTTTCATGAGAAACCCTCAGATTGCAGTTGACATTTTATGGGTGCCAGGACATTTCATAAGTACAGGGAATATAAACGCCGATGAACTGGCTCGACGTGGTACAACGGACCACTTCTCAGAAAGCAGAAAGGATATTGAAATGCCTCTTGCGGTATGCAAACTGCTGTTTCAGGAAGAAGCTAGCAAGCTGATGAATGACAGATGGTCATGTATCACCTCTTGCGTAATAACTCGGCAGGTCTGGCTAAAGTTGGACTTGGCGAGGTCCAAACAGCTGATCTCACTTCAGCAAAGTCAGATCAGTGTAGTTGTTGGAGTGATTACGGGGCACTGTCTCATAGGGAGGCATGCGAGTAGACTTGGTGTATACTCACATGACTACTGTCGTAGTTGCGAGGACAATACTTCATCTTCTTTGCACCTGCCCTCGTCTGATACGAAACAGACTAGAGTTTCTAGGGGCACCCCTCTGCAAAGACCTGACGGAACTCTGTAGGATGGACGTCAGGAGTATCCAGCGCTTTGTTAACAGTTCTAAATGGTTGCAATGAGTTGGAGGAAACAATTATTCGTGGTATGGCTACGAACCACTTTTGTGTCTATGCCTGGTCCTAGTGGACCGCCACCCAAACCTAACCTAACCTAACCTAAAGAAAAGTGAAGATATGCCCACCCCAGTTTTATAATTTTCGAAGAATCTTGAAGCGCCCTAAGCAGGATTGCGCCGCGAGTCTAAATTGTAAAAATTACATACACATTCTAGATATTAAACGAATGTCGTGTAATGACTAGTGGCCATCCCGTCATTTTTTTATTTTTAGAAATTAAAATTAATATCAAATGAATATCTGAAAATAATCCTTCTTTTGAGTTAATGACATAAAATTGAAGGTGGGACACGATCTTCTTTTACAAAGGCAAATAAAAACAGTTATAACGCAAGCCGGGTTTGTTTGTGTTTATTTTCAAAATAAACGTCTTGTTGTTTTTAAATATTGCTGATTAATTTTTTTTTTTTTGCTACATATATATTTGTAGAAAACCCAGAATTTTGATAAACAAGTAAATTGTTTAATTAAAAAAAAAAAAAAAATACAAAATACAAAATGGAAATCACAGACGATTTATCGCGTTATTTATAAAATAATCAAAATAAACCAACTAAAAATTCTGTACAGTTTAAATTTTAATTTTGTATGACCTATTTTATGATCTGGGTAATTCCGACCCATATTAAATAGTTAATTTTCAATTCGGTTATCTGTTTCAAAAAAACCAAATACATATTTTTGCTATAAAAACAATAAAGCATTTATAAAGCTAAGTAATCGCACTTGATTCTCCAAATTGTGCAGTTGAAGTCTTTACATTTAAATAGTTTGTGTTCGAAAATGGTGGGGCCAAAATTTTCAAAATTATTTTTATTTATATGTATAACCGTGCAAATAGTTAGTGGTCAGAAACTAAAACGTAGCCTGGCCATAGTATTCGATGTAACCGCATCGATGTCCGATGAAATAAACTCGTTGCGTGAAGGTGTTAAACTGTTGCTAGAAGCTTTTACTAGTCGCCCAGATAATCCAATTTCTGAATATATATTCGTACAGTTTCGCGATGAAGAAAGAGAACCGACTATATTGCCAACAATTGTCGAGACTGATGCAAATGAAATCATTAAGCATTTGAATGAGTTCGCGATAAATCCTGGTCACAATGGTGACTGTTTGGAATCATGTTTTCGTGGTATTAAATATGGTTTAGAGGAGTCCAGGGAAAATTCGATTATGTTTGTGTTCACGGATGCGGGAACAAAACATAAGGAGATGAAGCCAGAGCTGGAAAAATTAATTCAACAAAAGAAAGTTACGGTGTATTTTTTTTTGACTGAAGGCTGCGGCCGATCTGCTTCAGAACTTCAGTATTATTACGATTTGGCATCCAGCTCAAATGTATTGGTTTTTGATGTTGATTACCGGCAAATCACAGAGGTGAGTGAATAATATAGTTTCTTATATATATAATTTTATAAATACTTTATGCCACTATAGACTAAATGTTTTTTAAGCCCAAATCAATAAGGAAATAATTCTATCTTTACTATATAGTTAATTTTATTGGTTTATATGTTTTGTTTATAAATTAATGTCTATCGATCGGTGTAATATAAGCAATGATTTCCGTTGGTGTAAAAAGAACTTTGTTGGAAAAATGGGACAAATTTGAGTTTTAGCATTGTATTGTACATTTAGTAAAAATCTGACATGAAAATCGTAACCAATACCACAAGTTCCACTTCACGAACAAAATCGATAATGCTTTGAATATTCGTCGTGTCGATATAGTAATACTGGTGTCCCTCGAGTTATGCGGTAGTTTGTTTCCGCAAAAACAGCGCATTAGTCAAAACCGCATAATTCAAGAAAAGTTAGAAATGAAAATTCGGAAAGTAACATTTCAAAATTATTTAATTCAGTTTTATCCATTATTTGTACCGAATGGAAAAAAAAATCTAAATAAGTAATATTCAGTCTGATTCCGAATCAATGAGCATTCGACGATTTGAGCTTGGTTTTGTTATTACACTTTCATCACTTGAACAATCAGTTTCCGCGGATAAGCGAGGTAATCAATGGCTGTTTCTTAGCATGACACAATTCGTTTTGAATTTTTACATACGGAGCCATTAGGTTTTTTAAAGAACATTGAAATTTTAGGCTTCGGTCTATATCGGCATCATTTTGAGTTATAAGAGACTCCAGTTTATGTGCTAATTCGATTGCTTCTCCTATTGTGTTTGATGTAAATTGAGGAGGTTCTATCTCAATCTCATCCTCTGAGACGGTTTCTTCGGTGTTGTCATTTAATAAATCTACTAAATCTTCTTCACTTAGATCTTCGTCAATATCAAGCAATGTGTTGACTTCATCCATTTCCATATCATTAAAGCCTTTCTCATCAACCGAATGCGCCATTTTTACAAACCACTCCCGAAATAAAATGGAAGTCATCCATGTTCGCTCTCCAAAATACAGGAAGCAGTGCTATTAGTAGTGCTATAAACGCACGAGGATTTAATGCGCGATGAATGGCTAATGGTTTGGTTACCAAATCACCTGAAGCATTAATACATAATATCAACGAAATTCTGTCTTTGGCCGCCTTAAAACCTTGCGTTTTTTTTTCTTGCTTGGAAATATATGTGCGATTTGGCATTTTCTTCCAAAGAAGACCAGTCTCATCGGCATTAAAAATTTGATCCGCCACATATCCGCCTTCTTCGATAATCTGTTTAAGCTCGGATGGATACAATTTCGCTGCTTCTTTACCAGCTGATACTGTTTCACCCAATGTCTTAACGTTATGTAAGGAAAATCTTTTTTTAAAATTCTCCAGCCATCCTTTGCTTTCAGAAAATTCTGGTATTTGGCTAATAGAACTGGATGGTTCATTTTGATGTGGTTGTAAATACGCACTGCTTTTAGACGGATTGCTGTGCCATCCAAAGGCATATTCTTCTGGTTTTTATTGCTTATCCATATCATCAAAAGCTTCTCCATTTTTTCCATTAATGGATTTTTGGCTAAAAGTGTCTTATTCATGCTGATTGTTGAATCAGCCTCGACCGATTGTCTTATTTTATTTTCGTTCGTCTTAATTGCACGTACTGTTGATTCACTCATTCCAAAATCGTGCCCTATAGCCGCAGGTCCATCCCCTTTTTGGAATCTTTCTAGAATCTTGATTTCCATTGAGATTTTTTTTCGTTACACTATTTTATTCGGCATCTCTCCGTTAAAATGCTTTGTGCGTAAGCCGTAATTACATACACACATTTGTAGTTAAATACAACTCTAAATAAATATTCCAAGTACCGTTAAACAAAAACACCTTTAATATTAACTATTACTATTAATATTAAAAATACATATGTACTCATTGACTTAGCGAATTACTAATTATAGTTAGTAAAAATTTTTTTTATTAATATTTTCCAATTTTAATATTTTCGTTTTGTTATTACTGGTGACAAATGGCTCTGGGAATATCAGTCAAAAACATTTCAGTCAACATTTCAGTTTTTAAAGTTCCTTTAACCTTTATCTTTACAACCGCATACCCGGGGTATGTTTTTCAATTTTAATGACCAAAATTTTATTGATTTAGGAATCTTAACAATTAAATGTTTGGAAATGGAATTTCATGAAAAGTTTTTCCAACACTTGATTATAACTGGTTTTTAGTATAGTTTTTTTCAAATAACCCCTCAAATTGACAACCAATGTACCCGGGTATGTAGCTAAATCGTAACACTAAATGAAAATTAAAAATTAGAAAGTTTCATATTATTTAGTTCATTATTTATTTATAAAACTTAACATATAATAAAAAATTAATTCCCGGTGTTTGTGGTACATCGTAAGCAAGTTGCTACAGTCAATGTACGCTGCGCGCAGACTGGTTTTGTTGCAATTCGCACAATTTTTCCAGGTCAATATTCTCTTAGAACAGAGGTGGCGGTTTCCTTTGTGTATAATTATACCGCTTGAGTCACGTTTTTTTGCGATAGATGTGCTTTGTACATCTCTTGCTTCAATTTCCACAGTATATGGCCCAAAATACTTTCGATACCGTTTTTGGTAGCAAAATGTCGCGTTATTTGCGGGTTCTTGGAACGCTTACTAATTTCAGACATAACCAACTGCTCACATAATTGTTGCAAAACATTTACGCCGGTGACGGGAGTTTTTTCCAAAATGTTATAAAAAAAATGCCAGTGGCTAGAGATTCGTCCTCCTTTTGCATGAATATTACACGCTGCCCTTAGTTCAGTTATAATCTGGGGTCATTGTTGGTTTATTGGCCGATCCTTGTTTCTCCTTATCATAATGCATAGAGGAAAACCACAACAGCTTTGTTTTTTTTTTGGAAAATACGAGCACATTGTGATGTTGTTCGAAAAACTGAAAATAGACGATTCGACAGGTCGAGGTTTGCGTTTTACTACTAGGAATTCGGCTGATACGAATTATGGTCAACTAGAAGCTAAATTGTATCTGGTAAAAAAATTGTCACACGTAATATTTCGACCACTTCTATGAAAAATCAACACGTTCTCCTTGGTTACTTTCCCTTTGTGAGTTTGCAGCGATTCCAGTGTAGATTTGTTCTTTCAATGGATACGAGATAGTGGAGTCACACACCCATCATACTTTAATTCCATATCTGGCCGGTTTTAAAGGGGATGAGAACTAGATCTCCACAAATCTAGTATACTAATTCTTGGATCGGCTGACACCGGAAAATTTATAATGCCCCGAGATATCCATCAAATTCAGAGACACTTATTGGCTTCCATACCCAAATATTGTGGGTTTGGTTCCATGTTTGGTAGTTTTGAGGTCCTCTACGATTGGTTTCGCGAATGATGATTTCACAAATGTCTTCACGTATAAATAGTTTAAATGTTTGGATGATGCTTAGATTGTTTGTTTTATTTGTTGGGCCTGCAGCGGCCGATTTAAAAATGTTATACAACAGATTTCTGCGATGTGTTGATGGAATTTCACTCCAAACTGTTCCACCTGTTGGTTCGATTACTCCACGAGTTCTTCTGCCAACTCTTCCGCCACAATATCAATATCTGAGTCGTCGTCTTTTATTATCTATTTCACTCATATTTTTAATTTTCCCGTTATATTTGTTGATAAGTGTCTTGCTGAAATATTCAGTTATCATAAATAAAACAGGGTTGTACAAAACCAGGAAATACAATAGCATATTGTATTAATAAATAAAATTTAAATGATCAACATTTATTTATACTAATGTAAAATTCAATTTTAAAACAAAATTTCAAGCAAAATGAATAGATATCGTACATACTTACCCGGATATGTTGGTTGTAAAGACGAAGATAAAAATTCGGTTGTAAACACAAGGATTTAAAAAGGAGGTTCAGGCCAAAAAGTTGTTCAGCCACAAATTTTTGTACTCAAATACCTTTTCGTTGGTTGGTTTTTGTTTTTTGACTGAAATGCCTTCGTAGACCTATAGGTTGGCTCCGGGGCCCCAGTCAAAAGCAATAAAGTAAAAAAAAAAATGAGGTGTGGCCAAAAGACACATGGGTCTTTTACGAACAGGGAATTTTGATAAACTTATTATTCAAATTTATCTTATTATTCATTTATTAAAACGATTTATTTGTATTTTAACTTATTTTAATTTTGTATACCCCTACGTTTCGACATTGAATCTTTGTTTACCAACGAAAACTTGTTGTTCGTATTAAATTTGGTTAAAACATTTTGGAATAACATAAAATTTAAAAGCAACGAAGGTTTAAAATTTATTCTGAATCAAACAGAATTTAGTTTTAACGGTAGACATTTTAAACAAGTTTTTCGCTCTCCAATGGGCTCACCAGTCAGTCCAACAGTAGCTAACTTGTTAATGGAATATATTGAGACTGAGGTATTGAAAACATCTTCCATTTTCTTCATTAGGTATGCAGATGATATTTTTACGGCTATTCCAAATTAATGGCTTCCATTTATTGGTGCCAAAAGTTTTGAGATTTTCGGATGGGGAATTTCATTCAGATAATTTCAAAATTTTAACGGATGCATTGATTTTGAATGGCTATCCAAGGTATACGTTATTGCCATGAACATTAGAGAGGCTATCAATAAAAATGCCATTTCGTCAATTTTTTATTTCGATCGCATAACTTAAAGTCTTATTTGATTGATTGATTGATTTCAATGTACGATCAAGCATTAAGCAAGTCTCCCGTATTATAAATGCGAATATCACACTACTATACCCATGTTACAACACGACACCATAACTCTCCCTCACCAAGGAAATATGTACCATCATACATGAAGCCAAACATAACAATATTCACCCAGTAAAGAAAAGCGCCATATCGATTATCACATGAGTTTAATGCCCCTGGCCAGGCAGCCATCGTACACCTTTTTACATATAACAAAATCGAGGGATGGGAAAGGAATGTTAGTGAGGACAGACTCGACCCGGTTACAGACACCAAAGCGATCGATAGTTAGTAAATTATTAGTATTATATATAATAAATAGGTTAGCACAAGACAGCACAATCTAACTACATTATTAGATGATCATTTCTCTGGAATCCAGGGCCGGATACTCAGGACTCCCTCAAACTAAATCAGGGCTTAAAAAGTTATTAATGTTGTAATATCCCCCTATCCGCTATGGCTTCCGTGAAGGTTGCTTTAGCTGACAACATCACCGCCGTGCGTATGTAATCGGCCGACGTACTTGCATATTGTGGTAAATGTACTAGTTGCTCGATTCCTGATGGAAATTCTTGTAGCAATTCTCCTCATTTCTCGTTTATGGTCATTGCCGTACTTCCGATCCAGCCCCTCCATAATTTCGTGATAACTGTTGCGCTCTTGTTCCGGAATGGTTTGTAAAGCCTCTGCTGCTTCGCCTTTGAGGGCCACTATTAACGCCGCGACTTCATCGTTCCAATGATTTTGATTGGCTGACGTTTCAAATTGAAATTTGAAAATGACGAAATATGTTGTTCCGTTGAATGTTGGTGGCTTTAACTTGATCACGTGAACGATCTGAACCAATTGCGTCGTTGCTCCACTTGCTTTGACATCAGTTAACTCTTTCTCAAGACGTTGAAATTCTGTTTGAAATTCAGCTTGCAATTTATGTTCCACCTATCGAATCTCCATTTTATCATGTTGAACTTCTGTTTGCTGTTTCTCTATTTCGCCGTGTACATTCGTGGACAATTCAAGAATTTTTTCGTCTATAGGCGTTTTTGACTTTCGGCAATTTACCCCATTTTACGCTCCATAATTTAGATTAGTTTTTCCATTTTCTCTTAGCCTTCATACGCTCCTGCATTTAAGCAATTGTATCATTCAGTTGCTTGTTTATGTTGTTGGCTTCAACTAACGCATTATAAGCTTTAAACAATTCATTGTGAAGGTTTACTTCGTTTGTAGAACGAGTGTTGTGGCTGCTGGCCTCAATGGAGGGACTACGGCCTCTTATAGGAGAATATGATACTTTCTTACTCCCCTGGAAGGGATGTGAATTATCCTTTTCTGTTTCACTCAATAGAGCTTGTTTATTCACCAACATGTCTTGGGATTGGTTAAAATAATTGTAGTATAGCAATAGCTGGTGTTGCGAACGGTGGATTGAATTTATAAACAGCTTGAGCAACTTTAGCCTTGTGCACTGGTGCATTATCGTGAAGAAGTAAGGTTTTTTCTAATTTTCTTTGGCCATTTTTCCCGGATCGCTTTTTTCAATTTTCGCAAAACCTCTGCGTAATAGATGCCTGTGATTGTGGTTTTCCATCAATCAATGTTTCATCGCCTGTTATTATGTTATCCAAGAAGTTTTCTGGATCTTCTTCATACATTTCTAAAATCGCCTTTGAAGTTTCAACAGGAATTTTCTTTTGTTGTGCAGTCAACAAACGGGGAACTCATCGCGCACATACATTTGGCATGTGAAGGTGGTCATGTAATATGGTATAAGTGGTACCATCTGAAAGGGAAAGTCTACACGCTAACCGCGAAACAGAAATACGGCGGTCCTCTAATACAATTGATTCTGCCAAAAGTATGTTTTCATGGCTAATAGCACCTGCGGGACGACCCGAGCGGTTGTCGTCTTCTAATGACTCCCGACCACTTTTGAACAATTTTACCCACTTTGTTACTGTGGAATATAATGGTGCAAATTCGCCGTAAACTTTTGATATGTTATTGAATATATAAATTGCATTGCGTCTATCTTTACAGAAAAATTTAATAACGGTACGATATTCAATTTCATTCATTTTGAATTTTTTTCAAAACACGGGCTACTAAATTGAAGAAAACAAACGAACTGTAAAATTTACATCGAATTTTGTTTCTATAAGTTTCACCGCGACAAAATTTTTTTTTTAAAAAATATATAGTTGTCTCACTCACTCTTTTTTTTTCATATGATATTGGAAGACAATTTGATTCACCGTATACGAATACCTAATTTAAACGCAGGTGAAAATAAAATTAAGTGTGACAAATTTTTAAACGATTATTATGAATAATTTTTTCAGATCGACCGAAAAGAATTTTTGTGTTTTCTGGCGAAATTATTTCTGTTACAGAATATGGACCTAGCCATAATGAATCCAACTTTGATTTTCTATTTTCATTTTTTAGATAAACTTGATCACCAATCTTGAATGTTTCACTAACACAATTCTTATCGTAGTATTGTTTTGATTTTTGTTTACATAACAAAAGTTTATCACGAGCTATTTTGTGTGACTGTTGAAGTTTATGTTTAAGGTCATAGAAATAGTCATGATAATTGTAGAGAAGTTCTACATTTTTCGAAATTGAATTTGGTATATTTGGTTTATGCCCAAAAACTAATTCAAATGGCATAAATTCAGTAGATGTATGGGGAGTGGTATTATAAGAGAACGTCGCGTATTGTAACCAAGAATCCCAATCAAGTGAATCGTGTTCAACATAATTGCGTAGATATTCAAACTAACGTTTTATGGCTACGCTCAAGGGCTCCATTAGATTGAGGACGATGAGCACTTGTATTCAATTTTTGTATTTTTAACATTTTGCAAATTTGTTTAAATAATTTTCCCATAAAAATTGACCCTTTTGGTCAGTTAAAATTGTTGTAGGACAACCGAATACACAAATAAAATGTTCCATGAAAGCTGTAGCGACAGTTTCGGCTTCCTGATTTTGCAAGGGAATTGCGAAGGAAAATTTGGTTAAATCGCACTGCATCGTGAGAATGTATTTATTATTGCGATGCGAAGAAGAGAACGGCCCAACGATGTCTAAAAATATCTTTTCAAAAGCTTTCGACGATGTACTCGTAATTTTCATAGGGACATTTTTGTTTTCGAAGCTTTTATTTTTCTGACAAAATTAACAATTTCTGATATAATTTTCAATTTTTGCGAACATTTTAGGAAAATAATAAAAATTTCTTAACCGTTTGAAATTCCTATAAACGCCTTGATGTGCACCTAGGGGTCCGTCGTGATACTCTTTAATAATTGTATTTATCTCATCTTCATTCGTCAACGAAATAATTTCCTTTTGTTGTTGATTTTGAGTAGGGCAAATTTCGTTCTTAGAAGTTGGTAAAAGATTTTCCGAATTAACTTGTGTAGAATTTTAGGCAATAGGAATTGTATCTACTACCAATGACTGATTGTTTGGAGTGGACAGAACTTCGTTTTGTAAAAGTGGAACAGATAATTTAGATTTAGAACGAGTTATCACATTACATTCAGGAATGTCTAGAGCAATTCGACTTAATGCATCTGCGTTATTATTTAATTTTCCTGCTTTATGAACGATTTTGTAGTCATACTCATCCAATCTTATTCTCCATTTGACCAGCCTTGAAGAAGGGTTTTTAATATTGGAAAGCCACATCAGTGGTTTATGATCACTTATTATTTTAAACCTTCTACCATAGATGTATGGACGAAAATGATCTGTAGCCCAGATTATCGCAAGAAGCTCTTTCTCAACCGTCGAATAATTTTTCTCTGCACTGTTCAAAATACGGCTAGCATATGCGATCGGTAAGTTAGCACCATTTGTCTCCTGTGACAAAACTGAGCTAATCGCAACGTCGCTTGCGTCGCACGTAAGAATAAATTCTTTAGAAAAATCGGGAAATTGTAAAATTGGGGGATTCATTAAAAATTCTTTCATTTTTGTAAATGCTTCGTCACAGAATGCATCCCATACGAAGATAGAATCTATTTTTAGTAGATCCATTAGAGGTTTACTAATTTTTGAGAAATTTGGGCAAAATTTACGGTAGAATCCTACGAGGCCAAGAAATGATTTTACATCACGAGATGTTTTTGGCGTCGGATAATGCCTTATTGCGTTAATTTTAGTAGGATCTGGTTTTATACCTGATTTAGTTATTAAATGCCCTAAATAATAAATTTCTCGAGAAAGAAATTGGCATTTTTCCGGATTTACTTTCAGATTGTAAGTCCTCAGGCAAGATAAAACTTCTGTTAAATTTTGATTGTGATCAAGAAGTGTTTTCCCGTAAATCACAACGTCGTCAAAATATACTAGACATTTTAATCCGTTGAGTCCACATAGTGCATTGTTCATGAGCCTCTGGAAAGTACTCGGAGCATTACGAAGTCCCATACTCAATCGAGTAAACTGGTAATGTCCGGTTTCCGTGCTAAATGCTGTCTTTTCGCGGTCTCTTGGATCTATAGGAACTTGATGGTATCCATGTGCAAGATCGATGGTGGAAAAATAGTGAGATCGACCTAATCTATCCAAAATGTCTGTAATGTTAGGTAACGGAAAAATATCAGGAATAGTGACGTCATTTAATTTCCTGATCTATGACGATACGCCACTTCCTTTCATCTGATTTTGATTTTTTTGGTACGCAGAGCAGTGGAAAGTTCCATTGTGGATTTCGAATATTACACTATACCATCGGCTTTCACGTCGGAAACTTGTTTATTTACTTCATTTTTAACTGTTTCAGGTAATCGATATGGTTTGCAAAAAATAGGATTAGAATGTGGTAGAACATGAGATGTTGCGTCTGTGGCAGATAACTTATCTCCATCAAGAAGAAAAGCATCATTAAATAATCGACATATTAATAAAATGCAGTCTCGCTCTTCAATATTTAAAATAAGTGTGAAGTTTATGCTAAAAAAATAACAAAAAATTACACTGTTAAATTAGCTATTTTCCAATTGGAATTTAAATTATATGAAAATTTAAATTTTTTGTAATTTTAGATTTTTCCTACCACCAAACAGATTCCTTTCATCAGAAAACAAGTTCTTTTCATCCTTTTCAGATAGCTGGACCATCTATTTATATCGTTAACCAAAAGCATCCAATTGTGTTGAACATTACTATATTTCAGCTAATTTAAAAATTGACTGAATTTCTATGGTTTAAATAATTATTTAGCGCCGATCCTGAAAATGTCCCGAAGGCCCCGCACATTTCTTAGAATAGCTAAGACATATAGCGGTCAATATCACCAAGCCGATCGATCCAATTATGATGAACTATAATATATTTCACAGTTTTTGGAATTTTTAATAATTTTCCATTATTTTAAAAGTTTTGTATCACCGACCGCAGAGATGTCCACAAGGTCTGGCCTATATTTTTGGATATCTTGACCATTTGCCAGTCTACGTGGTTAATCTTATTCAATTGTGATGAACTATACTATACTTCACAGAATTTAGAATTTTTAATAATTTTATTGATTTTAAAAATTGTTGTATCTCCCATCACAGTGATGTCCACGAGGTTTGGCCTATATTTTTGGATAACTTGCCCATATGCCAGTCTACATGGTCAATCTTATCCAATTGTGACGAACTATACTATACTTCACAGAATTTAGAATTTTTAATAATTTTATTGATTTTAAAAATTGTTTTATCTCCGATCACAGAGATGTCCACAAGTTCTGGCTTATATTTTTGGATAACTTGACCATATGCCAGTCTACGTGGTCAATCTTATTCAACTGTGATGAACTATACTATACTTCACAGAATTTAGAATTTTTAATAATTCTATTTGTTTTAAAAATTGTATCTCCGATCACAGAGATGTCCACAAGGTCTGGCCTATATTATTGAGTAACTTGACCATATGCCAGTCTACGTGGTCAATCTTATTCAATTATGATGAACTATACGATACTTCCCAGAATTTCGAATTTTTAATAATTTTATTGGTTAAAATTATTTGGTCTCGAGATATTTTCTTTTCTCTGCCTCAAGCAAATCATAATTGTGGACATCTCTGTGATCGGAGATACAACAATTTTTGAAACAATAAAATTATCAAAAATTCTAAATTCTGTGAAATATATTATAGTTCGTCATAATTGGATCGGCTTGGTGACATTGACCGCTATATGGCTTAGCTATTCTAAGAAATGTGCGGGGCCTTCGGGACATTTCCAGGATCGGCGCTAAATAATTATTTAAACCATCAAAATTCAGTCAACTTTTAAATTAGCTGAAATATAGTAATGTTCAACACAATTGGATGCTTTTGGTTAACGATATAAACAGATGGTGTAGCTTTCTGGAAAGGATGAAAAGAATCTGTTTGGTGGTACGAAAAATCCAAAATTTCAAAAAATTTAAATTTTCATATAATTTAAATTCCAATTGGAAAATAGCTAATTTAACAGTGTAATTTTTTGTTATTTTTTTTAGCATAAACTTCACACTCATTATTTAAATGGCTAGGATTAATTTTTTTTTGCTAACAATGATAGACGATTTTGAATATTAGGATTTGTGGAATTCAAATGAAAGATATGAAATTTATCTAGAGGCTCAGTTTCGATCTTTAGATTAGAATTTAAATTAACATCGTATTCATTGGAATTTACTAAACTGACTAGTGCGTAATCATTTTCAATTTTTAAAATGGAATTCGCAATATATACTCCAGGCAATAATTCTTTTGAATAACAAATGTGTTCAGAATGGATAGGCAACGAGCATTTTATCTTAACACATGCCTCTGCGCGAGCTGGAATAGTTATTCTTGTAGGCAGTTTCGATAACCTGTATGTCATTAATGCATTATTTATAAGTAATTGAATGCTTTTTAAAGCGAAATCTAATTAACAATTATAAAAATTTAGAAAATCTTTTCCTAGTATGCCGGAATATTCTATAGGAAAATTATTCGGAACAACCTGTACGTTTTGCTTACATGAAATAAAATCTGGAAAATATAATTCTAAATTAGTTAATCCAATGGTCTCAAAAGGTTGATTTGAAATTCCAGTAATTATGCATTTGGAGTCGGGATAGAATAATGATTCTGGATCTAAATTTTCTATTTTAAATAAACTTAGATCAGCACCAGAATCTATTAAGAAATATAACATTTTGTTTGTGTCATGTGGTAAGATTAGATTTAAAAACATCATAGGATTAGAATTGTCATTATAATTTTGAATTGTAGAAATATTATGTTGTTTTGATGAATTGGATAATTTTTCTTTTGCAAATTGAAACTTAGAATCTTCAAAAATTAATTCTGAAAAAATTGGATTTAGTGGCACAGACACAGTATTATTAGTGATATTGGAATAATTTAGTTTTTCATTAGACTTATAATATGTTGAATTGTTGTAATTTAAGTACTCTATTGATTATTGATAGTTTCGGATCCGTTGAGGAGTAACCAACTGTCCAGATCCCTGCATGTTTCCCGTATTAGATGAAGTACTTGGAACTGCATTTTGTTCACTTAGTCGCTTCCTTTCGTTCACTTGCCTTTTCATGCAATGTTGAATGTGATGGCCTTATTTGTTATGACAAAATGCACACGTAGAGTTGTGGATAATTTTTGAATTGTAATTTCTAGGATCACTTTCATTTGAATTTAAAATGTGTTTGTTTTGTGTAGAACTGTTTGAATATTTCAGTTTAAAACAAGTTGATGCTTTATGACCTATTCTGTTGCAAAGCTGACATCTTACGCTACTCGTAGAACTAGAAGGAAATGGTTTAGAATGTTGAGAAAATGAATTCGAGGTAGAACTGTAATTTGATGTAGAATATTTCTGTATTGCTATATTGGAATTTATAAAAATTAGGAATAATATTATAATTTACAAAATTACCATTCACCTTGTTATCACGTCCGAGAGCAAAACCCAAAAGAACTTTATTTTATTTTTATGTACATTATTACTGATTATAATACTCATAAACACCAAACCATACATACATATCAATGGTACAGATTTTGTAGGGGATAACGAAGTTGAGTGGTATACATCACAACACTGGTCTCTAAATGCAAATGAAATTGAATCATGAGGCCGACCTTCGAAGAGGGTGGATTTACCTGAGTAACAGGAGTACCATCTGGGGCATTAGTTTTCATATTTGTTCTGATCATTGCCATTTATAGAGTATTGCACTCGCCTCTGATTTAGCGAACGCATCACATCATTGCCGTATGTTACCTCGTGGAGGCATACTAAGTAGACACATTTGTGTCTATTTACATAGTTGTAGCGTTGGAATATATGTAGATCATGAGATAAATGGATATAGAACGGTCAACTCCTAACCTATTTGTGATGTATTTGAATTGTTAATGGAACGCACCCGAAATTATATAGAAACGAACGTGCGGAACGCACCCGCATTGACGTATGACGGCAGAATGAATTGTAGTGCGAAACTGTAAAGACGCGTGTGGGTAAAGAAATAAAAGTAACTTGTATTGAAATAAATAATTGTTTTATTGTAATTAATACTCGTATGTGGCAAAACACTACACTATTGAGACGCCCACAATACCTATTTTGAAAATAAATAAATCATAGGGGCCAGTTCTTATTCGCTTTTTAACACAAACTGGCTGACATCTGGTGGGCGATATTAAAACTAGAGTTAATTTGGATGCAAAAGAATGTTTTATTGTACGTAGAAAGATAAATGTATTTATTCAAGGACAAAATAATTCAAAACAACGCACTTAAGAAAACGCTGAATTGTTGATAACTTTTTCTAGTGGCGAACGTGGCGCCACTTGCGGCGATTTAAAGGCGAATACGTTTTGTTCTCCTGTTATTTACACTTTGTTTCATTCAGTCTTGCTTCTCACAATGCTCTAATGATGTTTTATGTTGTCACATTGAAATCGGGGTTCTGGGCAAAAAATACCGTAAATCTGTTTTCACACAAAACAAAAATCTGTTGAACCTTTAATATGACCCAAATAAAATTCAAAAAATGTCTTCTCTTAAGGAATGGGTATGATCCTTACAAAATTAAGTTCCAATAGTTTAATATTTGAAATAAGAAGTTTACAGATTCTAATTCATGGTTTGGTGATTGACCACTGATAAATTTTCATTTGTATCATTACAGCATTTTCCAAAATATCGAGATGTTATCAGCGACAAACTTGAAATAACCAACCATTTTCAGGGACCGGCCGGAACATCAAGAGTTCCCGTTGATGTTGATTCAAGTATGAAAGAATTTACGTTTACTATAGTGGCCGCAAAACCATAAATAACAATTCTCGATCCTAAAAATAATACAATAAACAATTATGAAATTTTAACTAATTTAACAACGATTCAAATGATAAAAGTAATAAATCCAGAACCAGGGAAATGGACGGTTCAGATAGAAGCGAGCACACCCTATACAGGTCAAGTATCCGTTATTAGTGATCTCTCATTTAAATACGGCTTTGCGGTGCACGAACCAAATGCTATTACACAAACAAGTTTTAGTCCTATGGTTGGGCAATATAATTATTTGGCTATTTTACCATCCAATTCATCGCTCATACGCAATTTAGAATATGTTGTACTAGACACAAAATCTGGATCACTTCGATTCCCATTACGTAAAAAAACTGTGGATGAAGGTGATTTATATATAACTGAAGCAATTGAACTGCCAAAAGTCGCTTTCAAAGTTACACTTCATGGAATTGACCCGGTAAATCACGCCATAAAGAGATTGGTAACGCCCGATATTGCGTCCAGACTACCGGATAAACCCGAAGCAGCAATCGTTCCAAAAATAAACGTACAAGAAGGTGATCCGATTTATTTAATTTGTCGTGTGGATTCAATGATTAATACTACCGTGTCGTGGTGGAAGCTTGGACAAAATTCTGCTCTAAAATTAATGACATTCACGTAATAATTTATAATAAATGAAAATTTATATCAATTTTGAACTTAATTGTTATTTTCATTAAAGGCAAAGCGACATCCTCAATCACACAATCGCAAAAGCCGACTTATCTGATGCTGGAGAGTACAATTGCGTTGCAAACAATATTGCAGGTGAAACTATTTCTACAACGATTGTGATTGTGAATCGTACAATACACAGTAAAAAAAACCATTGAATTTTACACACTTTTGACAGTGGGCAAATTTGCCTATCATTTTCATGTAATTTTACAAGCTTTCAAAAATTACAATCGAGTTGTTAAAATTCAATATAATGTGACGCAATTTTACAAAGAAAATATAGTAGGTTAATAAGAGGAAAAGGCCATAATATATCATTAATGAGAATGTGAAAGTACATACTTTTTATGTCAAATTACATAATTCATCGTGTGAATTCAAATTCTTTGTCTGTAAAATTCCACTCTGAAAGTGTGTACTTCTGCATGCCAAGCTAGTAAAATTAGACATTTTTATTTAAAAGTACAGGCTTTAAAATGTAAATATGGAAACAAAAATTAAATTTCATATAAAATTATATTTATAAAATATACAGTATGTATACAAAAATTCATTTATACTATTATCTTATTAAATATTAATATCAATTCATCACTAAAAGTTAAACAAACTATAGTCTAATTTCTTAACAAATTTCTTTAATAAAATTTAAAACTTTTGCTTTATTATTAATTTCGTTTTTTCTTTTGATCGAGAGTATTCTGTATTGAGATTCAAGCATGTCCTCTGCAACACCTCGAACGTTTGTGAAACGTGCGTGGGATATTCCAAATTAAAAACAAAATATGATCCAATCAATTGAAATATTGCCCTTTTTGTTGAACAGCACTGGTAATTTACAATTTGATTTTCGATGAAAAAGTAGAATATACATATTTTCTTTTTTCTCATTGTCACCTGAAAACAAAAAGAAAATAGTACAACTGATAATATATACATATAATCAAAAAATTCACTAAAAATCTTAAATAAACAATAGCTAATCAATAACTTTATTGTGAAAAAATGTTTCTTTATTTTATCTAAACTGAAACCTTCAAACCTTGATTTTTCTGCATAGCGTATAGATTCAACCAGAAAATAAGAATGAAAATTAACAGATTTTTTAACTGCAGAACTCATAAGAAAAGATCATTACATTACTAAAACTTAACTTGCATCTATTACCTATTGTGGTGCACTCTTTGCTTTGGCAAAGTGTTTAATTTTTTTTTGGAATATACAGAATTTTATACCCTGTTGCTGCTGATTTTGTTTACTATGTTGATGCATTTTTTTTATGGGTATAATTTTTGTTTGGGTAGACTGTACCTTGAGTTAACGAACAGTTAGCTTTTAATATAAGCGAGGGACTGAAATAGAGCGGGGACAGATGATTGTAGTAAATTGGCCAAGATTGTCATGTATAATTATTGAAGTTAAAGTTAAAAAAATTTATATAATAATAGATATACTCGTATAGTTAGTTAGTGGAAAAATTGTGGTTAAAATCAATGCTCATAAGAGTGATGTGTACTTATAGAGATTAGAGATAACCAGCGTGATACTAAAACCGAAGATATGTACATTGATTGTCATATTTATGGTTATTTAAATCTAATCTAAGTGAAAAAAAAAACAATCTGGCGTGATTTGTGGTACCGCTAGTGTAAAAAAATTCATAAAATAGCGTGTAAAATAGACAATGTGGCGTGTTTTTAACTGCCGACAGTGTAACGGTTAGAATTGATACCGCTGTGTAAATGAGACTGTGGTGTAATTTAAAATACGGTCCGTTTAATGGTCTTATTTAAAATTTTTTTTTAATAATAAAGATTACTTAAAACTATTACGTCATTAGTAAATAAATAAAAGTAATTGATAAAATTACAATTACTTAAACTAAAATAATTTTATAAAAAAAAATATATTAAACTGACAAAAATTGAAATTTTATAAGGCGAAGGACGAGTGAGAATAATAGCGTTGGAACTCACTACGTATGTTAAATATAATAAATTGATGAGCTGACTTAAATACAGAGTATGGATTAAACGACCGAGATGGCATCAAGATGGCGAATAAGATAGGAATCTTTTGTTTTTGTATTTTTTTTTTTGTTTCTAAATTTTTTTTTATTATACTAGTTTATGTTACAATTTCTAATTTTAATTGATTTTCATTAAGTTGGTTTATTTTTTTCGGTGTATTAGAGATTTAATTTAAAGTTAAAGTTCGCGTTTAGAGCAATTAAAATTAGGAGTTGTAGTCCTCTTACTAATATTGTTGATTTCTTTAGAGTATAAGTGAATTAAGCTCAATGAGTGTATTTTTTTTCAATTTTGTTTTTTTTTGCAAATTTTCACGATGAATATCGTTTATTTAATTGTGATGATTTTTGTTATATAAAATTTAAAGTTCCAAGTTTTACTTAAACCAAAAATATTGTATTAAATAAGTGAGCTAAGTGGTAAAAAATTATTTTTCTTAAATTGATAAAGTAAGGAACAATAAATCGTCCTTCATTTTTTTTTTTTTTTGTTCTGGTAATGCTCTGAAAATATTTAAGTGCATATAGTTTGGTGATTGTGCGGTGAATCTTTATTTTTTTTTATTTCAGTAAGTTCTCGACGAAGCGCTTCATCGGTAACAACGCTGAACAGGTATTCCGTTTTTATTTATTTACATTAATCTAAATTATATGTGCTTATTAGAAAAGATAAAATTGGGTAAATTAACTTCGGTCAGAACAGAAAACAGATGATTTACGATTTATTTATTTTCGTATATCATAAGTATATTTTTTTTTGTTTGTTGAAATTTTTTTTATATATCTCCTTAAGATTAATGGCAATGAAAATCTATTATGATTAAGCCAATAAATATTTTCAAAATTTATATTAATTATTGTTTATTATTATTATTATGATTATTATATTTATAATTATTATTATTATATCTAATTTTCGAAATACAGTGTTTAAAATTAGGGTAATTCATTTGTTTTTATCTTAAAGTGGACATTTTCTTCTTCGAGGGTTATTAGCGTCAAACCCATCAAAAAAATAACGCGACACTATGACACAGGATACATGCCATTCCTTTTCTAATATCAGACGACCCATAACATATAATTAAGGTGTACGAGTAGTAGATAAAAGATGAAAATCGGACGAGTTGGAATACTATGACTTTAACATAGCTGTTATACTGAATCTGTACCATTAGGCAACAAAACAAACCGAAAAATCTATACCAATCCTACAAAACCAAAAATTATACTCGTACTTTGTACTTATTAAATACTTATCATAGGCTGCTTACATATAATAGAAAAGCAAGGAGTGGCATCCAGAGGTTCAATTTCGTTTTGTGTTGTTCCTGCCTGAAAAGATATAATTTACAGTATAAATTAATTACATGAGAACATTTGAATTTATTTGGTATATAATTACAGGATATTGACGTATCATCAATTCTATACATTTTCTTTGAAATGTTGTGTTATTAATTCCAGAACTTTAATGTCATCATCTGTTGAAGTACATTGAAATTGTTTTTTGTTTTTTTGGGAAAACTTATTTGTTTTTATTTTGAAATTTTCCCATCGTTCTAGGAAAATCGTTTCTTTTATATCCATTAACCGTTCGAAATGTATAATGGACTATTAATAAGGAAATAAGCGCTGTTATTTTAAAGTTTTATTAATTATTTTATCAGGTAAATTAATGAAAGACGGACAAGGATGAAATTACAACATTAATAATTAATAATTTTTAAGCCCTGTTTTAGATTTAGGATTTAGGGAGTCCTGAGTATCTGGCCCTGGATTCCAGAGAAATAATCATCTAATAATGTAGTTAGATTGTGCTGTCTTGTGCTAACCTATTTATTATATATTGTACTAATAATTTACTAACTATCGATCGCATTGGTGTCTGTAACCGGGTCGAGTCTGTCCCAACTAATAATCCTATCCAATCCTTCGGTTTTGTTATACATATGTGTACGGGTATACGGCATGGGCCCGGGAGTCCGGGAGATCCTGCTATGATGCTTGGTCGTACACTCATATAATTCATGAAACTTTAATTTCAACTTTATTTTATTTAATTTTATCTTTCTTTTGTTATAATGATGTTTTTTTATAATACAGTAGAATCCGTTTATACCAAACCATGTATATAACCAGAGCCTACTCTATAAATAAGAGCCTCCACATTGACTGTATTTTCACTAAGCTTAAAATAAAGTACATACAATTTTTTCTTTACTATGAAACTATATGGGAAAACGAATGTTTTCATTTACATTTTTAGTCTATAAGAATTATGAGCTTTTACATTATTTTTATAGAAAATGTTCATAAAACATATAATTTTATTTGATTGAAAAATCGAATCATGAAAATGTCTATTTCTTAGTGAAAATCCTCTGGGAATATAAACTATTGCTAAACTTTTTTGGAATGTTGTTGTTGTAAAATACGTCATAACATAAAATTTATAAACAATTATAACCATCTCTTTTTAGTCTCCTTCTAAAAGCATTGCCACATGACAAAAATCTACCCGAATACAGATTCATATCATGTGGCAATGCTTTATTAACGACTTTTGTTTAAACCATAGATGTCGCCTACAATTAAAAATATATAAAAAAAATCAAATAGGTGATCGAACCGGTCGGGTTCTAAAATCGGCCTGATTTTTGATTCGGTTAAACATATTTTTGGTGGCTTCCCTCTATAGTAATAACTAAATTGTAATAATAATTAATTTAATATAATTTTTTTTATAAATTTACTAAAATTAAACCATTGCTATGAAAGAAATTATGTTAATTTTACGTAAAAAGTTTTCTTTCAAATCGTTTACTCAGTCCGAATCCCTGTTGTTTTTATTTGTGTGTTAAGTGACATCTAGGAATGGGAATAATAAGTAAGAGCTATTTTATTTTATACACCGCTCTCAAATGTTATGACAATTCAAATATTCTAAACAAAAAATTATTTTGAATGGGTCATTAATTTTTGGGAATAAAAATGGATGCCAAATATTAATCATGTTATTATATCAATATAATCATGTATTAATTTTCAGCTGGGACTTAATTTAAATAATATTTCTAATACTTGAGAAATAAATAAGGCATTTATATTACAGTTAATGTTGGTTATTTCGTTTATTTGTGATGCATGACAATCTGGGTTGATTTGATTTTTTTGATTTGTTCTCACCCAATGCATATTATTATAATTTTTTCTCTTTGACTCTCTTTGATTTATTTTAATTTTGGCTGTTCAACGTATTGTCTTTTTTTTACCATTGATTTTAGTTGTGAATAAGTGATGACGTCATTAAATAGAATATTCTCTTTTTAATACATATTGTTGTTGTTGTAGAACGTTTTTTAATTGAATTCCCTTATTTTCTTTTGATTATATCTGGAAAATAGGGAAGCTTGGGAATCTGTGCTTTAAATGAGTTAGTCATTGAGTTGTTTGTTAGTGATTTCAGAAAAAATCATGTAACTAGGTTTAATTTTTAATTCATATTTTTTCGTCAATCGAAATCGCGTTTTTTCATACAAACTCTATGAAAATAAATTATTTTTTAGTGTTTCTATGTCCTTTATTTTAAGTTCATTTTTTACATGCCGGCTCTATTCATATCAAGATGGTTCTGATATAACGAACAAAAGCTTATAATGATCATATAGTTTTGTCATTTAGTTGTGTGCCTTGAATTTGCACGAACACTTATTTTTTCTTATACACTACAAACAAAGAACTACGTTTATAAACGTAAACGAATATTTGATTTAAATGAACAGCCGGCTATAGTGAATAAAATTGTGTCCCTTGAGTGTTCGCTATAAGCGAATTTTTTTTTATTTTGTATTTCTTTATTTCTTTATTTCAACTTATAACTTAATAATAATACAAACAAATTATAAACTAATTAACATATTATAGTTGAACAAAGTAAAGCTCCGTTTAGATGAAAATCTGTGGTGGAGCAAATAAACAATTTAAACATGCTATTCTATAAAATCTTTGGACACATTGAGTTAAATATATATTACACAATAGTTTTCTTATTTATATATGTATATATGGAAAAAAATAATAATTACACTTAGTTGCCTTTAAATTTACAATTGTTTAATGTTTACGATAACAGCTTTAATTGGTGAAATTACCCGAAGCTATATAATGTTAATTTCAGAAAAATCTTTCAACATTTTCTATGTTGAGCAGCCAATTTCGAACGTAACTCTCAAATTTATGTTTACGTCCAATCGTTAGAATTTTTATATCTTTAGGTAAAATATGAAAAGAAAGGACTTCTACTGTAATTATAATTATAATTATAATTGTAGCTTAGTAATTTTAGATTTTCTTAATTATTTTATCAGGTAAATTAATGAAAGGCTAACAGGGGGAAATTACAACATTTATAATTTTTAATTTAGGTTTAGGAAGTCCTGAGTATCCGGCCCTGGATTCCAGAGAAATGATCATCTAAAAATGTAGTTAGATTGTGTTGTCTTTTGTGCCGTCTATTTACTAACTATCGATCGCATTGGTTTCTGTAACCGGGTCGAGTCTGTCCCAACTAATATTCCTATCCTATCCTTCGGTTTTGTTATGTGTAAACGGGTGTACGGTGTGTGCCCGGGAGTCCGGGAGACTTGCTATAATAATTGGCCGTACACTCACAATCAATCAATCAATCAATTAACCGTTCGAAATGTATAATGAGTGAGCGAATGTTCGTCAAAGAGGATAGACGTGTTTTTTCTATCCTCTTTAAAAATTGAATTAAATTAAATTTTTATTTTGTTTTATTTATGTAGCTTATGTAGTGTTAATTATAATTATAATTTAAATTCTATTTATTTCAGTTTTTAGTGAAATGCTAATTAAAGTGGAAGTGAAATAATTTAAAGTGTAATTTTGGAAAATGCAATCCACCGGGATGCATTTATCAGGCAATGTTTTATATTTATAGATAAAGAAATCAAAATTATTGATTTCTATTCGGTGCATGTTTTAACGTGTGTGTGATTGATTTTATTACTAAAACCTAATAATTGGATCGTATCAAAATAGTTTTTAACGTAAATTAACATACGTCGTAGTTAATTTCATATTTGATTTTATATTTACGCATAATTGAATGCGTTCTTGCAAGCCAAACAAAAATGTTTATACATACATACGTATAAACATTTTTGTGGGTTTCGATATGGTTTCGGTTCTTGACAGCCAAAATTAAATTGAAAGAACTTCTTGGTTTTTATGTTATGTACAAAGTATATTAGACAGAAATATATTCGTGAAAATTGTTACATGACAAAGCCAACGAAATGTTTGTACGGGCCGCCTCGTTCGCTTTTTACGTGGATCCTATTAGGGAAATTTACTATTTATTATTGGTTTTTGCTATGCATTAGTTAAGCAACAACAACAAAAACAGAGACTTTTTTGTGGGTGTTAGTATAGTTGTTCCCAATATTTTTCTATATCTTGATATATATCAGGATCAGGATTGTTTTGTATGTGCGCTATAATGTGGTATTAGCTGTATATAAAATAATGAAAACATGATACGCCTTTTGCTACGCACATGGAAGATTGTAGAGATATTTGCTTTTAATATTTGTTGGTGGTTTAGTATATAAGAATCTGTTGTTTTTATTCTATTTTGTTATTTCCCCTCTTTTTGTTTTTGTATTTATGTTACAACTATCATGTTCTTAATAAAACATGGACTGTACAAACACAACGAAATTTTAGGGTATTCGACTCAAATAGGTTTTATATATTTTTGTATAATCAAAGAGGTTTTGAGTCGAATTGGAATCCGCCTTATATAATTCATATATGTAGGATGGATTTATTTTAGATACGAGTTATTTTATTTTTTACAGGGTATTGTAAAATGCATTAAATTATTAAATTAATTTAATTAATGTGAAAAGGCTATAAATTAACTAAACCATATAAATAAAATGCTAACTTGGAAGTGTTGATTTGAGTTGAGTTGTAATTTTGGTTTGCATCACATAATGACGTATTCATTTATGCATGCCAAATTTCGATTAAAAGATGGCGAACGAGGTGGAATTATGTGAAAACATTTTCGAAATGCTAAATGTATTGAACTTAATTATTAACTTAATAGTAGAATATGATTGAAATTTTAGGTTGCAGTTTTTCACACGTAAACGTCAATTTTGCTTGTATAGTACACCGATTAGTTTAGTAGGTGAATAATGTTTCAATTTATTTCATGGATTTATTATTTTACTTACTTTGCAGGCTTTATTTTGCAGGGTAATATGTCCATAAACGGAGTAAAAGTTTTATAGATATATTCATATTTATTTGATAGATAAAAATAAAAATAAATCTAATTCTTACGCGCTTTGCCCACTGAGGAACCAGGGGAGGAATCGGATTTGGTTTTTTCGATGTGACTCCAAAATGATTGCTTTGTTTTCGTTGAAGTCTTCTGGTTCTTGACCGTATGTGCCATGCAGTGTTATTTTCGGTTTGAGAAGCTCAGGGGCGTTTTTGGTTGGCTGGGGGGATGAAGATTGAATGTTTTCGGTTCTAAATAATTTTTTCGGACGAAGGAATTGGATTTTCATTTTTTCAACCAGTTGAACGTGTTTTTGAATTTTTTGAATTGAAAGTAGTATTGTGGGGTACGTTCGGTGGAGAGCCGGAGGATTTTATTGGTGGCAGAGCGGTGCTTTTGCAGTTGTTTCGGGGGGACTGGGTCTGGTTTTTCTTTTCTTTTTTCAGTGGGTAAAGTGCTTAATACAAATAATATATTTCGTAGTTTTTGATTTTTTGTTTTATTTTAATTATGTCAACTAGATTAGTAAATTAAAACATCAACAATAATAATAATTTTTTGATGTTCTAATTTAGATTTATAAAATCCTGAGTTCTGGCATTTAAATTATATTATATACTTTTATAAATAAATAATTAATTTCAACATTATTAATTTCCTTTTTTCTAGATCTGTAGGAAATTGCCGATTAGTTTAAATTTAATAGTATGGTTAAATATATATTTTCAACTTGTTATTTTTAAATCTAGTTGCAGTAGGTAAACAATTAATTAACTATTTACAGGAGAATGGTAACTAATGGAACAAGTGCTGTGAATTTAAATTATAACTTAACAATTAAAAATTTTTAAACATTCTTTTAGAATTTTAGCTTAGAAGTGGGAGAGTTTACATAGGCAATCTCATAAAATGTTAATTTTTGTAATACTTGTATGTAATATATAGTATTGTGTTTTGCTCATTAATATATATTAATTAATTTAGTTTAAAAATATTTAAAGGTTTCTCTTCCTTAATTTGCTAATAAATAATTCAATTTTCATAATATAACATAGTTCCAGAATCAATCTTTAATATGGGGATTAAATTAATCCTGAATTTCAGAATTAGATTTTACTTTGATATTATGGTGATTTATTAATTAAAATGAGTTTTCAGAGTTGCTTGGGAAACTATATATGTATTGATTTTATTTGTTGATTCTTGATATACTTATAGTAAGTACCTAACTGAATTATTGATGATTTTAGGCTGTTGTGGTGCTGTAACATTATCATTTTTAAATTATTTATGATATATTTTATAAAATAATTGAATTTTAATTTATTATTTATTCTCCTTTTCCTGATCGGTAGGAAATTTCTGATTAGTTTTAAGTAAAATTTTATGTTTAAAATGGTTTTTAACGTTTATTTTTATTCTGGTTGCAGTATGTAATAATTAATTAATTAGATATAGAAGGACCATGAAAAATAAAATAAGCGCTGTTTTTGTTCTTAGCTTAGTAATTTTAAATTTTCTTAAATATTTTATCAGGTAAATTAATGAAAGGCGGATAGGGGACATTACAACATTAATAACTTTTTAAGTCCTGATTTAGTTTTAAGGAGTCCTGAGTATCTGGCCCTGGATTCCAGAGAAATAATCATCTAATAATGTAGTTAGATTGTGCTGTCTTGTGCTAACCTATTTATTATATATAATACTAATAATTTACTAACTATCGATCGCTTTGGTGTCTGTAACCAGGTCGAGTCTGTCCCTACTAATAATCCTATCCAATCCTTCGGTTTTGTTGTATGTAAAAAAGGTGTACGATGGCTGCCTGGCCAGGGGCGGATATCACACTATTAGACTTATGTGGTTATCGATGTGGCGCCTTTCTTTACTGGGTGAATATTATTATATTTGGCTTCATGAAAATCTGAATATGTATATATTTCCTTGGTGAGGGAGAGTTATGGTGTCGTGTTGTAACATGGGTATAGTGGTGTAGTATTCGCATTTATAATACGGGAGACTTGCTTAATGCTCGTACATTCAAATCAAAATCAAAATCAAAAATCATTTACTTTCTATAATTTATACAGTAACTCTGAAAGATGCCTTAGAAAAAGAACGTGAAGCTATAGTATTATGGTTTCTTGTAGCGAAAATGAGACTTCCACTACCACTCTTTCCAACCGGGTTGAAAATGCAGTGACCAATTTCAGTGAAGTTTTTGTTCAAAATTTTAATGGTCAAGAAAATGTTTTTTTGGAAATAGGCCAAAACAAAAATGCTCTTCATTCACATCCGGTTACTGAAGTTACGTCGGATGTGGGAACTACTTCATCAATTGATTCACCAGAATGTCAGACAAGCTCCTCAACAGCATCGCATAATAAAAATCAACCTGCAAATTGCAATAAGGAATTTTGTTATACTGGTAATTATAATTTTAAATATATTAATATGATTTAAATAGGTGAGGGTAAGTTTGTCCGCTTTTCAAAATCCCGCCTTCAAAATCCCCAGATTTAAAATCCCGGATTTGAAAATCTCGGTTTTCGAAATCCTGGTTTTCAAAATCTTGGTGGTTTTGAAAGACATATTTTTTTTTAATTCGGGTCGCCCCTTCTGGTGAAGGAGAATTTTAATTTAAAATAAAATAAAAATAAAAACCGCAATTTTGTAAAAACCGGGATTTTTACTTTTGCAGAACCGGGATTTTGAAAAGCAGGATTATGAAAATGGAATTTTAACACTAGATATACCGACCGGTCAAAATGACGGGTTGTACATTTATTGAAATAATTTTTTTTATTATTATGTAAGTATTATTTGGAAGTTATAATAATAAAAAAAAATAAGTTCAATGTACAACAAGTCATTTTGACTGGTTGGTATATTAGTGGTAAAAAGCAGGTTTATTTGGGGCGGGATTTTGATAAAGCGGGATTTGGAAATGCGGGAAATCTTTACGACTCCATTTGAATAATAGCCTGTCACCATTTAAAAGATATTGTATGAGTAAATATTATAAAGTATTGGCTTAAGGATCACTTACTTTTCTTGTGTAATATCGTTTTGTTCTATTAAAGGGACAGCCAGAGCAAATACTAATTACAAACACGAGTAAATTTATTTTTGAATATTACAAGAATTAAAAATGAGTTCAACCATAAATATTTAAATTTCTTTGTATTTTAAATCTGTATTTGGCTAAAACTTTGCTTTTCCTAGAATTTTAATTAAATATTATAGAAAAATGTTCTTAAAAGCGCTCGATATTTTGCCAAATTTGTGTACACGTTGACATAATTCGTTAAACAAATTTAACAAATATTTAACGAATTTAACAAATTGTCATGTTTAAATTTTAAACAACTTTTGTAAATTTTCAATTCGTCTTTTATGTGAATAGGCTCTAACAGAATCGTCTCAAAAATTTCAAGTGGTCTCAATTTCTGTTTTTGCAATTGTTGCGAATATGGTGGATTGAAATATGAACACATTAATTCACTATAGTTTATTTAATTTATTGGAATATTATAATAATTATCTATTAGATTATTTATTTTAATGAATTTTATTTATTTTTATTTATTACAAAAAATGGTTTTACATTACAATTTGGTAATGATTAAGTATTTGTATTCAGGAATCCAATATAGGGTTTTAAAATGTAGGAAATGTTATAAGTAAATCTAGGAATATTTGTTATTTATTATTACCGTGTTATCACGTCCAAGAGCAATCCCAAAAAAGATTATTTTATTCTAATTTACAACAACTCGTTATTGCTCATCAACACCAACACATACACACATAACATCTATAAAAGACAATTACGTAATACCCAGAAGAGGTATAGGGAGATGAGTGGTACATCACAACACAATTTCAGATCCTGATTACCATAATAATGGTCTTCATCAGCAACAATATAAAAATATTTTATTGGAACAACTCGACAATGCGATACAGCTGTTTAAGTGTCAAACAGGTCAAATTTTAAAAAATCAAGCATCACTTCAGGCGTCTTTAGATTTACTTTGTCTTAAAATTCCAACTCCAAAAGATAGGCAAGATCCAAGCGACAAGCCAGATTTTGATCTTCCTATAAAAACGATAGAATTACTGGATGGCTGCGAGAATAATTTAAAAAATGAACCTGATTTTAGAAGGCAAATGGTACGTATTAAAGAAAAAACAATGGTATTAAATGGAATTTGTTTAAACTGACTTTTTTTTATTTTTAGATTGCTTATATGTGAACATTTGGAGGACCGCACGCTTCAGGATGTGCTAGAAATATCTTAAAAGTATTCATTCATGGCTGTATATTATCTGAATTCTCTTGGACTGGTACCGGGGCCAGCAACAAAAAACCTTTTCTTCCGTACAAAGAAATTCAATATGTAGTATTGAAGGCTGTGACGGGATAAATTTCCGGATTATACCGATCACGACAACATAAAATTTTTGACAGATTATTTGAAGTCAGCCAACACAAGGTTGACGAGACTGGCAACGGGCTGAGCTAAAGTAACATAATTTATAATAATATTTTATATTTATATTATGTGTAAATTAGTATACGTAATATTTACTACAGGCACATACATACATGTGCTATAAGTAATATTTTGAAATGAAATCAAAAATAAAATTTTTCGAAAATAATGGACTAACAAATAGCTAACGCAGTATATTTATTTTTATGTAAGTGATTAGATGGTAATGCCTTGGTGAAATTCCAAATAGAAGGTTCAAAAAGGATCGCCTTGTAAGGTTAATATAGGCACTCATGAAAGTAGCGAATGTTTGGCGAACAACAAATGTTTTTTCCTATGTTTTTTCCTATTCATTCACAGCAACTGGGCGCCGTAAATTATCAAATAATTGTACTGAATGTTTCTCCAATAGCAAGCAGGGGTTTATCGTAACGCTGAAATCCCCACAGATTCGTATGTCTCCGTTGCGTTTTGGTACGTTTACATTTGGTGTAGCCTCTACAGGTGTTTCATTTGGATCGACTGGTGTCCAAACGCCTTCGCTGACTAATCTGTTGATTTCTTTTTCGACATTATCCTTTATCCTGAATTTGACATATCGGGGGTCGAAACGTTTCAGTTTTGCGTCATGTTTCAAGTCTATTTTGACTTTGTAGTCTTTGATGTGCCCCATTGTTTTAGTAACATGATTTATAGTGTAAATGAAAACACTGCCATCATCACTGTTATTGCTGTTAGGTACTGTTAGCTGTGGACGTTGCCGCCATTTTGTGAATGTTTCCCGACTTACGTGAATCACCTTTGGTGGGTGTTGCAGTTGTGGTATTTTCACTGTTTTTTTGTTGTTGATAAATTGGTGCTCTGCCCGTTTTAATGCAACATGACGCATAGTGACCACTTTGCCTACACGAATGGCATATCACATTTGTTGCTGGACACGTACTGTCGTTTGTGTGTCTCTCTTTACCGCAACGTTTGCTATGATTTGCGTATAACTTTTGTGGAAGTTGTGTAGGGTTTGTGTTTCCATGTTTCGATGTTTTTTTTCCGTGTATTTTATTAACACTTTCTTGATTTCCGTTTGTTGCATTAGGTTTTAATACGTCGTTTTCTGCTCAGACCCATACTATTGTACGGGGATAATTGTCTGGTGGCCTGCTCTGGACAAAACTGTCAACCAAAAGCTGTTGACAAAAGTTCAGAGAGCAATCTCTCTGTGGATCAGTGGTGCACTGAGGAGTACATCCACTCAGGCACTAGAGACTCTGCTTTTTTTGACCCCTTTAGATATCTTGGGGAAACAGTTGGCAGCTTGTACTGCCATACGGCTAAAATCCATCTTAATGTGGACCGGCAACAATACAAGGCACTCATCTATTTTGTGCAACAAACAAATTCCCAAGACCACCGACTATACTGTCCCGTCACTATCTATTGACACAAAGTTCCGGACTAGGATCCGGACTGGATGATGGGTGCAGTTTTGGAACCAGGAGTTATAAACTTCTTCACTGATGGTTCAAAACGGCACGGGAAAGTCGGGGCTGGAGTGTGTAACCGGTAAACCGGAAGTTTTAGATTACATATTTTTATTCACCACGCGCGATGATTGTGATCTCTTTGGGCTATAGGTTGCCCAACACTGAAAACCAAATATTTAACGGAAAAGAAAAAACAAAGAAGCTGACTTGAGGGGAATGGGAGGTGTAATGGTAGAGTTAGCGGAATGAGATGGGATTGGATTTTTGGGTTTGATCGAGAAAAGAAGCAGAGAAAATTTGTTGTGAAGAAAAAACATATTTCTCTTTGAGTTTTTTTTGTGTCAAAATTTTAGACATTTAAGATTAATTTTAATAAATTATGGTGGTATAAACTGAATTTAATAATTGATAATAGAATTCTAAATAAACCTTTATGAATGAATAAAACTTTATGTTATTGAAAGTGATGTTTTTACTTCAGTGGTTGAATTTCATGATTTGATAATTTGCTTTTCTGCTGAGAAACCAAAAATAAAATTGATAGTGTCAGTATTTAGAATAACTACATTGAATTTGTAGTCTTAGAAAAAAAAAAAACTTTATTTTGGGCCTTAAATGTTTTGTGTAAACCAGTTAAGTGAAAAACCAAAAAAAAAAACCTTAATAAATAATTTATCGTGGTGATTCGATCCATTGTGAGTGTAACCGTAAGCAGTTTTTTACTTTCTTTTACTCTAGTAAAATAAAGTATAGTAATCATGAAAATTTTGGACCTTGAGATTTTTAGAGATTTATTTGTTTTGAGGTCCCCTGAGTCCGAAAAAGTTGGTTTCGAAATGGTGTCTGTCTGTCTGTCTGTCAGTCTGTCAGTCTGTCAGTCTGTCAGTCTGTCAGTCTGTCAGTCTGTCAGTCTGTCAGTCTGTCAGTCTGTCAGTCTGTCAGTCTGTCAGTCTGTCAGTCTGTCAGTCTGTCAGTCTGTCAGTCTGTCAGTCTGTCAGTCTGTCAGTCTGTCTGTGTCCTCTCTACAGCCCATATGGTTTAATCAATCGAACTAAAACTTCAGATTTAAGCTTTTTTGATAAATTGGAAGATCCCAGTGAATTTTACTCCAAATCGGCTAACCGGAAGTGGCCACTCCCTTGGTCCAGAAAATTTGTTTTGCAAATATCTTAAAAAGTATAAGGTTTACAAAAAACAACTTAATACAAATTGTTTCCAAAATTTAAAAACAAATAAAAATAAAAATTTTAAAAATTAAAAAAAAAATTAAGAAAAAAATAAAATTTCTAAAAATTCTCTGTTCGTAAAAGAAAGTCGTCTGTTGGCCACACCTCAATTTTAACTAGGAAATTGAGGGACCTATTCCATGTGCTAGCGAAATCTTTATCATCATTGTTGAGTGCGATTTCCAAAAAAATAATTTCGTAGAACTTTTAATAAACGAACGATCCGTATGGATTAGGGTTTTTTAACTAGGTAATTAAGGGACCTATTCCATGTGCTAGCGAAACCTTTATCATCATTGTTGGCAATGGCCGATATTGGCCATTGGGGGTTGAGTGGGATTTCCAAAAAATAATTTTGCAGATCTTTTACTAAACGAACGATTCGTATGGATTAGGGTTTTCTAACTAGGTAATTAAGGGACCTATTCCATGTGCTAGCGAAACCTTTATCATCATTGTTGGCAATGGCCGATATTGGCCATTGGGGGTTGAGTGGGATTTCCAAAAAATAATTTTGCAGATCTTTTACTAAACGAACGATTCGTATGGATTAGGGTTTTCTAACTAGGTAATTAAGGGACCTATTCCATGTGCTAGCGAAACTTTTGTCATCATTGTTGAGTGCGATTTCCAAAAAATAATTTCGTAGAACTTTTATTAAACGAACGATTCGTATGGATTAGGGTTTTTTAACTAGGTAATTAAGGGACCTATTCCATGTGCTAGCGAAACCTTTGTAATCATTTTTGGCAATGGCCGATATTGGCCCTTGGTAGTTGAGTGCGATTTCCAAAAAATAATTTTGCAGAACTTTTACTAAACGAACGATTCGTATGGATTAGTTTTTTCTAACTAGGTAATTGAGAATCTATTCTATGTGCTAGCCAAACCTTTGTCATCATTGTTGGCAATGGCCGATATTGGCCCTAGGGAGTTGAGTGCGATTTCCAAAAAATAATTTTGCAGAACTTTTAGAAAACTAACGATTCGTATGGATTAGGGTTTTCTAACTAGGTATTTGAGGGACCTATTTCATGTGCTAGCCAAACCTTTGTCATAATTGTTGGCAATCGCCGATATTGGCCCTTGGGGGTTGAGTGCGATTTCCAAAAAATAATTTTGCAGATCTTTTACTAAACGAACGATTCGTATGGATTAGGGTTTTCTAACTAGGTAATTAAGGGGCATATTCCATGTGCTAGCCAAACCTTTGTCATCATTTCTGGCAATGGCCGATATTGGCCCTTGGGAGTTGAGTGCGATTTCCAAAAAATAATTTTGCAGAACTTTTAGTAAACTAACGATTCGTATGGATTAGGGTTTTTTACTTCCTTTTACTCTAGTAAAATAAAGTATAGTAATCATGAAAATTTTGAACCTTGAGATTTTTAGAAATTTATTTGTTTTGAGGTCCCCTGAGTCCGAAAAAGTTGGTTTCGAAATGGTGTCTGTCTGTCTGTCTGTCTGTCAGTCTGTCAGTCTGTCAGTCTGTCAGTCTGTCAGTCTGTCAGTCTGTCAGTCTGTCAGTCTGTCAGTCTGTCAGTCTGTCAGTCTGTCAGTCTGTCAGTCTGTCAGTCTTTCAGTCTGTCAGTCTGTCAGTCTGTCAGTCTGTCAGTCTGTCAGTCTGTCAGTCTGTCAGTCTGTCAGTCTGTCAGTCTGTCAGTCTGTCAGTCTGTCAGTCTGTCAGTCTGTCAGTCTGTCAGTCTGTCAGTCTGTCAGTCTGTCAGTCTGTCAGTCTGTCAGTCTGTCAGTCTGTCAGTCTGTCTGTGTCCTCTCTACAGCCCAGATGGTTTAATCAATCGAACTGAAACTTCAGATTTAAGCTTTTTTGATAAATTGAGAGGTCCCAGTGAATTTTACTCCAAATCGGCTAACCGGAAGTGGCCACTCCCTTGGTCCAGAAAATTTGTTTTGCAAATATCTTAAAAAGTATAGTTTACAAAAAACTACTTAACCCTAATCGGTTCCTTGTATGCGCGCACATACAATTTTGATTTTTAAACTTGAATAAAATAAAGACGGCGCGTCGGGATGAACTGGTTTTCTGTAAAGTAGATTTATTTTGGCTATAGAATCGAAAAATTCAGTCACTAGATGTCGTCCATGTTTGGTATTGCCTGAGCAGCTTTAGTTACGAATCGGTTCCATTGTATGCGCGCACATACACATACATCTGCTGCTCGCATATGTGTGTATGTCGACATATGTCACGCTCTATTTTTCGTTTCATTGGCATCAGTTTTTCGTAGAGCACACACGAGTAAACATTATTTACTGCGTCATTCATATTTGGTTGTGTTTATGATTATTTTTTGCTTGTTTTGTGCCATACTTGTTGTGCTTTCGTTCTATTTTTTTGGTAAAAAATGGATTGAATTTTACGTGAGAGGCGACAAAGAGATGAATGTGATATGGATTTGGATTCAGAAAGTGATACGGGCGAATCTCCGTGGAATAGTGACGATGATTTTGTATTATCGGACGAGGAAAGTGCTCAAAGTGAGTTGAGCGAGCACGAAGATGAAGAAGACATTGAGCCTATTGAACAAAATATTGGGGAAGAAAATGCAGCAAATCCAGAAAATAAATATTGGTCAAAGGATAAAAAGATTCAATATTCATCGCAGCCATTTGAATTCAGTCGTAGAAACTCATTTCGACGCGCCGATAATATTGTTTCAGGTAAAAACATACCCTTTCTGTTATCATTCATTGTATCTGTCGTATGTGTGTTCTCAATGTATGAATGCATGCTTATTTTCTTGCTTGTGAGGTTTTTTATTTCTTATGTTTATTGTTTGTTTTATTTTTGTTATGCTCTCAGGTCCAAAAGCAATAGCGGCTGCTAATATTGTTGATGTTTCGTCTGCATTTCATATTTTTCTTAGACCGATTGAGCACATTATTTTGAACATGACGAATTTATTTGGTGTGCGAAAGTACAAGAAGCAATGGCAAAACATTGATATGGATACTCTGCATGCATACTTTGGATTGTTGCTGCTTGCTGGCGTGTATCGGTGGTACGGTGAATGTGTGACTCAGCTTTGGAACGAAAGAACTGGTCGACCAATATTTAGAGCTACAATGTCCTTGAAAATGTTCAAACGTATTCATGGTTGCATTCGATTTGATGATCGAGAAGAACGCATTGCCATTGCTTCTACTTCTGTTCGAGATAAATTGGCGCCGATTCGAAATGTGTACGAACGATGGAATAAAAACTTGAAAGCAGTATTCACACCAGGTAAAAACGTAACCGTAGATGAGCAGTTAGTTCCGTTTCGTGGGCGATGCCGTTTCGTCAGTATATTCCTTCAAAACCGGCAAAATATGGCATAAAGATTTGGGTTTTATGCGACTCATCAAACTGGTATGCATACAACACACAAATTTATGTTGGTCGTGATCGAAATACTGCTCCTGAACGCAATCTCGGACGACGTGTTGTCATGGATTTGGTGAACGGACTTTCCGATAGGAATGTTACGTGCGACAACTTGTTTACTTCATATCAATTGGCTGAGGATTTGAATAAAAATCGTATGACTATTTTGGGAACGATTCGAAAAAATAGGACTGAAATTTCTTCCGTCTTAGTTGATATGCGTCAAAAGCCAATCTATTCAACTGAAGTTGTGTATGAATATAAATTGCAAGCTGTTATGTTGTCATATGTTCCTCGCCGTTACCGATTCGTCACATTGCTGAGTACATACCACAATGTTGTCAGCATAAATGAACAGGATGAAAAGAAGAAACCGAACCTTATCGAAGACTACAACAAAACCAAGAGTGGCGTTGATACAATGGACCAAATAGTGGCTACGTACACATGCAAACGAAAAATCAATCGGTGGCCAATGGCAGTATTTTGTAACATGCTTGATGTTAGTGCGTAGAATGCATTTGTTACGTTTGTTTCTTTGTTTCCGGACTGGAAAAATGAAAGATCCAATCACAATATTCGTCGTCGACTTTTTATTGAAGAACTGGGAATGGCTCTTGTGGAGCAACATATCGCAAAACGCAAAACTCAACCGCAAACTAGCGATGCTGCTGATATTTGCGATGAAATACGGCCGATTCGCCATTTGCCATATACTTCGAAAAAGGCCCGTTGCCACATCTGCACATACAAAAAGAACAAAAATATTTTTGCTACACGTTGTGGAAAGTGTGCCAATTTCGTTTGTGCTGATCATCGTTATGATATTTGCGAAAAATGTGCAAAAAAATGAAAGAAAAAAAACAAAAATGTACTTTTTCACGATTTTTTGCATATTTCTCAAAAATGGCGATGTTTGGTGTTGCATTTTTTTTTATAATTTTTTGAGTAAATCTCCATAAATAGTATTAATTTTGATAGAGAACATTCCAATAAAGATAAAAAGTCACAAAACTTATACATGGTTTTTTTGGAGGCCCTTTTGTACAGGTGAAAAGACAGGTGTGTATGCGCGCGCATACACAGGAACCGATTCGTCGTAGTTTTCGGCAGACCGATGAGGGTTAATACAAAATGTTTCCAAAAATGAAAAACAAATAAAAAAAACAACAAAAAATTACAAAAAAAAAATTAAGAAAAAAATAAAATTTCTCAAAATTCTCTGTTCGTAAAAGAAAGTCGTGTGTTGGCCACACCTCCATTTTTTTTTTGTTGGAACGTTGCGTTGCGGTGATTCGAGGGGCATCATTTTGTTTTATTGTTTTGGTGAACAATTCTTGAATGGATTCTTCTTTTTAAAATTTATGGTACGAGCAATTATAATTTGAACAGCGATTATCAACATTTTGTGCTGAAATAATTTGGACACCTTGGTGCTAACATATGCACCAAGTTGCAAGGTATGTAAAGACACCTTAAATATTAATCTAAATACGGTATTGTTGCCTGGATACTAACAGGACTATTATTTTTTTTTATGTTTTGGACCACCGCTAATAACGAGGAGCTGAACTATCTTCATCTCACCTTTATCAACCGGATTATACAAATCGTAACAGAAGACGCTAAGATTTGTTAATTACATATAACGGATACAACATTGAGCAGCATTTTTTTTTGCTAAAGATTGGTGTATTTCCAAATCACAGTTTTTCATGGCAGTATATCAGTGGTGTTAAGGAGTTTTAGCAAGTATACCGATTACATTTCATTTTTTTTTTTTTTTCCTCGATTTCGATTTTTCGTCATTATTTTTATAACTTATTTATTACATACTGGATTTCGTTTTATTCTTCTTTATTTAGTTTTTAATATTCAATTCTCCCTGATTATTGTACATATTGATTTTTTTTGCACAATTTTTCTCTGACCGTTAATCGGGGATTATCAATTAAGCAACGTCCGTGACAGTAATTTTATGTTATATTTTCTTTTCTTTTTCATATACAATCCCATCTTTCTCAAAATATTTGGTTTTATAGTGGTTTGTCAGATAAATAGTATGTCTGGCTAAATAGATTATTATAAGTTCTTAAGCAATTCGTTCATGGTCTCAACTGCTACTCAGTTCGGCGTAACCCGGTATATAGCAGCATTTACTAGCTTCCTCTTGGCCCAGAAAATAACTCCCCCAGCCACTGCACGCTAGCCGGCTGAAAAAGCTGCACTGGAACAACCGAGAGGAAGTCTGCAGCAGTTGTATTCTCGGTTTAATCAAAACTTGAGACTACAGCTGTTACAAGTGTTCTGCTAGGAACTTCCGTTAAATCTCTCCTTCCGTCTCCCCGACTACTAGTCGTAGACTGGTTGAGGTATAATGTAATATCAGTTTGTGATATTCGCATATATACGGACAGTCAGGCTGCATGCCATTAAAGCGCTTCAATCACACCTCCTCACGTCAAAAGTAGTTCAGAACTGTCTCTCATCTCTTAACGAGATTGCAGATTAGTTCAACATCCACATTTTATGGGTGCCAGGACATTTCATAAGTACAGGGAATATAAACGCCGATGAACTGGCTCGACGTGGTACAACGGACCACTTCTCAGAAAGCAGAAAGGATATTGAAATGCCTCTTGCGGTATGCAAACTGCTGCTTCAGGAAGAAGCTAGCAAGCTGATGAATGACAGATGGTCATGTATCACCTCTTGCGTAATAACTCGGCAGGTCTGGCTAAAGTTGGACTTGGCGAGATCCAAACAGCTGATCTCACTTCAGCAAAGTCAGATCAGTGTAGTTGTTGGAGTGATTACGGGGCACTGTCTGATAGGGAGGCATGCGTGTAGACTTGGTGTATACTCACATGACTACTGTCGTAGTTGCGAGGACAATACTTCATCTTCTTTGCACCTGCCCTCGTCTGATACGAAACAGACTAGAGTTTCTAGGGGCACCCCTCTGCAAAGACCTGACGGAACTCTGTAGGATGGACGTCAGGAGTATCCAGCGCTTTGTTAACAGCTCTAAATGGTTCCAATGAGTTGGAGGAAACAATTATTCGTGGTATGGCTACGAACCACTTTTGTGTATATGCCTGGTCCTAGTGGACCGCCACCAAAACCTAACCTAACCTAACCTAAAGAAAAGTGAAGATATGCCCACCCCAGTTTTATAATTTTCGAAGAATCTGGAAGCGCCCTACACATTCTAGATATTAAACGAATGTCGTGTAATGACTAGCGGCCATCCCGTCATTTTTTTATTTTTAGAAATTAAAATTAATATAAAATGAATATCTGAAAATAATCCTTCTTTTGAGTTAATGACATAAAATTGAAGGTAGGACACGACCTTCTTTTATAAAGGCAAATAAAAACAGTTATAACGCAAGCCGGGTTTGTAGGGGTTTATTTTCAAAATAAATATCTTATTGTTTTTAAATATTGCTGATTAATTTTGTTTTTGCTACATTTGTATTTGTAGAAAATCCAGAATGTTGATAAACAAGTAAATTGTTTAATTAAAAAAAAAATACAAAATACAAAATGGAAATCACAGACGATTAATCGCGTTATTTTTAAAACAATCAAAATAAACCAACTAAAAATTCTGTACAGTTTAAATTTTAATTTTGTATGACCTATTTTATGATCTGGGTAATTCCGTCCCATATTAAATAGATAATTTTCAATTCGGTTATCTGTTTCAAAAAAACCAAATACATATTTTTGCTGTACAAACAATAAAGCATTTAAAAAGCTAAATAATCGCACTTGATTCTCCAAATTGTGCAGTTGAAGTCTTTACATTTAAATAGTTTGTGTTCAAAAATGGTGGGGCAAAAATTTTTAAAATTATTTTTATTTATGTGTATAACCGTGCAAATAGTTAGTGGTCAGAAACTAAAACGTAGCCTGGCCATAGTATTCGATGTAACCTCATCGATGTCCGATGAAATAAACTCGTTACGTGAAGGTGTTAAACTGTTGCTAGAAACTTTTACTAGTCGCCCAGATAATCCAATTTCTGAATATATATTCGTACAATTTCGCGATGAAGAAAGAGAACTGACTATATTGCCAACAATTGTCGCGACTGATGCAAAAGAAATCTTTAGGCATTTGGATGAGTTCGGGATAAATCCTGGTCGCAATGGTGACTGTTTGGAATCATGTTTTCGTGGTATTAAATATGGTTTAGAGAAGTCCACGGAAAATTCGATTATGTTTGTGTTCACGGATGCCGGAACAAAACATAAGGAGATGAAGCCAGAGCTGGAAAAATTAATTCAACAAAAGAAAGTTACGGTGTATTTTTTTTTGACTGAAGGCTGCGGCCGATCTGCTTCAGAACTTCAGTATTATTACGATTTAGCATCCAGCTCTAATGGATTAGTTTTTGATATTGATTACCATCAAATCACAGAGGTGAGTGAATAATATAGTTTCTTATATAGTATCTTATAATTTTATAAATACTACTTTATGCCACTGTAGACTAAATTTTTTTTAAAGCCCAAACCAATAAGGAAATAATTCTATCCTTATAGTTAATTTTATTCGTTTATATGTTTTGTTTATAAATTAATGTCTATCGACCGGTGTAATATAAGCAATGAATTCCGTTGGCATAAAAAGGACTTTGTTGGAAAAATGGGACAAATTTGAATTTTAGAATTGTATTGTACATTTAGTATAAATCTGACATGAAAATCGTAACCCATACCACAAGTTCTACTTCACGAACAAAATCGATAATGCTATGAATATTCGTCGTGTCGATATAGTAATACTGGTGTCCCTCGAGTTATGCGGTAGTTTGGTTCCGCAAAAATAGCGCATTAGTCAAAACCGCATAATTCAAGAAAAAGTTAGAAATGAAAATTCGGAAAGTAACGTTTCAAAAATTATTTAATTCAGTTTTTATCCATTATTTTGTAACGAATGGGAAAAAAACAAATCTAAATAAGTAATATTCAGTCTGACTCCGAATCAATGAGCATTCGACGATTTGAGCTTGGTTTTGTTATTACACTTTCATCACTTGAACAATCAGTTTCCGCGGATAAGCGAGGTAATCAATGGCTGTTTCTTAGCATGACACAATTCGTTTTGAATTTTTACATACGGAGCCATTAGGTTTTTTAAAGAACATTGAAATTTTAGGCTTCGGTCTATATCGGCATCATTTTGAGTTATAAGAGACTCCAGTTTATGTGCTAATTCGATTGCATCTCCTATTGTGTTTGATGTAAAATGAGGAGGTTCAATCTCAATCTCATCCTCTGAGATGGTTCCTTCGGTGTTGTCATTTAATAAATCTACTAAATCTTCTTCACTTAGATCTTCGTCAATATCAAGCAATGTGTTGACTTCATCCATATCCATATCATTAAAGCTTTTCTCACCAACCGAATGCGCCATTTTTACAAACCACTCCTGAAATAAAATGGAAGTCATCCATGTTCGCTCTCCAAAATACAGGAAGCTGATTTTTAGTAGTCTGGCTAATGGTTTGGTTACCAAATCATCTGAAGCATTACTACATAATATCAACGAAATTCTGTATTTGGCCGCCTTGCGCAGTTTTTTCTTGCTTGGAAATGTATGTGCGATTTGGCATTTTCTTCCAAAAAAGACCAGTCTTATCGGCATTAAAAATCTGATCCGCCACATATCCGCCTTCTTCGGTAATCTGTTTAAGCTCGGATGGATACAATTTCGCTGCTTCTTTACCAGCTGATGCTGTTTTACCTAATGTCTTAACGTTATGTAAGGAAAATCTTTTTTTAAAATTCTCCAGCCATCCTTTGCTTCCAGAAAATTCTGGTATTTGGCTAATAGAACTGGATGGTTCATTTATTTTGATGTGGTTGTAAATACGCACTGCTTTTAGACGGATTGCTGTGCCATCCAAAGGCATTTCCTTCTGGTTTTTATCGCTTATCCATATCAACCAAAGCTTCTCCATTTTTTCTATTAATGGATTTTTGGCTAAAAGTGTCTTATTCATGCTGATTGTTGAATCAGCCTCGACCGATTGTCTTATTTTATTTTCGTTCATCTTAATTGCACGTACTGTTGATTCACTCATTCCAAAATCGTACCCTATAGCCGCAGGTCCATCCCCTTTTTTGAATCTTTCTAGAATCTTGATTTCCATTGGGATTTTTTTTCGTTACACTATTTTATTCGGCATCTCTCCGTTAAAATGCTTTGTGCGTAAGCCGTAATTCCATACACACATTTGTAGTTAAATACAACTCTAAATAAATATTCCAAGTACCGTTAAACAAAAACACCTTTAATATTAACTATTACTATTAATATTAAAAATACATATGTACTCATTGACTTAGCGAATTACTAATTATAGTTAGTAAAAATTTTTTTTATTAATATTTTCCAATTTTAATATTTTCGTTTTGTTATTACTGGTGACAAATGGCTCTGGGAATATCAGTCAAAAACATTTCAGTCAACATTTCAGTTTTTAAAGTTCATTTAACCTTTACAACCGCATACCCACCCGGGTATGTTTTTCAATTTTAATGACCAAACTTTTATTGATTTAGGAATCTTAACAATTAAATGTTTTGAATGGAATTTCAAGAAAAGTTTTTCCAACACTTGATTATAACTGGTTTTTAGTATAGTTTTTTTCAAATCACCCCTCAAATTGACAACCAATGTACCCGGGTATGTATAGCTAAATCGTAACACTAAATGAAAATTAAAAATTAGAAAGTTTCATATTATTTAGTTCATTATTTATTTATAAAACATAACATATAATATAAAATGCCTTCGTAGACCTATAGGTTGGCTCCGGGGCCCCAGTCAAAAGCAATAAAGTAAAAAAAAATTGAGGTGTGGCCAAAAGACACATGGGTCTTTTACGAACAGGGAATTTTGAGAAACCTATTATTCAAATTTATCTTATTATTATTTATTATTAATTTATTAAAACGATTTATTTGTATTTTAACTTATTTTAATTTTTTTTACCCCTACGTTTGGACATTGAACCTTTGTTTATCAACGTAGACTTGTTGTTCGTATTAAATTTGGTTAAAACATTTTGGAATAACATAAAATTTAGAAGCAACGTAGGTTTAAAATTTATTCTGAATCAAACAGAATTTAGTTTTACGGTAGACATTTTAAACAAGTTTTTGGCTCTCCAATGGGCTCACCAGTCAGTCCAACAGTAGCTAACTTATTAATGGAATATATTGAGACTGAGGTGTTGAAAACATCTTCCATTTTCTTCATTAGGTATGCAGATGATGTTTTTAAGGCTATTCCAAATTAATGGCTCCCATTTTCATACAAAAAACAATATGGTGCTCTTATTGGCACCAAAAGTTTTGAGATTTTCGGATGGGGAATTTCATTCAGATAAAATCAAAATTTTAACGGACGCATTGATTTTGAATGGCTATCCAAGGTACGTTATTGCCATGAACACTAGAGAGGCTATCAATAAAAATGCCATTTCTCGGCAAATAGTTCAAAAATGCACACTAAAATCAAAATTTAGCCATTGAAAATAATCGTCAACTTTTTATTTCGATCGCATAACTAAAAGTTTTATACGAAAAAATTAAATTTTTATTAAAAAATTATTGTTACGTTTTTGCCATGTCAGTGAAGGTTCGAATCACTGGATTGTGAATAAAACAAATCACTTTCATTTTACCACAAACGAATATATTACTATCGCGTTTCAAATAATATTAATCCAATTTGACTTCATTCGCTAGCTTGGAAATTTTCGATTTTAGTACAATAAACCAGAGTTTAAAATGGGATTTCATTTTGCTCTTCGCTCTTCATTTTTGTTCAAGAGCGATAGTAAAAACTATTAATAAGCTCTTTATAAAGAGCGATATTGTAAAAAAAAATATCGCTCTGAAGAACTGGATCATTATTTTTATTATAAGGCTCTTGCTCTTCCACTATTGCGTTTGTGTTAACATCTTTTCGCTCTTTGTTATTGCGCTATATTGAGAAAATAAATACGCTCTGCTCTGATGAATAAAAACGTCATTAATATATTGCTCTTGCTCTTGTTATTACGGCAAAAGGTTACATTCAAAACCTTCTAAATTTCTCTAGAAAGCCAGATTGTTTTATTAGTGGACAGATGCACGGGCATTGGAAATGGGTCCATGGGAAATATTCCTTAACTGATTTTAGTGAAATTTGACATGCGCGATGTAAATGGGATTCTACAATGATTTTTAGATGAAGTTCAGGAATATGGCCAATTTGAATGAAACTTGGCCATTCCTTAACGATTTTAGTGAAATTAAAAATGCACAATGGACGTGGGATTCTAAAATGATTTTTGGATGAAGTTCTGGAATATGGCCAATTAGGATGGCACTTGGCTGTTCCTTAACCGATTTTAGTGAAATTTAAAATGCGCAATGACCATGGGATTCTAAAGTGATTTTTAGGTGAAGTTCTGGAATATGGCTAACTAGGATGGAACTTGACAATTCCTGAACCGATTTTAGTGAAATTTGACTCGCGCGATGGAAATCCGATTCTAAATTGATTTTTAGGTGTAGTTCTGGAATATGACCAATTAGGATGGAACTTGGCTATTCCTTAACCGATTGTGATGCAATTCGATATATGCTTTGTAAGTGGGATTCTAAATTAGTTTAAGATAAAGTTATGGAAACTGCCAAGGACAATAGCTTTTTAGGTTACTCATATTGATATATTTAAATATATCTATATGAGTAACCTAAAATAATAATAATTATTATACATCTGCTGTAACCTATTTAGGTTAATCATAATTATAATTTTATTATACATCTGCCGGGAAATTTAGTCTCAATCAAAGGAAAATGAGAAAAAATGGATAAAAGCACGCAAATGTTAGTGTAGGATCCCGGAATTTGGAAAATTCATCCTAATTGGCCATATAGGCCTTATTACAGAACTTCATCTAAAAATCATTGTAGAATCCCGTTTTCATCACGCCTGTCAAATTTTTCTAAAACCTGTTAAGGAAGAGCCAAGTTCCATTACAATTGGCCATATTCCAGAACTTTATCGAAAAATCATTTAAGAATCCCATTTTCAATACACATGTATAAATTTCACTAAAATCGGTAAAGGAATAGTGAAGTTCCATCCTGGTTGGCCATATTCCAGAACGCGCATGTTGAATTTCTCTAAAATCGGTTAAGGAATACCTAAGTTCCATCTCAGTTGGCCATATTCCAAAACTTCATCTGATTATCATTAGAATCCCATTTCCAACGCACATGTCAAATTGTTCTAAAATCGGGTAAGAAATATCCAAGTTCTATCACAATTGGCTATATTCCAGAACTTTATCCAAAAATCATTTTAGAATCCTATTTTCAGCGCACATGTTAAATTTCACTAAAATCGGTTAAGGAATAGTGAAGTTTCATCCCCTAGTTGGCCATATTCCAGAACTTCATCTAAAAATCATTGTAGAATTCCGTTTTCATTACGCATGTCAAATTTAACTAAAATCAGTTAAGGAATATCAAAGTTCCATCCCCATTGGCCATATTCCAGAGCTTCATCTAATAATCATTGTAGAATCCCATTTCCAACGCGCATGTTAAATTCCTCTAAAATCGGTTAAGGAATAGCCAAGTTCCATCACAATTGGCCATATTCCAGATCTTTATCAAAAAAACTAGTGTGAAGTTTATGACAAATTGACAAAAAACCTTACAACAGCAAAAAAGTGTAAAAGCAAGTACATATTACACTTTCTACACAATCTATAAGAAGATGGCTTCATATATTTTGTCATTTTTTGACAAAATTGTGTAGCTTACACTTGCTACAGTAAAACTTCCATAAGTTGAACTTTTATTAGTCGAATTATTCCATAAATCGAACTTTATTGTGGCAGGAGCCACAATTTGTATTGGGAAGGAATTTCTATATATCGAATTTTCTTTAACTCGAAAAATTATTTTGGCAACTAGTGATTTGACTTATAGAAGTTTCACTGTAATTCGAAAAAAATTTAATTTTACATTCAAAAATTTTGAAAACTAAATAAATGTGGTGAGTTGTGTTAAAGCTCGAAGGTAAAATACTAAATAGTTATACAGAAGTATGTTTTAAAATTATAATAAAAATGAAGTTTTTGTTAATTTTCATAAGGCATTAAAATACAATACTGTAAATATTTTAGCTCATAACAAACGTAAATAGAAAAATTTATTAACCAATGACATGTTTCCTGGATCTGAGTATGCCATCACATTGGTATGCATTTAGTGGATAATATAAAGTAATCGCCATATTAACGCGACCTTCAACAAACCGGTGGTCGATTTTACAATAAGACATACACTAAAATTTTGTGTAGTGTATTTTCGAAGGCCAATAACAGGCCATCGTAGAGAGTGTTCCCTGGATCTGAGTATGCCATCACATTGGTATGCATTTAGTGGATAGTATAAAGTAATCGCCATATTAACGCGACCCTCAACAAACTGGTGGTCGATTTTACAATAAGACATACACTAAAATTAAGTGTAGTGTACTTTCGAAGGCCAATAACAGGCCATCGTAGAGATCGTAGAGATTGTTCCGCCGCTATCAAGGCTTTGCAATTCCATGCGATATATTTCCCATTTATGGTCATTGCCGTACTACCGATCCAGCCCCTCCATAATTTCGAGATAACTGTTGCGCTCTTGTTCCGGAATAGTTTGTAAAACTTCTGCTGCTTCGCCTTTGAGGGCCTTCATCGTTCCAATGATTTTGATTGGCCGACATTTCAAATTGAAATTTGAAAATGACGAAAGAAAATGACGAAATATGATGTTCCGTTGTATGTTGGTGGCTTTAACTTGAGCACGTGAACGGTCTGAACTAATTGCGTCGTTGCTCCACTTGCTTTGACATCAGTTAACTCTTTCTCGAGACGTTGAAATTCTGTTTGAAATTCAGCTTGCAATTTATGTTCCACCCATCGAATCCCCGTTTTATCATGTTGAACTTCTGTTTGCTGTTTCTCTATTTCGCCGTATACATTCGTGGACAATTCGAGAATTTTTTCGTCTATGCGCTTTTGACTTTCGGCAATTTACCCCATTTGACGCTCCATAATTTGGATTGGTTTTTCCATTTTCTCTTAGTCTTCATACGCTCCTGCATTTATGCAATTGTATCATTCAGTTGCTTGTTTATGTTGTTGGCTTTAACTAACGCATTATTAGCTTTAAACAATTCATTGTGAAGCTTTTCTTCGTTTGTAGAACGAGTGTTGTGGCTGCTGGCCCCAATGGAGGGACTACGGCCTCTTATCGGAGAATACGATACTTCTTACTCCCCTGGAAGGGATGTGAATTATCCTTTTCTGTTTCACTCAATAGAGCTTGTTTATTCACCAACATGTCTTGGGATTGGTTGAAATAATGGTAGTATAGCAATAGCTGGTCTCTAAATGAAAATGAAATTGAATCATGAGACCGATCTTCGGAGAGGGTGGATTTACCTGAGTAACAGGAGTACCGTCTGGGGTATTAGTTTTCATATTTGTTCTGCTCATTGCTCATTTATAGAGTACTGCACTCGCCTCTGATTTAGCGAACGCAACACATCGTTGCCGTATGTTACCATGTGGAGGCATACTAAGTAGACACATTTGTGTCTATTTACATAGTTGCCGCGTTGGAATATATGTAGACCATGAGATATATGGATATAGAACGGCCAACCTCTGACCTATTGAGACGCACACAACACTCATTTGAAAATAAATAAATCATAGGAACCAGTTCTTATTCGCTTTTTAACACAAAGTAGTTGACATCTGGTGGACGATATTAAAACTAGAGTTAATTTGGATGCAAAAGAATGGTTTATTGTACAATACATAGAAAGATAAATTTATTTATTCAAGGACAAAATAATTCAAAACAACATACATACTCGTACTTAAGAAAACGCTAAATAGTTGATAACTTTTTCTAGTGGCCATCGTGGCGCCACTTGCGGGGATTTAAAGGCGAATATCTTACGTTTTGTTCTCCTGTTATTTACGCTTTGTTTCATTCACCCTTGCTTCTCACAATGCCCTAATGATGTTTTATGTTGTCACATTGAAATCGGGGTTCTGGACAAAAAATACCGTAAATCTGTTTTCACACAAAACAAAAATCTGTTGAACCTTTAATACGACCCAAATAAAATTCAAAAACATGTCTTTTCTTAAGGAATGGATATGATCCTTACAAAATCAAGTTCCAAAATCAAAAAAGTTTACAGATTCTAATTCATGGTTTGGTGATTGATCACTGAGAAATTTTTATTTGTATCATTACAGCATTTTCCAAAATATCGAGATGTTATCAGCGACAAACTTGAAATAACCAACCAAATTCAGGGACCGGCCGGAACAGCGAGAGTTCCCGTTGATGTTGATTCAAGTATGAAAGAATTTACGTTTACTATAGTGGCCACAAAACCATTAATAACAATTCTCGATCCTAAAAATAATACAATAAACAATTATGAAATTTTAACTAATTTAACAACGATTCAAATGATAAAAGTAATAAATCCAGAACCAGGGAAATGGACGGTTCAGATAGAAGCGAGCACACCCTATACAGGTCAAGTATCCGTTATTAGTGATCTCTCATTTAAATACGGCTTTGCGGTGCACGAACCAAATGCTATTACACAAACAAGTTTTAGTCCTATGGCTGGGCAATATAATTATTTGGCTATTTTACCATCCAATTCATCGCTCATACGCAATTTAGAATATGTTATACTAGACACAAAATCTGGATCACTTCGATTCCCATTACGTAAAAAAACTGTGGATGAAGGTGATTTATATATAACTGAAGCAATTGAACTGCCAAAAGTCGCTTTCAAAGTTACACTTCATGGAATTGATCCGGTAAATCACGCCTTAAAGAGATTGATAACGCCCGATATTGCGTCCAGACTACCGGATAAACCCGAAGCAGCAATCGTTCCAAAAATAAACGTACAAGAAGGTGATCCGATTTATTTAATTTGCCGTGTGGATTCAATGATTAATACTACCGTGTCGTGGTGGAAGCTTGGACAAAATTCTGCTCTAAAATTAATGACATTCACGTAATAATTTATAATAAATGAATATTTATATCAATTTTGAACTTAATTCTTATTTTCATTAAAGGCAAAGCGACATCCTCAATCACACAATCGCAAAAGCCGACTTACCTGATGCTGGGGAGTACAATTGCGTTGCAAACAATATTGCAGGTGAAACTATTTCTACAACGATTGTGAATGTGAATCGTACAATACTCAGTGTGAATACACCGATCAAAAAATATTTTCCTGAGGCTGGATCTAGAAGCCTGGTGTTAAAATGTGTGGTTACACCTGAAACTGCAGAAGTTTATTGGTTATTCAATGATAGCCCTGTTTTGCCACGTGAAACACAGGTAAGCGATTTACAATTGTATAACATGAATTTATATATAACCATGCCATGCTCTATTTCTAGCTCATTTCATCCGACTTAGTCCTAAATAACATCGATCCCAGTTTTAACGGTACCTACACGTGTGCTGCACAGAGGAAATCTGAAATTCAGGAAAGTAAAATCGAAGTGAATGTTCTGAAGAAACCAACAATTCTGTCGACTACAAGTAATATTGAGATAAACTTAAATGATATTTTACGATTGCAATGTGTTGCCACGGGTGAACCAAAACCAACTATTAAATGGTATAAATATGAGCAAGGCCAGCAAAATCACATTGAAAATTACCCAGGATTTGATGCGAATGGTGAAATATTGCTCAAACGACATGCCGAAAATTCAGATACCGCCAAATATATGTGTACCGCACAAAATAAAGTGGGAAATGTTTCACATACGTTTGATGTATTGATTTTAAATGATTTGCATTATTATTCGTTATGGAGTGATTGGTCGACGTGCACTAAAACATGCGGTCAAGGAACAGAATTCAGGACACGCAATTGTTTACGTGCATCATGTAATCGAACACAACAACGTGAGGAACGCCAGTGTACAATTATTAAATGTGCTGTTGATGGTGGTTGGAGTGTTTATTCTCCGTATGGTGAATGTTCGAAAACATGCGCTTTAGATTTGACCTATGATGTTCCAACAAAACAATCGAGGAGAGAATGTAATAACCCTTTACCAGCCTTTGGTGGCAAATATTGTGAAGGTAAAACAGTTCGCATTTTAAATTGCACAGTTCCACTGTGTGATTCGGTTGGATCAGGCAATTTGAAGTATCCTCCGTGCTTGGATCAACCAATTTGTTGTCCGATTGGTTTTGAGTACGACAATAATACTCTCGGTTGCAAAGAAACTGACAAATGTAAAAGAAAGGGTCCATATAGCGTATGCCGAACAGATAACCAAAAATGTCAAAACGTAGGAGACGATGATTATGAATGTGTATGTCGATCGGGATATAAATTGAGGCCTAGTTTAAGTATAAAAAATCCAAAGAATCCAAAGTGTATGGGTAAGTAGTAGTGAACGAAAAATTGGTGAAATTGTTGATTTCTAATAATTCCAAAATGTTTTGTAGATATTAACGAGTGCAAACAGGAACCCTACCCTTGCGGCGCGCGCAAATGCTCTAATTCCGCAGGATCTTATAGGTGTCTATAGAAATTTTAATTTTTTTTTGTACTTCTATCAATTACTACTTCTATCAATTTAATTAATTTTATTTACATTACTCAATAAAACTTTGTTGTATTAATTTTATATTAAAGAATAAAATATTGTTTGAAATATAATCGTTGTTTTGCATGATTTCATTTTTACTTTATATTGTAATAAGGACGATTTTGATCAGGATTGATCCGTGAGGGTTAAAAATAATAAGAAAATAAGTAAAAAAAAACGGGGAAGGAGAGACTGGTCGAAATAACTTGGGGATGAGGCGGGAGCTCCATTATCCGCTGGACCGAACGGCTCCCAGCTGGGAAATAAGGCTCCTACTCGATTGGGAGGGACCTTCGACCCTCTTCCCGATGCCATATATTAGATGGTTGCCGCGGGTCCCGCCCAAGGGAATACCCATCCCCCTAGTGTGGTTCCCTTCCAGCATACACACCGCCAACCGTCTCTAAGGGGAATGGATCGACATTTTAATAAAGACCCACCCCCTTCCCCCTCCCACGGGCTGGGCGAAAACGAATCAAAACAGCGAATCAGGGTCACTGGCATGGGAAAACAACACGAATCACGACTCAACATACGAAGCTCACTCAAAACAGAACATACCGGCCATCAAGAGCAAATACAAGAAGAGAAGGAAAAAAATATATTTTCCGAAAAAGAGAAAAGAAAAAAGGAAAATCGCACAACTAATCTTGTCAAGCGCGTTCCAGGAGAGGAGATCGAAGAAAAGTGTGAAAGAGAACTGAAACAAAGAAATTATTAAGGAAATGTATTATCGGATAAAACAAAAATACGTTGCTTAACAAAAACAAAAAAAAACCTTTAATTATATTGTACATAACGCAAAATAAATAAGAACAAAAAAATTTGAGATTCAAAAAAAGATTATCCCCTTGATAAAAGATGTAAGACGGCAAATTTGATAGTAACAAAATTCTGGAAAAATTCCAAAGCGTAGTTGTTTGTACGTTAATTTGTCTATCCGTTATTAATCGTTTCACTTGTAGTTCTCTTGCAATTTTTCCACTTTACAGTGCTACTTCTTCACTGAATCTTTAATAAAATTTAACTTCCAAATTCAAATATAAATTTATTATTTTTTTTAACAATCTTGTACAACAGCCCAATGTAAAATAAAAAAAAATTTACAAAACCATGATCTTGTAATAAAATTCGAAATTTTATTATCAGTACAATTTGCACCACACAAAAAATGGAAACTGGTTTTCCCTTCCCTGTCCACTACAGACTTACAATTGGAAACATAATTCATGTCTGTAGTCGCCTAGTACTAAAATATTTATTCTCCTCGGTACAAATTAAATACGGCGCCTATGCGTTCAACTTGTACTAATAATATTTATTCCCCTAGATATAAACTAAAAACGGCGACTATGTAAACTGGTAATCATCGTGTGCATCGTACGCTTATTCTTATTGGTTCGTTTAAAATTGGTTATAGTACGTGTGATTTGATTGGTTGTTTTGCGTCAAACGTTTTAAGAAAAGAAAATGTAACAAAGAGACAAAGAAAAAGAGGGATACGAGTTAGTCGCGTCATGCTAAAAGGTTGATTCGGGATAAAATAGTATTTTTTTTGGAGTTCTTATGTTTTAAAAGTAATAAAATTAAGTGTCGAATTATTTATGTCAAGTGTTATTTTAACAAAAAGCCCCTCACTATTTAGGTAATTATTATGATTTACCAGCTTTGTTGCTAAACCAACCGACTCATCAGAAACCAGCTCACCAGCACTATTTAAAACTCCCAGACTTTTTGGAAATATTAGGACGACGTGTTCAGCAATTTTACGGAATATAGTTTGTGGGATATAAAATGAATTTCGCCGCATATCTGTTACTATGGTATGAACAAAATCGGTATAATACCGGCCTAAAGGTTTTTGATCATTCAATAAACCAGTTAATTCATCAGGCATTTTGTTGTATGGTATTTGATATCCTGCGAATAATTTTTGAGCATTCAAAATGCCAATATTATCAGATCTTTCGGAGTTAAGTGAAGAAATCCGCCCACTAGACATGGAAATTGTTGAGCTTAAAGGTGAATTTGGAAGTTCTACATCTCCAAAGCAGAAATAGTATTTGCATTTGCTGAAGTATTAATCCAGTTTTTAACGTCATTACTTGTGTCAACATCAGTCGCCTTCTGCTGTTCTGCCATGCTAGCTTCGTCGAGTAGCAGGGACAGCAGAGACGCAACGATTTCAACAACAACGTCAAGCAACACTACCTACAGTTAGTACAAATTTGGGTGACCGCATGGGAACATGATGATGGAACGAAATCTCGCCCCCCTCTCACAACCTCCGATGGAAAAAATGGTGGAGGGGAATAATAATAGTTGTTTACAGCTTTTCAGAAAAAAAAGAGTTTGTGTTGTCATTGTGTATTCTTACAGGTTGGAGCAGTAGAGATGAACTTTAAAAAAATTGTATTGTCTTGTGTTATACTAAAAAATTATTACTAACAAATTTACTAACTATCAACTACTTAGGTGTCTGGAACCGGGTTGAGTCTTTGTTGCTAACATTCTTTTCCCATCCCTCGATCTTGTTATATGTAAAAAGGTGTACGACGGCGGCCTGGCCAGGGGCGGATTTCACATCTATTAGACTTATGTGATTATCGATGTGGCGCCTTTCTTTACGGGGTTTGGCTTCATGAAGAATGGTGTCGTGTTGTGTAACATGGGTATAGTGGTGTGTGGTATTCGCATTTATAATACGGGAGACTTGCTTAATGCTTGATCGTACATCGCAATCAATCAATCAATCAATCAATAATATTGGAACACTTCTGCATCATCTATTTCAGTTCCATCGGATTCAAGTACTAGCTTGGATCCTTCAATTCCTGCAGCGTTTGCTAAAAATAAAAAATTAAATCAATACAAAGTTTTTATAGTTTTTTATGAGTGTATACCTTTTTCAATAATAGTGGACAATTGACCAGTAAATACGAAGCTTTTTTTGATGGTTCGGCTAGTATCCCAAATTTTAACGACTAACCGTGCGGGATGACATAATTTAAATTTAATCTAAGGAAAAAAAATTATTTAATAAACTATAGTAATAAAATGTTTAAACCTCACCAAAAGTGTGGTACGGCCCATGTTAATGTGGCGTATTCGACTTGCTCAATTGTACAGGTCATGAAAGGAAAAGGAGAGGATAAATCGGAAGGAACGACTATTATGTCATTTGTATCTATATTATTGATTTCATATAATCCTAATTTGTAATTAAAAACCATTGAAAACATGTTTCCATAAAAAGCTAAATTTGAAAAATTTTCATTGATTAATATTGTTACGATTTTACCTTGTCAAATAAGGTTCGTATCACTGGATTGTGAATAAAACCAATTCAATTTAATTTATCACCAACGAATTTATTTATTTCACACAAGAATTATTACAACACAGTTTATTAATAAAAATTCACAAAATCACTTTATATAAATTACTCTCAAATTTTTACTGTACACTTATAATTTTTATTTCCACAAAAACACTTTTTAATTCACTTTTAATCTTTATACTATCGCTTACCAAATATAACTGATCCAATTCGATTTCGTTCGCCTTTTTATATACACAAACCAAACTTCTAGAAAGCTCATGATTTTTCTAGTTAGAATAGTGTATAACAATTGTATCATGGAAAATTCCATTTAGAACAGTTTAACATTGAGCTATTAATTTTAACTTATTCTATTACACACTAGGTGTCACCGTCACAATATGTTTTTTATTGTTAGAGCTTTAACAGTCCCATTATGGTTATTAGATATCGCCAGCGACTGGCCCAAAAAATAATCAACATTTTGAAATCTCACTTGGCTGGTTTGATATGGGAACTGTTTTGCAACTGACAAACATTTTTTTGTGTGAACATTTTTTTACTACAACATCAGAGGAAAATCTCTGGCCATATAGGGTTGATTGCAAAATTTGATGTCTTTGTGTTAATGATTTTGTTGAATTAATAAAATTTCGACTTTTTACAGCAATTTGTTTAAAATATTGATGTTTGCTTTCAAATCTAATTGTTGAAAATTTTACTAATGGTCCATACAATTTCATAAGTAATGGATAATGCTGAATATAATGATGCTTTCGAATCAGACTTTTATCTGGAAATAATAAAATTCTTAGTTCGAGATATCGATCAATTAATCCTTCTAAACAATTGATTTGGGTAAAAGTCACATGATGTGATGAGACAATTTGAGTTATTTCCAAAAGCAGTGTAACCATTTCAAGAACACTGTCATTTAAATTTTTAATTTTACCATTAAGTACTAATGGTAGTAAGGTGAGTTGATAGAAATTGCATGGCCAACAACTTTTTTACTACTATATTTAATTTCAGGAAAACTGACATTAAATTTAAGTGATTTTGCTAATCGATTAGATGTAATATTGAAATAGTCATATGTGATCCAATCATGACTAACAAAGTAATGAATAGCTAAGCATAAATCTTGAGGTATAACACCTTCGTACAAATCAAGGCGGGGCCGCTGCTTACATGAAAAAAATTTAAATCATTAAAACATGAATTATTTTTAACTCCTCTGCTAGACTCCATAAATACTAAATTTGAAACATCATCGTTATACGAAAACTTGGTTCTTAAATCTCGGCGCGTTCGGTAATTAATTTTAAATTCTGGTAATGTTATGTGACAAAATCTACAAAAATATTCAGCAGAACTGAAGTTTTCGAGGAATCCTCCAATTTGATGCAAACCTAAGTTATCGCCACAAAGTGCTATGATTGATCCTTTTATCGACTCTGTAGCTCCTCTAATAATTATTCCATCTTCTTCTAATATCTTCAAATCTGATATAACGTTTTCTAAAACAGAATTAAACCCAAATGTTTTTAAGTGTGATTCAGTACATAATAAACAGAGCATTATGTTATTGATTTGTGACCTGTTGGGAGCATGTAAATTTCCAAGAACAAAATAAACTCCTAACAGTTTGTGTTTTGATTTAGCTGAGCCTAATGGGTTGCACACTTCAAACGCGTCTACGTAGAACAAAAGCTCAACACGCTCTTTGTTATAAAAGAAATCGTTGTTTTTGTATAATAAGCCGTCTTTGTAATCTTGAAGTTTAGAATAATTGGATTTTCGGTTTGAAGAAATTTGCGATTTAACTTGTAGATCTTCCAAAAGAAATTGTAATGTGTTTAGTATAGGGATGTAATAATAAAAACAATTCTTATGATAATTATTTAATCCCAAGTTTATTTTAGTGAGTTTAAACATGGAAGGCGATATAGCATTTTGATTTCGTCTATAAGTTGATAATGAAGTGTTTGGCATCAAATTTAATTTTGGCAATATTGAAACTAACAAATCATTTCTAGAACTATTTGCATTATTAAATTTCGCGAAATGTTGATCAATAATCTTTCGAACTTGGATTGTTAACACTTCTGAGCAATATGCAAGTTTCTTAGCTATAAAAGAAATAACACGTTCAGGAATATTATGTTCACTTTTCAGTTTCAATAACATTTCGGATATTAACTTTTTAATATCTGTCTCAGAATCACTATCAACGTCTTGTAGAGTTGTAGTATATTAGATTCGGTCCTATCGTAGAATGCTCTGATAATTCTGGCATTGAGTGTTCTGGTATAACAGCTACATATCTATCAAACGAAACATCACTGACACCAGAATTATTTTTTAAAAATTTTAATTTATGTACAGTATTTATTTGATTACGAAATGTTTTTTCATGTGTAAATTTTTTTTACACATTTTGATATTTGGCATTTGATTTGATGGATCTGAGGATTTCGGAAATGTTTCATAACATGACGTAAAACGTTTTCTAAAATGTTCGACCTAGGTTAGGTTAGGTTAGGTTGGAGTGGCTGCTTACGCACACTTAGACCGGTGACGGTCCATTGTGATACCACAGGATGTATCCCCTTTTACCCCTATTGGAACCATTTCGAGCTACTTATGTAGCGTAAGACGTCCCGCACTTTACTGTTTTCGAGATCCGAGAAACAGTCCATCCTGAACTTACCTAAGTGTTTGTGCCTTCTGAGAGCCAATGCTGGACACGAGCAAAGGAAGTGGACCAACGTCTCTTCCTCCTCTTCGTCCAAGCAGCTTCTGCAGAAGTCATTAGCCTCCAGACCCAGCCTTCTTGCATGTTCTCCAAAAAGGCAGGGTCCCGTGAGAATTCCTACGACCGTTCTTAAGTCCAGCTTTGGCCAAACTTGTCTTGCAACTCTACAGGTGAGGGTGTTCGACCACCTTTCCCCCGCTGAGGGTAGCGCCTGCTTCCCAAGTGCTTATCTCAGCGCTGTAATAGGCCTCCCCAGACTTGCCCTTTCCGGTTGCAGCTTTAGAGTCGTACCATGCCTAGCAAGTTCATCTGCTCTGCAGTTCCCCATGACGCCCGAGTGACCTGGGACCCAGACTACCTGGATATTGAAATGCTCACCCATCTCATTTAGAGATGAGTGACAACTCAACGCCACTCGTGACGCCAAAGACACCGATTCTAACGACCGGATCGCCGCTTAACTGTCCACATAGATTGTGATATCGTCTGAGGATAACACATTATGCCTCAACCACGTCATAACCTCCTCAATCGCTACGACTTCAGCTTGGTACACGCTGCAGTAATCAGGGAGACGAATAGAAATATTTACATTTAATTTGTCACAGAATACTCCATCTCCTACTTTGTCGTCTAGCTTGGAGCCATCTGTGAAGAATTGCAACGCTTCGGTTTCCGATAACGGTCTATCCCTCCAGGATTCCCTTGAAGGGAAGGAGGTCCGAAATCGCTTCTCGAAGCGTAGAGTAGGTTTAATGTGGTCAAGATTCGCCAGCTCATCCTTCAACGATCTAACAATAGTAGAGTGTCCTATACTAAGACACCTCCACTGAGAGACGGCTGCAAGTCATACAGCCGTATTTGCCGCCATCTGTTTGCCAAAAATGTCGACCGGAAGAAGGTGCAACATAACCTCTAAAGCACTTGTAGGTGTCGACCTCAATGCCCCGCTAACAAGCATACAGGCCGTTCTTTGCACTCTCTCAATCTTACTGTTATAAGTTACCTTGTCCAGAGCTGGCCACCAAACACCCACCCCGTACATGAGTACAGGTCTCACTACAGCGGTGTAGAGCCAGTGTACCACCTCCGGCTTCAGACCCCATCTATGACCAATGGCGTTCCTACAGGAGTACAAAGCAATAGTAGCTTTGTTTATTCTCTCCAACATATTGGGCTTCCAACTAAGCTTACTGTCCAAGATAATGCCCAGATATCTAGCTCTATCAGTAAAAGCAAGTCTCGTGCCATTTAAGGTAGGAGGGACAACTACCGGGATTTTGTATTTCTTAGTAAAGAGTACCAGCTCTGTCTTGGACGAGTTAATACCAAGTCCACATTTGCCAGCCCATTTCGTAACGATGGTAAGCGCATTCTGCGAGCCGGACGAGTTAATACCAAGTCCACATTTGCCAGCCCATTTCGTAACGATGGTAAGCGCATTCTTCTAATCGTGCCCAGGAATTTCCCGGTAACAGCTAAAGCTACGTTATCTGCGATAACTTCAATGCCCTCTCTCTCCAATTCAAGTAGTAACCCGTTTACCACTATATTCCAGAGAAGAGGGGACAGAACCCCCTGCGGGGTTCCCCTAGTTACACGCCTCTTGATGGTGGAGTCCCCCAACTTCGAGCTAACAATCCTGCTTCCCAGCATATAATTGATTAACCCTATCAGAGGAACGTCCACCTCCAAAAATGACAATCCCTCCTTGATTGCCTCCGCTTTCACATTATTAAAGGCACCTTCTTTATCCAGGAAGGCCACCAAAGAGAATTCCTTCGAATTAATCGATTTCTCAATCGTACACACCAAGGCGTGCAGAGCAGTGTCCACAGATCTACCCTTTGTGTACGCATGCTGAGACGATGCCCACTTCCTGGCACCTATTTTATTTCTGATGTATATATCCAGCAGCCTTTCCAAGGTTTTCAAAAGAAAGGATGATAGAGTTATTGGTCTTAGGTCCTTCGGATAGACATGTGAGCTTTTCCCCGCTTTCGGTATGAACACCACATTGACCTCCGTCCAGTACCTAGGAATATAGCCCAGCTTCAAACACCCTTTGAATATAGCTTCCAGGTGGGGAAGAATAATTACTGAGTTGTTTTGAAGTTCCGCTGGTATAATTTGATCCGGACCAGCCGATTTAAATGGTTTAAAACCCCTCAGTGCCCATAGGATCCGTTTCCTGGTTACGATATCCTCTGTGGTTACTGACAGTGATTCCTGATGATTGCTACGCACCAACAGGTCCTCAAAGCTCCCTGGGAAGTGTGTTTCGAAGAGAAGCTCCAGAGATTCTCCACTAGAAGCTGTCCAAAATCCGTCCGGTTTTATCAAAAAACTGGGACTAGATGTACTTTTGGAAAGAATCTTTCTAAGGCGGGAGGTTTCGGATACCTCTTCCATTTTATCACAGAAGATTCTCCAAGACCTCATTTGTGCCTTTCTTAATTCTTTCTTATAAATTCCGAGTTTCTCCTTATAGGAGTCCCAATCCTGAGCCTCCCTTGTATTTTTGGCTCTATTAAAGGCTGTCCTACAAGCCTTACGATAGGCTCCTAGTTCTCTGGACCACCATACCGGTTTTTGCCTACCCCTAGACTTAGCCAGTGGGCAGGCATCACGAAAGGATCGGTTGCATGCGCTAGTAACGCTAGCCGCCATGTCCTCCAGCTCCCCAACGGTCATCGGGGGCTCCATAGCCCTCGTCGGTAACATTTCCTCCAATAATTCCCCATATTTGCTCCAGTTGGTCCTTCTAGGGTTCCTGAAGGCTTCCCGGGTAGCATGGTGAATATCGAGGCTATAGGGTAAATATCGATGATCAGAAAAGGAGTGTTCCTTATCCACCCTCCAATTTTTAACCATATGAAGAATATTATTTGAGGCAAGGGTCACGTCTAGAACCTCCTGCCTGTTACTACTAATAAATGTGGGTTGCCGCCCAATTTTACACACTGAAAGGTTAGTACTCATCAAATAATCAAAAAGTGACTCACCCTTTTCATTAATGTCCGTGCTTCCCCAGATAGTGTGATGCGCAATAGCATCAACTCCCAGTACCACACCTACCTTTGATTGTTCCGCTTTACGAATCAGCTCCTCCAGGTTATCCGGAGGAACCTTCTTCTCCCGGTTCATGTAGGCTGAAACTAGCCAGAATCTACAAGTGCCTACTTCCAGGCAAACTGCAGTAGTGTCACCATTGCTGTATTGAGAGAGAAGGAAAAGATTAATATTATTTTTCCCAAGAATACAAGATCTGATCTTCCCAGACTCACTAGAGGATATAATTTTGTACCCTTTGGTTCTGAGGCCACAGATCCTGTTATTGTTAATCCAAGGTTCTTGGATTAGTATCACATCCTCACCCGAACTAGTCAGCCTGAGGAGTAGAGCTGCCGAAGCAGCCTTAGAATGGTAAAGGTTAATTTGTGTTATCTTAATCATAACCATTTAACCTCTACCCACCTCTATGATAAATTCCTGCTACCGTAGGAATATTATTTCCCGGTATTTTGGGATGCGCCGGATACGCCCGTCTCGCCACTCCTCATACCCTCTGTAGAGGACTTGTCAGTGCCCCCCGTCTGGCCGGTCTGCCGACATCCTCCTCCATCGGTACACCAGCTCCTTTGCTTATGTGCCCCTCCTCATCCTTCGAGGGAGTCCTTGCCCTACCGAGGTCGCGGGATTCACTCTTCTCATACCCTCAGCTTCTCCCCCATGCTGCTGGTACCCCCTTCAGGCCTGGGCGGGTTGCCACCATCCTCCGGTTAACCTCCCGTATGCGCTTCCGCCCCATCCTTCTTATAAACGTTGAGAGTAATTGACCCGAAGTCAATTACTCCCTTCGTTTTGTGAAGGAGGGCAAGGGACTCCTTATTTATTACCATGATTGATAATTTCGAGCCCCCCTTCGCCTCCTCCTGCTTGACGATCATCCAATTTCTGGTCGGAAGATCCGGGTTACTGGTCTGAATGATTTTCAAAGCCCCGTCAGGGCTAGCCGGTTCTGATGGCAGCTAGACACGTGCCCTCGGCCTGCTGGGAATTTCCTCCCGGCTAACTTCCGCAAGCTTTGCGCCTGGCCACACCTCCCTTACTTTGGCTATAGCCTTTTTATAAAGATCCACAGATCTAGAGTCCGAGCATGCAGTCATCTTCCCACGTCCTTGATACCATCCCGCATCTCTGCAGGATGGGGGCGGTCCCGGATTTTCACCCAGGACCTTTAAAAAGACGAGGTTGAGTGCATTATACACCAACCTCCATTTTTCCGCCGTGATGCTCCCATCTTCTTGAATTTCGTCAATTACGGTTTGCATCAACACATGCTTCCTCAGGACATCGCTGAACAGCTTTGTCCCTGAGTTGGAGCTCGGCTTCTTTTCAGTCACCAACTTGGCCCGCTTGCTGTTGACTACTTCCACCTCGTCCTGGGACCGCTGTATTTTCGACACATGGTCCCTTTCCGAGCTTCCGCAGCCCACAGTGCTCCTTGCCCAAGCTACTGATGTTCTTTGCTCTTCCTTAAGCTGCCCCTCGGGTGTCGCAGCCCACTTCTCGAGAATTCGGAATGCCGAGCGGCGATTCCTGTATCGCCTTTTCGCCAGAGGAATGTCTCTCGTCCCACTCCCCTGTGCTGCGTTGGTACCGCTAACCCCCGGGACTTGTGCCCTAGAGTCAACCACCTTTGCAACCTTAGAGGCCCCACCTGTCTGGTTCGAGATACCTCCCTTCGCTGATACCGGGTTTTGAGGAGAGCCGGTGCCCTTTGTTTTTATGTTATTCGATCTTTCCATTGGATTCACACGAGCATCGGAGAAATAAAGGTCCGCCTGCGCAGAGATCCGTGTACGCAGGTAAGGCTAATTACAACTGGAGGTCGCCAGGTATCCAGAGGGCTCCGTTCACGACTGGGCTTTGTTAAATGGGCCCCAGCACGGGTCGCTTAACAGATGTTTCTGTATCTTAGTATGAAGTAAGTTTTGTTATTTTATAAATGTCAAATACATCAAAATATAATAAATAAATTTGGTTGTCAAAATGGTAAGTTTTTAATATAATGCAAATTGAATTAATTAAATGAATATTAAATAGGGATTTATATAATTTCAATTTTAGATAATTAACAAGGACATAACTACAGTTTAGATGTATAGCTGTGACATGGAAGACGGAACGGAAACTAATATCTTCCTCTACGGTGATGGCAATGACAATGACCCGAGTATGCTGATCAGCTGTTGGCTCAGATAAGTACAGTGTAAATTTATGGTTATTTAAGTGATGATTCTTTGTGTTGTTCTCTTCTGTTTCTTTTAGGTATTGGATTTGACGATAATTGGCGAGACGTTTGGTGAAAAGTATGTGTTGTGAAAGTCAATGTGTGATGTGTGTCAAGAACTCTCACAAACAATGTCCTAAGTACACCACTTCGTTCTGGAAGAAAATGCACTTCTCTCGTTTGATCCGGAAACCCGCTTGTTGTAATCGTGTGAGTACATCTTTTAAATTGTGCATTTGCTCGGCGTCGGTTTTTCCTGTGATAGCAATATCATCAAAGTACTACCAGTATATCGCCACTGAGTCAATATTTGATAATAATTTTTCCATGTATCGTTGGACAATAGCTGGAGCGTTTGCTATTCCAAACGGTAATCGATTGTACCTGTAGTATCCCATGTGCGTTGAGATTGTGATTAAATGTTGTGACTCTGGATGTACTTCGAACTGTAGATGCTCATCCTTTAAATCGATTTTGGAGAATCGTTCTCCACCAGCAAGTGTGCGCCGTAAATTATCAAATAATTGTACTGGATGTTTCTCCAATAGCAAGCAGGGGTTTATCGTAACGCTGAAATCCCCACAGATTCGTATGTCTCCGTTGCGTTTTGGTACGTTTACATTTGGTGTAGCCTATTCTACCGTTGTTTCATTTGGATCGACTGGTGTCCAAACGCCTTCGCTGACTAATCTGTTGATTTCCTTTTCGACATTGTTCTGTATCCTGAATTTGACATATCGGGGGTCGAAACGTTTCGGTTTTGCGTCATGTTTCAAGTCTATTTGGACTTTGTAGTCTTTGATGCGCCCCATTGTATCACTGAATAATTCGTCGTAATTTACAAACATATTTGCTAACCCTGTGTGTGTTTGGGGTGCCTGTATCATTGTATGTGATTCGGCGTTTGTAATCGAATAAACGTGTGTGGGAAATGGCATGTTGAAAGCTTCGCACCATGGTAAACCAAAGAAAAACGGTTTTGCCTGATTCATGACAATTACTGGTAATTTGAGTGTTTCGTTGTTGTAGGTTACGTATACATCTGCCTGACCCAGAGTTTGTAATTGATATGACTGCCGTAACTAAGCTATCATCTTAGGTGTCTGTATTAGCGTTGGTTGACCTATTTGTTTCCAGAGATGTTCATCGATGATGGAATGTGATGCACCAGATTCGTAATCAAATGTAGCTTTGATTCCATTGACGTGAATATCAATTTGCTTACTTGTTTTAGTAACATGATTTATAGCGTAAATGAAAACACTGCCATCATCACTGTTATTGCTGTTACTGTCAGCTGCGGACGTTGCCGCCATTTTGTGAATATTTCCCGACCTACGTGGATCACCTTTGGTGGGTGTTGCAATTATGGTATTTCCACTGTTTTTTTGTTGTTGATAAATTGGTGATCTGCCCGTTTTAATGCAACATGACGCATAGTGACCACTTTGCCTGCAAGAATGGCATATCACATTTGTTGTTGGACACGTACTGTCGTTTGTGTGTCTCTCTTTACCGCAACGTTTGCTCTGATTTGCCTATAACTTCTGTGGAAGTTGTGTAGTGTTTGTGTTTCCATGTTTCGATGGTTTTTTTCCGTGTATTTTATTAAAACTTTCTTGATTTCCGTTTGTTGCATTGGGTTTTAATACCACGTTTTCTGCTCAGACCCATACTATTGTATGGAGTAATATTCTGGTGGCCTGCTCTGGACAAAACTGTCAGCCAAAAGCTGTTGACAAAAGTTCAGAGAATAATCTCTCTGTGGATCAGTGGTGCACTGAGGAGCACATCCACTCAGACACTAGAGACTCTGCTATTTTTGACTCCTCTAGATATCTTGGGGAAACAGTTGGCAGCAATACAGGGCACTCATCTATTTTGTGCAACAAACAAATTCCCAAGACCACCGACTATACTGTCCCGTCACTATCTTTTGACACAAAGTTTCGGAGTAGGATCCCATCTAGGGAGAACTGGATGATGGGTGCAGTTTTAGAACCAGGAGTTATAAACTTCTTCACTGATGGTTCAAAACGGGACGGGAAAGTCGAGGCTTAAGTGTTCTGCTAGGAACTTCTGTTAAATCTCTCCTTCCGTCTCCCCGACTACTATAGCATTTTTCAAGCTGAAGTAACTGCCATAAAGGAAGTCGAAGACTGGTTGAGGTATAGTGTAATATCGGTTTGTGATATTCGCATATATACGGACAGTCAGGCTGCATGCCATTAAAGCGCTTCAATCACACCTCCTCACGTCGAAAGTAGTTCAGAACTGTCTCTCATCTCTTAACGAGATGGCAGATCAGTTCGACATCAACATTTTATGGGTGCCAGGACATTTCATAAGTACAGGGAATATAAACGCCGATGAACTGGCTCGACGTGGTACAACGGACCACTTTTCAGAAAGCAGAAAGGATATTGAAATGCCTCTTGCGGTATGTAAACTGCTACTTCAGGAAGAAGCTAGCAAGCTGATGAATGACAGATGGTCAAGTATCACCTCTTGCGTATTAACTCGGCAGGTCTGGCTAAAGTTGGACTTGGCGAGATCCAAACAGCTGATCTCACTTCAGCAAAGTCAGATCAGTGTAGTTGTTGGAGTGATTACGGGGCACTGTCTGATAGGGAGGCATGCGAGTAGACTTGGTGTATACTCACATGACTACTGTCGTAGTTGCGACGACAATACTTCATCTTCTTTGCATCTGCCCTCGTCTGATACGAAACAGACTAGAGTTTCTAGGGGCACCCCTCTGCAAAGACCTGACGGAACTCTGTAGGATGGACGTCAGGAGTATCCAGCGCTTTGTTAACAGCTCTAAATGGTTCCAATGAGTTGGAGGAAACAATTATTCGTGGTATGGCTACGAACCACTTTTGTGTCTATGCCTGGTCCTAGTGGACCGCCACCCAAACCTAACCTAACCTAACCTAAAGAAAAGTGAAGATATGCCCACCCCAGTTTTATAATTTTCGAAGAATCTGGAAGCGCCCTAAGCAGGATTGCGCCGCGACTCTAAATTTAAAAATTACATACACATTCTAGATATTAAACGAATGTCGTGTAATGACTAGCGGCCATCCCGTCATTTTTTTATTTTTAGAAATTAAAATTAATATCAAATGAATATCTGAAAATAATCCTTCTTTTGAGTTAATGACATAAAATTGAAGGTAGGACACGACCTTCTTTTATAAAGGCAAATAAAAACAGTTATAACGCAAGCCGGGTTTGTAGGGGTTTATTTTCAAAATAAATGTCTTGTTGTTTTTAAATATTGCTGATTAATTTTTTTTTCTACATTTATATTTGTAGAAAATCCAGAATTTTGATAAACAAGTAAATTGTTTAATTAAAAAAAAAATACAAAATACAAAATGGAAATCACAGACGATTAATCGCGTTATTTTTAAAACAATCAAAATAAACCAGCTAAAAATTCTGTACAGTTTAAATTTTAATTTTGTATGACCTATTTTATGATCTGGGTAATTCCGTCCCATATTAAATAGTTAATTTTCAATTCGGTTATCTGTTTCAAAAAAAACCAAATACATATTTTTGCTGTACAAACAATAAAGCATTTAAAAAGCTAAATAATCGCACTTGATTCTTCAAATTGTGCAGTTGAAGTCTTTACATTTAAATAGTTTGTGTTCAAAAATGGTGGGGCCAAAATTTTTAAAATTATTTTTATTTATATGTATAACCGTGCAAATAGTTAGTGGTCAGAAACTAAAACGTAGCCTGGCCATAGTATTCGATGTAACCGCATCGATGTCCGATGAAATAATCTCGTTGCGTGAAGGTGTTAAACTGTTGCTAGAAGCTTTTACTAGTCGCCCAGATAATCCAATTTCTGAATATATATTCGTACAATTTCGCGATGAAGAAAGAGAACCGACTATATTGCCAACAATTGTCGCGACTGATGCAAATGAAATCTTTAAGCATTTGAATCAGTTCGGGATAAATCCTGGTCGCAATGGTGACTGTTTGGAATCATGTTTTCGTGGTATTAAATATGGTTTAGAGAAGTCCAGGGAAAATACGATTATGTTTGTGTTCACGGATGCGGGAACAAAACATAAGGAGATGAAGCCAGAGCTGGAAAAATTAATTCAACAAAAGAAAGTTACGGTGTATTTTTTTTTGACTGGAGGCTGTGGCCGATCTGCTTCAGAACTTCAGTATTATTACGATATGGCATTCAGCTCTAATGGATTAGTTTTTGATGTTGATTACCGGCAAATCACAGAGGTGAGTGAATAATATAGTTTCTTATATAGAATTTTATAAATACTACTTTATGCCACTATAGACTAAATTTTTTTTAAAGCCCAAACCAATAAGTAAATAATTCTATCTTAATAGTTAATTTTATTGGTTTACATGTTCTGTTTATAAATTAATGTCTATCGAACGGTGCAATATAAGCAACGATTTCCGTTGGCGTTAAAAGGACTTTGTTGGAAAAATGGGACAAATATGAGTTTTAGCATTGTATTGTACATTTAGTACAAATCTGACATGAAAATCGCAACCCGTACCACAAGTCCGAATTCACGAACAAAATCGATAATGCTTTGAATATTCGTCGTGTCGAAATAGTAATACTGGTGTCCCTCGAGTTATGCGGTAGTTTGGTTCCACAAAAACAGCGCATTAGTCAAAACCGCATAATTCAAGAAAAGTTAGAAATGAAAATTCGGAAAGTAACATTTCAAAATTATTTAATTTAGTTTTATCCATTATTTGTACCGAATGGAAAAAAAAATCTAAATAAGTAATATTCAGTCTGACTCCGAATCATTGAGCATTCGACGATTTGAGCTTGGTTTTGTAATTAAATTTTCATCACTTGAACAATCAGTTTCCGCGGATAAGCGAGGTAAGCAATGGCTGTTTCTTAGCATGACACAATTCGTTTTGAATTTTTACATCAGGAGCCATTAGGTTTTTTAAAGAACATTGAAATTTTAGGCTTCGGTCTATATCGGCATCATTTTGAGTTATAAGAGACTCCAGTTTATATGCTAATTCGATTGCTTCTCCTATTGTGTTTGATGTAAAATGAGGAGGTTCTATCTCAATCTCATCCTCTGAGACGGTTTCTTCGGTGTTGTCATTTAATAAATCTACTAAATCTTCTTCACTTAGATCTTCGTCAATATCAAGCAATGTGTTGACTTCATCCATATCCATATCATTAAAGCCTTTCTCACCAACCGAATGCGCCATTTTTACAAACCACTCCCGAAATAAAATGGAAGTCATCCATGTTCGCTCTCAAAAATACAGGAAGCAGTGCTATTAGTAGTGCTATAAACGCACGAGGATTTAATGCGCGATGAATGGCTAATGGTTTGGTTACCAAATCACCTGAAGCATTAATACATAATATCAACGAAATTCTGTCTTTGGCCGCCTTAAAACCTTGCGTTTTTTTTTCTTGCTTGGAAATATAGGTGCGATTTGGCATTTTCTTCCAAAAAAGACCAGTCTCATCGGCATTAAACATTTGATTCGCCACATATCCGCTTTCTTCGATAATCTGTTTAAGCTCGGATGGATAAAATTTCACTGCTTCTTTACCAGCTGATGCTGTTTCACCCAATGTCTTAACGTTATGTAAGGAAAATCTTTTTTAATCTCTCCAGCCATCCTTTGCTTCCAGAAAATTCTGGTATTTGGCTAACAGAACTGGATGGTTCATTTATTTTGATGTGGTTGTAAATACGCACTGCTTTTAGACGGATTGCTGTACAATCCAAAGGCATATTCTTCTGGTTTTTATTGCTTATCTATATCATCAAAAGCTTCTCCATTTTTTCCATTAATGGATTTTTGGCTAAAAGTGTCTTATTCATGCTGATTGTTGAATCAGCCTCGACCGATTGTCCTATTTTATTTTCGTTCATCTTAATTGCACGTACTGTTGATTCACTCATTCCAAAATCGTGCCCTATAGCCGCAGGTCCATCCCCTTTTTTGAATCTTTCTAGAATCTTGATTTCCATTGAGATTTTTTTTCGTTACACTATTTTATTCGGCATCTCTCTGTTAAAATGCTTTGTGCGTAAGCCGTAATTCCATACACACATTTGTAGTTAAATACAACTCTAAATAATATTCCAAGTACCGTTAAACAAAAACACCTTTAATATTAACTATTACTATTAATATTAAAAATACATATGTACTCATTGACTTAGCGAATTACTAATTATAGTTAGTAAAAATTTTTTTTATTAATATTTTCCAATTTTAATATTTTCGTTTTGTTATTACTGGTGACAAATGGCTCTGGGAATATCAGTCAAAAACATTTCCGTCAACATTTCAGTTTTTAAAGTTCCTTTAACCTTTATGTTTACAACCGCATACCCGGGGTATGTTTTTCAATTTTAATGACCAAAATTTTATTGATTTAGGAATCTTAACAATTAAATGTTTTGAATGGAATTTCATGAAAAGTTTTTCCAACACTTGATTATAACTGGTTTTTAGTATAGTTTTTTTTTCAAATAACCCCTCAAATTGACAACCAATGTACCCGGGTATGTAGCTAAATCGTAACACTAAATGAAAATTAAAAATTAGAAAGTTTCATATTATTTAGTTCATTATTTATTTATAAAACTTAACATATAATAAAAAATTAATTCCCGGTGTTTGTGGTACATCGCAAGCAAGTTGCTACAGTCAATGTACGCTGCGCGCAGACTGGTTTTGTTGCAATTCGCACAATTTTTCCAGGTCAATATTCTCTTAGAACAGAGGTGGCGTTTCCCTTTGTGTATAATTATACCGCTTGAGTCACGTTTTTTTGCGATAGATGTGCTTTGTACATCTCTTGCTTCAATTTCCACAGTATATGGCCCAAAATACTTTCGATACCGTTTTTGGTAGCAAAATGTCGCGTTATTTGCGGGTTCTTGGAACGCTTACTAATTTCAGACATAACCAACTGCTCACATAATTGTTGCAAAACATTTACGCCGGTGACGGGAGTTTTTTCCAAAATGTTATAAAAAAAATGCCAGTGGCTAGAGATTCGTCCTCCTTTTGCATGAATATTACACGCTGCCCTTAGTTCAGTTATAATCTGGGGTCATTGTTGGTTTATTGGCCGATCCTTGTTTCTCCTTATCATAATGCATAGAGGAAAACCACAACAGCTTTGTTTTTTTTGGAATATACGAACACATTGTGATGTTGTTCGAAAAACTGAAAATAGACGATTCGACAGGTCGAGGTTTGCGTTTTACTACTAGGAATTCGGCTGATACGAATTATGGTCAACTAGAAGCTAAATTGTATCTGGTAAAAAAATTGTCACACGTAATATTTCGACCACTTCTACGAAAAATCAACACGTTCTCCTTGGTTACTTACCCTTTGTGAGTTTGCAGCGATTCCAGGGTAGATTTGTTCTTTCAATGGATACGAGGTAGTGGAGTCACACACCCATCATACTTTAATTCCATATCTGACCGGTTTTAAAGGGGATGAGAACTAGATCTCCACAAATCTAGTATACTCATTCTTGGATCGGGTGACACCGGAAAATTTTAATGCCGCAAGATATCCATCAAATTCAGAGACACTTATTGGCTTCCATACCCAAATATTGTCGGTTTGGTTTCATGTTTGGTAGTTTTGAGGTCCTCTACGATTGGTTTCGCGAATGATGATTTCACAAATGTCTTCACGTATAAATAGTTTAAATGTTTGGATGATGCTTAGATTGTTTGTTTTATTTGTTGGGCTTGCAGCGGCCGATTTAAAAATGTTATACAACAGATTTCTGCGATGTGTTGATGGAATTTCACTCCAAACTGTTCCACCTGTTGGTTCGATCAATATCTGAGTCGTCGTCTTTTATTATCTATTTCATTCATATTTTTAATTTTCCCGTTATATTTCTTGATAAGTGTCGTGCTGAAATATTCAGTTATCATAAATAAAACAGGGTTGTACAAAACCAGGAAATACAATAGCATATTGTATTAATAAATAAAATTTAAATGATCAACATTTATTTATACTAATGTAAAATTCAATTTTAAAACAAAATTTCAAGCAAAATGAATAGATATCGTACATACTTACCCGGGTATGTTGGTTGTAAAGACGAAGATAAAAATTCGGTTGTAAACACAAGGATTAAAAAAGGAGGTTCAGGCCAAAAAGTTGTTCAGCCACAAATTTTTGTACTCAAATACCTTTTCGTTGGTTGGTTTTTGTTTTTTGACTGAAATGCCTTCGTAGACCTATAGGTTGGCTCCGGAGCCCCAGTCAAAAGCAATAAAGTAAAAAAAAATTGAGGTGTGGCCAAAAGACACATGGGTCTTCTACGAACAGGGAATTTTGAGAAACTTATTATTCAAATTTATCTTATTATTCATTTATTAAAACGATTTATTTGTATTTTAACTTATTTTAATTTTTTATACCCCTACGTTTCGACATTGAATCTTTGTTTACCAACGAAAACTTGTTGTTCGTATTAAATTTGGTTAAAACATTTTGGAATAACATAAAATTTAAAAGCAACGAAGGTTTAAAATTTATTCTGAATCAAACAGAATTTAGTTTTAACGGTAGACATTTTAAACAAGATTTTCGTTCTCCAATGGCACCAGTCAGTCCAACAGTAGCTAACTTGTTAATGGAATATATTGAGACTGAGGTATTGAAAACATCTTCCATTTTCTTCATTAGGTATGCAGATGATATTTTTACGGCTATTCCAAATTAATGGCTTCCATTTATTGGTGCCAAAAGTTTTGAGATTTTCGGAAGGGGAATTTCATTCAGATAATTTCAAAATTTTAACGGATGCATTGATTTTGAATGGCTATCCAAGGTATACGTTATTGCCATGAACATTAGAGAGGCTATCAATAAAAATGCCATTTCGGCAAATAATTCACAAAATGCACACTAAAATCAAAATTTAGCCATTGAAAATAATCGTCAATTTTTTATTTCGATCGCATAACTTAAAGTTTTATTTGATTGATTGATTGATTTCAATGTACGATCAAGCATTAAGCAAGTCTCCCGTATTATAAATGCGAATATCACACTACTATACCCATGTTACAATACGACACCATAACTCTCCCTCACCAAGGAAATATGTACCATCATACATGAAGCCAAACATAACAATATTCACCCAGTAAAGAAAAGCGCCATATCGATTATCACATGAGTTTAATGCCCCTGGCCAGGCAGCCATCGTACACCTTTTTACATATAACAAAATCGAGGGATGGGAAAGGAATGTTAGTGAGGACAGACTCGACCCGGTTACAGACACCAAAGCGATCGATAGTTAGTAAATTATTAGTATTATATATAATAAATAGGTTAGCACAAGACAGCACAATCTAACTACATTATTAGATGATCATTTCTCTGGAATCCAGGGCCGGATACTCAGGACTCCCTCAAACTAAATCAGGGCTTAAAAAGTTATTAATGTTGTAATATCCCCCTATCCGCTATGGCTTCCGTGAAGGTTGCTTTAGCTGACTGCATGTGGTAAATGTACTAGTTGCTCGATTCCTGATGGAAATTCTTGTAGCAATTCTCCTCATTTCTCGTTTATGGTCATTGCCGTACTTCCGATCCAGCCCCTCCATAATTTCGTGATAACTGTTGCGCTCTTGTTCCGGAATGGTTTGTAAAGCCTCTGCAGCTTCGCCTTTGAGGGCCACTATTAACGCCGCGACTTCATCGTTCCAATGATTTTGATTGGCTGACGTTTCAAATTGAAATTTGAAAATGACGAAATATGTTGTTCCGTTGAATGTTGGTGGCTTTAACTTGATCACGTGAACGATCTGAACCAATTGCGTCGTTGCTCCACTTGCTTTGACATCAGTTAACTCTTTCTCAAGACGTTGAAATTCTGTTTGAAATTCAGCTTGCAATTTATGTTCCACCTATCGAATCTCCATTTTATCATGTTGAACTTCTGTTTGCTGTTTCTCTATTTCGCCGTGTACATTCGTGGACAATTCAAGAATTTTTTCGTCTATAGGCGTTTTTGACTTTCGGCAATTTACCCCATTTTACGCTCCATAATTTAGATTAGTTTTTCCATTTTCTCTTAGCCTTCATACGCTCCTGCATTTAAGCAATTGTATCATTCAGTTGCTTGTTTATGTTGTTGGCTTCAACTAACACATTATAAGCTTTAAACAATTCATTGTGAAGGTTTACTTCGTTTGTAGAACGAGTGTTGTGGCTGCTGGCCTCAATGGAGGGACTACGGCCTCTTATCGGAGAATACGATACTTTCTTACTCCCCTGGAAGGGATGTGAATTATCTTTTTCTGTTTCACTCAATAGAGCTTGTTTATTCACCAACATGTCTTGGGAGTGGTTAAAATAATTGTAGTATAGCAATAGCTGGTGTTGCGAACGGTGGATTGAATTTATAAACAGCTTGAGCAACTTTAGCCTTGTGCACTGGTGCATTATCGTGAAGAAGTAAGGTTTTTTCTAATTTTCTTTGGCCATTTTTCCCGGATCGCTTTTTTCAATTTTCGCAAAACCTCTGCGTAATAGATGCCTGTGATTGTGGTTTTCGGTGGAATATAATCAATATCCTTTCAGCATCCCAAAAAATTGTTGCCAAAACCTTACCAGCAGACGGTTGAGTTTTGAATTTCTTTGGTGGTAGTTCACCACGTTTAATCCATTGCATCGATTCTTGTTTGGATTCTGGATCCCAATGATGAATCCATGTTTCATCGCCTGTTATTATGTTATCCAAGAAGTTTTCTGGATCTGCTTCATACATTTCTATAATCGCCTTTGAAGTTTCAACACGAATTTTTTTTTGTTGTGCAGTCAACAAACGGGGAACTCATCGCGCACTTACTTTTGGCATGTGAAGGTGGTCATGTAATATGGTATAAGTGGTACCATCTGAAAGGGAAAGTCTACACGCTAACCGCGAAACAGAAATACGGCGGTCCTCTAATACAATTGATTCTGCCAAAAGTATGCTTTCATGGTTAATAGCACCTGCGGGACGACCCGGGCGGTTGTCGTCTTCTAATGACTCCCGACCACTTTTGAACAATTTTACCCACTTTGTTACTGTGGAATATGATGGTGCAAATTCGCCGTAAACTTTTGATATGTTATTGAATATATAAATTGCATTGCGTCTATCTTTACAGAAAAATTTAATAACGGTACGATATTCAATTTCGTTCGTTTTGAATTTTTTTCAAAACACGGGCTACTAAATTGAAGAAAACAAACGAACTGTAAAATTTACATCGAATTTTGTTTCTATAAGTTTCACCGCGACAAAATTTTTTTTTTTTTAAAAATATATAGTTGTCTCACTCACTCTTTTTTTTCATATGATATTGCAAGACATTTTGATTCACCGTATACGAATACCTAATTTAAACGCAGGTGAAAATAAAATTAAGTGTGACAAATTTTTAAACGATTATTATGAATAATTTTTTCAGATCGACCGAAAATAATTTTTGTGTTTTCTGGCGAAATTATTTCTGTTACAGAATATGGACCTAGCCATAATGAATCCAACTTTGATTTTCTATTTTCATTTTTTAAATAAACTTGATCACCAATCTTGAATGTTTCACTAACACAATTCTTATCGTAGTATTGTTTTGATTTTTGTTTACATAACAAAAGTTTATCACGAGCTATTTTGTGTGACTGTCAGTCATGATAATTGTAGAGAAGTTGAATCTGGTATATTTGGTTTATGCCCAAAAACTAATTCAAATGGCATAAATTCAGTAGATGTATATGGGGAGTGGTATTATAAGAGAACGTCGCGTATTGTAACCAAGAATCCCAATCAAGTGGATCGTTTTCAACATAATTGCGTAGATATTCAAACTAACGTTTTATGGCTACGCTCAAGGGCTCCATTAGATTGAGGACGATAAGCACTTGTATTCAATTTTTGTATTTTTAACATTTTGCAAATTTGTTTAAATAATTTTCCCATAAAAATTGACCCTTTTGGTCAGTTAAAATTGTTGTAGGACAACCGAATACACAAATAAAATGTTCCATGAAAGCTGTAGCGACAGTTTCGGCTTCCTGATTTTGCAAGGGAATTGCGAAGGAAATTTTGGTTAAATCGCACTGCATCGTGAGAATGTATTTATTATTGCGATGCGAAGAAGAGAACGGCCCAACGATGTCTAAAAATATCTTTTCAAAAGCTTTCGACGATGTACTCGTAATTTTCATAGGGACATTTTTGTTTTCGAAGCTTTTATTTTTCTGACAAAATTAACAATTTCTGATATAATTTTCAATTTTTGCGAACATTTTAGGAAAATAATAAAAATTTCTTAACCGTTTGAAATTCCTATAAACGCCTTGATGTGCACCTAGGGGTCCGTCGTGATACTCTTTAATAATTGTATTTATCTCATCTTCATTCGTCAACGAAATAATTTCCTTTTGTTGTTGATTTTGAGTAGGGCAAATTTCGTTCTTAGAAGTTGGTAAAAGGTTTTCCGAATTAACTTGTGTAGAATTTGAGGCAATAGGAATTGTATCTACTACCAATGACTGATTGTTTGGAGTGGACAGAACTTCGTTTTGTAAAAGTGGAACAGATAGTTTAGATTTAGAACTAGTTACCACATTACATTCAGGAATGTCTAGAGCAATTCGACTTAATGCATCTGCGTTATTATTTAATTTTCCTGCTTTATGAACGATTTTATAGTCATACTCATCCAATCTTATTCTCCATTTGACCAGCCTTGAAGAAGGGTTTTTAATATTGGAAAGCCACATCAGTGGTTTATGATCACTTATTATTTTAAACCTTATACCATAGATGTATGGACGAAAATGATCTGTAGCCCAGATTATCGCAAGAAGCTCTTTCTCAATCGTCGAATAATTTTTCTCTGCACTGTTCAAAATACGGCTAGCATATGCGATCGGTAAGTCAGCACCATTTGTCTCCTGTGACAAAACTGAGCTAATCGCAACGTCGCTTGCGTCGCACGTAAGAATAAATTCTTTAGAAAAATCGGGAAATTGTAAAATTGGGGGATTCATTAAAAATTCATTCATTTTTGTAAATGCTTCGTCACAGAATGCATCCCATACGAAGATAGAATCTTTTTTTGGTAGATCCATTAGAGGTTTACTAATTTTTGAGAAATTTGGGCAAAATTTACGGTAGAATCCTACGAGGCCAAGAAATGATTTTACATCACGAGATGTTTTTGGCGTCGGATAATGCCTTATTGCGTTAATTTTAGTAGGATCTGGTTTTATACCTGATTTAGTTATTAAATGCCCTAAATAATAAATTTCTCGAGAAAGAAATTGGCATTTTTCCGGATTTACTTTCAGATTGTAAGTCCTCAGGCAAGATAAAACTTCTGTTAAATTTTGATTGTGATCAAGAAGTGTTTTCCCGTAAATCACAACGTCGTCAAAATATACTAGACATTTTAATCCGTTGAGTCCACATAGTGCATTGTTCATGAGCCTCTGGAAAGTACTCGGAGCATTACGAAGTCCCATACTCATTCGAGTAAACTGGTAATGTTCGGTTTCCGTGCTAAATGCTGTCTTTTCGCGGTCTCTTGGATCTATAGGAACTTGATGGTATCCATGTGCAAGATCGATGGTGGAAAAATTGTGAGATCGACCTAATCTATCCAAAATGTCTGTAATGTTAGGTAACGGAAAAATATCAGGAATAGTGACGTCATTTAATTTCCTGATCTATGACGATACGCCACTTCCTTTCATCTGATTTTGATTTTTTTGGTACGCAGAGCAGTGGAAAGTTCCATTGTGGATTTCGAATATTCCACTATACCATCGGCTTTCACGTCGGAAACTTGTTTATTTACTTCATTTTTAACTGTTTCAGGTAATCGATATGGTTTGCAAAAAATAGGATTAGAATGTGGTAGAACATGAGATGTTGCGTCTGTGGCAGATAACTTATCTCCATCAAGAAGAAAAGCATCAATAAATAATCGACATATTAATAAAATGCAGTCTCGCTCTTCAATATTTAAAATAAGTGTGAAGTTTATGCTAAAAAAAAATAACAAAAAATTACACTGTTAAATTAGCTATTTTCCAATTGGAATTTAAATTATATGAAAATTTAAATTTTTTGAAATTTTGGATTTTTCGTACCACCAAACAGATTCTTTTCATCCTTTTCAGATAGCTGGACCATCTGTTTATATCGCTAACCAAAAGCATCCAATTGTGTTGAACATTACTATATTTCAGCTAATTTAAAAGTTGACTAAATTTTGATGGTTTAAATAATTATTTAGCGCCGATCCTGGAAATGTCCCGAAGGCCCCGCACATTTCTTAGAATAGCTAAGACATATAGCGGTCAATATCACCAAGCCGATCCAATTATGATGAACTATAATATATTTCACAGTTTTTGGAATTTTTAATAATTTTCCATTATTTTAAAAGTTTTGTATCACCGACCGCAGAGATGTCCACAAGGTCTGGCCTATATTTTTGGATAACTTGGCCGTATGCCAGTCTACGTGGTCAATCTTATCCAATTGTGATGAACTATACTGTACTTCACAGAATTTAGAATTTTTAATAATTCTATTTGTTTTAAAAATTGTATCTCTGATCACAGAGATGTCCACAAGGTCTGGCCTATATTATTGAGTAACTTGACCATATGCCAGTCTACGTGGTCAATCTATCTTATTCAATTATGATGAACTATACGATACTTCCCAGAATTTCGAATTTTTAATAATTTTATTGGTTAAAATTATTTGGTCTCGAGATATTTTCTTTTCTCTGCCTCAAGCAAATCATAATTGTGGACATCTCTGTGATCGGAGATACAACAATTTTTAAAATCAATAAAATTATTAAAAATTCTAAATTCGGTGAAGTATAGTATAGTTCATCACAATTGAATAAGATTGACCACGTAGACTGGCATATGGCCAAGTTATCCGAAAATATAGGCAAGATCTTGTGGACATCTCTGTGATCGGAGATACAACAATTTTTGAAACAATAAAATTATCAAAAATTCTAAATTCTGTGAAATATATTATAGTTCATCATAATTGGATCGGCTTGGTGACATTGACCGCTATATGGCTTAGCTATTCTAAGAAATGTGCGGGGCCTTCGGGACATTTCCAGGATCGGCGCTAAATAATTATTTAAACCATCAAAATTCAGTCAACTTTTAAATTAGCTGAAATATAGTAATGTTCAACACAATTGGATGCTTTTGGTTAACGATATAAACAGATGGTGTAGCTTTCTGAAAAGGATGAAAAGAATCTGTTTGGTGGTACGAAAAATCCAAAATTTCAAAAAATTTTAATTTTCATATAATTTAAATTCCAATTGGAAAATAGCTAATTTAACAGTGTAATTTTTTGTTATTTTTTTTAGCATAAACTTCACACTCATTATTTAAATGGCTAGGATTAATTTTTTTTTGCTAACAATGATAGACGATTTTGAATATTAGGATTTGTGGAATTCAAATGAAAGATATAAATTTATCTAGAGGCTCAGTTTCGATCTTTAGATTAGAATTTAAATTAACATCGTATTCATTGGAATTTACTAAACTGACTAGTGCGTAATCATTTTCAATTTTTAAAATGGAATTCGCAATATATACTCCATTCGAGGTAGAACTGTAATTTGATGTAGAATATTTCTGTATTGCTATATTGGAATTTATAAAAATTAGGAATAATATTATAATTTACAAAATTACCATTCACCTTGTTATCACGTCCGAGAGCAAAACCCAAAAGAACTTTATTTTATTTTTATGTACATTATTACTGATTATAATACTCATAAACACCAAACCATACATACATATCAATGGTACAGATTTTGTAGGGGATAACGAAGTTGAGTGGTATACATCACAACACTGGTCTCTAAATGAAAATGAAATTGAATCATGAGGCCGACCTTCGAAGAGAGTGGATTTACCTAAGTAACAGGAGTCCCATCTGGGGCATTAGTTTTCATATTTGTTCTGATCATTGCCATTTATAGAGTATTGCACTCGCCTCTGATTTAGCGAACGCATCACTTCGTTGCCGTATGTTACCTCGTGGAGGCATACTAAGTAGACACATTTGTGTCTATTTACATAGTTGTAGCGTTGGAATACATATATGTAGATCATGAGATAAATGGATATAGAACGGTCAACTCCTAACCTATTTGTGAAGTATTTGAATTGTTAATGGAACGCACCCGAAATTATATAGAAACGAACGTGCGGAACGCACCCGCATGGACGTATGACGGCAGAATGAATTGTAATGCGAAACTGTAAAGACGTGTGGGTAAAGAAATAAAAGTAACTTGTATTGAAATAAATAATTGTTTTATTGTAATTAATACTCATATGTGGCAAAACATTACACTATTGAGACGCCCACAATACCTATTTTGAAAATAAATAAATCATAGGGGCCAGTTCTTATTCGCTTTTTAACACAAACTGGCTGACATCTGGTGGGCGATATTAAAACTAGAGTTAATTTGGATGCAAAAGAATGTTTTATTGTACGTAGAAAGATAAATGTATTTATTCAAGGACAAAATAATTCAAAACAACGCACTTAAGAAAACGCTGAATTGTTGATAACTTTTTCTAGTGGCGAACGTGGCGCCACTGGCGGCGATTTAAAGGCGAATACGTTTTGTTCTCCTGTTATTTACACTTTGTTTCATTCAGTCTTGCTTCTCACAATGCTCTAATGATGTTTTATGTTGTCACATTGAAATCGGGGTTCTGGGCAAAAAAAATACCGTAAATCTGTTTTCACACAAAACAAAAATCTGTTGAACCTTTAATATGACCCAAATAAAATTCAAAAAATGTCTTCTCTTAAGGAATGGGTATGATCCTTACAAAATTAAGTTCCAATAGTTTAATATTTGAAATAAGAAGTTTACAGATTCTAATTCATGGTTTGGTGATTGACCACTGATAAATTTTCATTTGTATCATTACAGCATTTTCCAAAATATCGAGATGTTATCAGCGACAAACTTGAAATAACCAACCATATTCAGGGACCGGCCGAAACATCGAGAGTTCCCGTTGATGTTGATTCAAGTATGAAAGAATTTACGTTTACTATAGTGGCCACAAAACCATTAATAACAATTCTCGATCCTAAAAATAATACAATAAATAATTATGAAATTTTAACTAATTTAACAACGATTCAAATGATAAAAGTAATAAATCCAGAACCAGGGAAATGGACGGTTCAGATAGAAGCGAGCACACCCTATACAGGTCAAGTATCCGTTATTAGTGATCTCTCATTTAAATACGGCTTTGCGGTGCACGAACCAAATGCTATTACACAAACAAGTTTTAGTCCTATGGCTGGGCAATATAATTATTTGGCTATTTTACCATCCAATTCATCGCTCATACGCAATTTAGAATATGTTGTACTAGACACAAAATCTGGATCACTTCGATTCCCATTACGTAAAAAAACTGTGGATGAAGGTGATTTATATATAACTGAAGCAATTGAACTGCCAAAAGTCGCTTTCAAAGTTACACTTCATGGAATTGACCCGGTAAATCACGCCATAAAGAGATTGATAACGCCCGATATTGCGTCCAGACTACCGGATAAACCCGAAGCAGCAATCGTTCCAAAAATAAACGTACAAGAAGGTGATCCGATTTATTTAATTTGTCGTGTGGATTCAATGATTTATACTACCGTGTCATGGTGGAAGCTTGGACAAAATTCTGCTCTAAAATTAATGACATTCACGTAATAATTTATAATAAATGATTATTTATATCAATTTTGAACTTAATTCTTATTTTCATTAAAGGCAAAGCGACATCCTCAATCACACAATCGCAAAAGCCGACTTATCTGATGCTGGAGAGTACAATTGCGTTGCAAACAATATTGCAGGTGAAACTATTTCTACAACGATTGTGAATGTAAAACGTACAATACTCAGTGTGAATACACCGATCAAAATATATTTGCCTGAGGCTGGATCTAGAAGCCTGGTATTAAAATGTGTGGTTACACCTAAAACTGCAGAAGTTAATGTTTATTGGTTATTCAATGATAGCCCTGTTTTGCCACGTGAAACACAGGTAAGCGATTTACAATTGTATGACATGAATTTATATATAACCATGCCATGCTCTATTTCTAGCTCATTTCATCCGACTTAGTCCTAAATAACATCGATCCCAGTTTTAACGGTACCTACACGTGTGCTGCACAGAGGAAATCTGAAATTCAGGAAAGTAAAATCGAAGTGAATGTTCTGAAGAAACCAACAATTCTGTCGACTACAAGTAATATTGAGATAAACTTAAATGATATTTTACGATTGCAATGTGTTGCCACGGGTGAACCAAAACCAACTATTAAATGGTATAAATATGAGCAAGGCCAGCAAAATCACATTGAAAATTACCCAGGATTTGATGCGAATGGTGAAATATTGCTCAAACGACATGCCGAAAATTCCGATACCGCCAAATATATGTGTACCGCACAAAATAAAGTGGGAAATGTTTCACATATGTTTGATGTATTGATTTTAAATGATTTGCATTATTATTCGTTATGGAGTGATTGGTCGACGTGCACTAAAACATGCGGTCAAGGGACACAATTCAGGACACGCAATTGTTTACGTGCATCATGTAATCGAGCACAACAACGAGAGGAACGCCAGTGTACAACTATTAAATGTGCTGTTGATGGTGGTTGGAGTGTTTATTCTCCGTATGGTGAATGTTCGAAAACATGCGCTTTAGATTTGACCTATGATGTTCCAACAAAACAATCGAGGAGAGAATGTAATAACCCTTTACCAGCCTTTGGTGGCAAATATTGTGAAGGTAAAACAGTTCGCATTTTAAATTGCACAGTTCCACTGTGTGATTCGGTTGGATCAGGCAATTTGAAGTATCCTCCGTGCTTGGATCAACCAATTTGTTGTCCGATTGGTTTTGAGTACGACAATAATACTCTCGGTTGCAAAGAAACTGACAAATGTAAAAGAAAGGGTCAATATAGCGTATGCCGAACAGATAACCAAAAATGTCAAAACGTAGGAGACGATGATTATGAATGTGTATGTCGATCGGGATATAAATTGAGGCCTAGTTTAAGTATAAAAAATCCAAAGAATCCAATGTGTATGGGTAAGTAGTGAACGAAAAATGGGTGAAATTGTTGATTTCTAATAATTTCAAAATGTTTTGTAGATATTAACGAGTGCAAACAGGAACCCTACCCTTGCGGCGCGCGCAAATGCGCTAATTTCGCAGGATCTTATAAGTGTCTATAGAAATTTAATTTTTTTTGTACTCCTATCAATTACTACTTCTATCAATTTAATTAATTTTATTTACATTACTCAATAAAACTTTGTTGTATTAATTTTATATTAAAGAATAAAACATTGTATTGTATATTGCATTGTATAACAATATTGTAATAAGGACGATTTTGATCAGGATTGATCCTGTAGGGTTTAAAATAATAAGAAAATAAGTAAAAAAAACGGGGAAGGAGAGACTGGTCGAAACAACTTGGGGATGAGGGGGGGCCTTCATTTTCTGCTGGACCGAACGGCCCCCACCGTTATATAATATATTCAAAATTATAATATGTATATCGATACTTATACGTACAAGTATTTATATTTTTAATGAGCATGAGGTAATGTTATTGAAGAAATAGCATTGTTTAGTTCTTCGACTAGACTTTATCATTCACGTAAAATTAGAATACCTCCTTCTATAGCAGTGTTGTCTTCTTCATCATTCTTTGAATTTAAGTTATTTGATGGAAAAAGGCATAACATCAAACTACTATCAAAACTGGTGATATGTGTTTTGGATAAGTAGTTGAAAAACTTGTTTCGATTATCCGTTCGAATCGAATGGGGACTTCTGTAGAACAGAATTTCGAACTGGCGAATACTTGAAAAATTTTACTATTGCTCGTGTGTCTGTTATTGCAAATGCTAAGTTTTATGAGAATTCAAACTCCTTCTTATTATTTGGCATTATTTTCCATGCTCTGAGCCTAAGCATCATTTTCGTCTTCTCACGAGTCTGAGCCCGTGCAAATTTCGATTGCCGGCTCGGTGTCTTCTCTGGTTTTTTTTTTTTTAAATAAAAAACATCAATTACACTTAAATGAATGCTATATGATTGAGGCAAAGTTCAGCGGGACATTCGCGGCCATATTTCTTCATAATCGGTGCTCCTACTGCAAATGATTCTCTATGACAAACATCGATCTGCTTGCGTGAATGAATCGTTAATGCGAACCAGGCTAAATTGTAAAATTTTCCATTTCCATCAAGTATATTTATGTTGAAATAATGTCGTTGTTTTTAATTTCTTTGAGAAATTATCAATAACAGCCATCCGTAACACAATTTCTTCTAATGAATCTCGTTATAGAAATTTTTCGATTGTTTTGGCACATGACACTCTCAGATCATTTGAACTTTCAGATAGTTTATTATTTTCTGAATTAAAAATTTGATGTTTGTTTTTGAGGTGATTATGTAAAGCGCTGGTAGATGATCCTTTACATTTGAGAAGATTTTTGCATAAACAAGAAATGGTTTAATCGCTATGAATTTTTTCAAAATATTCCCCGGGTGACCCGGGGAATGGAATGGATCCCATTGGATTGGGCTCTCCATGTGAATAGGTGAATGGGGGGAGAGAATATGGGCGGTGGGAAGGGGGTACAGAGGGGCCGGGGTGCTAGCGAGCCGAATGGGCTGGATTAAGGTGTTAAGCGACCCATGCTGATGGTCAACTAGGCTGGGGGCCCATTTAACAAAGCCCAGTCGCTAACGGAGCCCTCTGGATACCTGGCGACCTCCAGTTGTAATTAGCCTTACCTGCGTATACGGATCTCTGCGCAGGCGGACCTTTATTTCTCCGATACTCGTGGGAATCAAATGGAAAGATCGAATAACATAAAAACAAAGGGCACCGGCTCTCCTCAAAACCCGGTATCAGCGAAGGGAGGTACCTCAAACCAGACGGGTGGGGCCTCTAAGGTTGCAAAGGTGGTTGACTCTAGGGCACAAGTCCCGGGGGTTAGCGGTACCAACGCAGCACAGGGGAGTGGGACGAGAGACATTCCTCTGGCGAAAAGGCGATACAGAAATCGCCGCTCGGCATTCCGAATTCTCGAGAAGTGGGCTGCGACCCCCGAGGGGCAGCTTACGGAAGAGCAAAGAACATCAGTAGCTTGGGCAAGGAGCACTGTGGGCTGCGGAAGCTCGGAAAGGGACCATGTGTCGAAAATACAGCGGTCCCAGGACAAGGTGGAAGTAGTCAACAGCAAGCGGGCCAAGTTGGTGACTGAAAAGAAGCCGAGCTCCAACTCAGGGACAAAGCTGTTCAGCGATGTCCTGAGGAAGCATGTGTTGATGCTAGCCGTAATTGACGAAATTCAAGAAGATGGGAGCATCACGGCGGAAAAATGGAGGTTGGTGTATAATGCACTCAACCTCGTCTTTTTAAAGGTCCTGGGTGAAAATCCGGGACCGCCCCCATCCTGCAGAGATGCGGGATGGTATCAAGGGCGTGTGAAGATGACTGCATGCTCGGACTCTAGATCTGTGGATCTTTATAAAAAGGCTATAGCCAAAGTAGGGGAGGTGTGGCCAGGCGCAAAGCTTGCGGCAGTTAGCCGGGAGGAAATTCCCAGCAGGCCGAGGGCACGTGTCTAGCTGCCATCAGAACCGGCTAGCCCTGACGGGGCTTTGAAAATCATTCAGACCAGTAACCCGGATCTTCCGACCAGAAATTGGAAGATCGTCAAGCAGGAGGAGGCGAAGGGGGGCTCGAAATTATCAATCATGGTAATAAATAAGGAGTCCCTTGCCCTCCTTCACAAAACGAAGGGAGTAATTGACTTCGGGTCAATTACTCTCAACGTTTATAAGAAGGATGGGGCGTAAGCGGGTACGGGAGGCCAACCGGAGGATGGTGGCAACCCGCCCAGGCCTGAAGGGGGTACCAGCAGCATGGGGGGAGAAGCTGAGGGTAGGAGGAGAGTGAATCCGGCGACCTCGGTAGGGCAAGGACTCCCTCGAAGGATGAGGAGGGGCACATAAGCGAAGGAGCTGGTGTACCGATGGAGGAGGATGTCGGCAGACCGGCCAGACGGGGGGCACTGACAAGTCCTCTACAGAGGGTATGAGGAGTGGCGAGACGGGCGTATCCGGCGCATCCCAAAATACCGGGAAATAATATTCCTACGGTAGCAGGAATTTATCATAGAGGTGGGTAGAGGTTAAATGGTTATGATTAAGATAACACAAATTAACCTTCACCATTCTAAGGCTGCTTCGGCAGCTCTACTCCTCAGGCTGACTAGTTCGGGTGAGGATGTGATACTAATCCAAGAACCTTGGATTAACAATAACAGGATCTGTGGCCTCAGAACCAAAGGGTACAAAATTATATCCTCTAGTGAGTCTGGGAAGATCAGATCTTGTATTCTTGGGAAAATAATATTAATCTTTTCCTTCTCTCTCAATACAGCAATGGTGACACTACTGCAGTTTGCCTGGAAGTAGGCACTTGTAGATTCTGGCTAGTTTCAGCCTACATCGACCGGGAGAAGAAGGTTCCTCCGGATAACCTGGAGGAGCTGATCCGTAAAGCGGAACAATCAAAGGTAGGTGTGGTACTGGGAGTTGATGCTATTGCGCATCACACTATCTGGGGAAGCACGGACATTAATGAAAAGGGTGAGTCACTTTTTGATTATTTGATGAGTACTAATCTTTCAGTGTGTAATATTGGGCGGCAACCCACATTTATTAGTAGTAACAGGCAGGATGTTCTAGACGTGACCCTTGCCTCAAATAATATTCTTCATATGGTTAAAAATTGGAGGGTGGATAAGGAACACTCCTTTTCTGATCATCGATATTTACCCTATAGCCTCGATATTCACCATGCTACCCGGGAAGCCTTCAGGAACCCTAGAAGGACCAACTGGAGCAAATATGGGGAATTATTGGAGGAAATGTTACCGACGAGGGCTACGGAGCCCCCGACGACCGTTGGGGAGCTGGAGGACATGGTGGCTAGCGTTACTAGCGCATGCAACCGATCCTTTCGTGCTGCCTGCCCACTGGCTAAGCCTAGGGTTAGGCAAAAACCGGTATGGTGGTCCAGGGAACTGGAGCCTATCGTAAGGCTTGTAGGACAGCCTTTATAGAGCCAAAAATACAAGGGAGGCTCAGGATTGGGACTCCTATAAGGAGAAACTCGGAATTTATAAGAAAGGCACAAAGGAGGTCTTGGAGAATCTTCTGTGATAAAATGGAAGAGGTATCCGAAACCTCCCGCCTTAGAAAGATTCTTTCCAAAAGTACATCTAGCCCCAGTTTTTTGATAAAACCGGACGGATCTTGGACAGCTTCTAGTGGAGAATCTCTGGAACTTCTCTTCGAGACACACTTCCCAGGGAGCTTTGAAGACCTGTTGGTGCGTAGCAATCATCAGGAATCACTGTCAGTAATCACAGAGGATATCGTAACCAGGAAACGGATCCTATGGGCACTGAGGGGTTTTAAACCATTTAAATCGGCTGGTCCGGATCAAATTATAAAAGCGGAACTTCAAAACAATTCAGTAATTATTCTTCCCTACCTGGAAGCTATATTCAAAGGGTGTTTGAAGCTGGGCTATATTCCTAGGTACTGGACGGAGGTCAATGTGGTGTTTATGCCGAAAGCGGGGAAAAGCTCACATGTCTATCCTAAGGACCTAAGACCAATAACTGTATCATCCTTTCTTTTGAAAACCTTGGAAAGGCTGCTGGATATATACATCAGAGATAAAATAGGTGCCAGGAAGTGGGCATCGTCTCAGGATGCGTACACAAAGGGTAGATCTGTGGAGACTGCTCTGCACGCCTTGGTGTGTACGATTGAGAAATCGATTAATTCGAAGGAATTCTGTTTGGTGGCCTTCCTGGATATAGAAGGCGCCTTTAATAATGTGAAAGCGGAGGCAATCAAGGAGGGATTGTTATTTTTTGGAGGTGGACGTTCCTCTGATAGGGTTAATCAATTATATGCTGGGAAGCAGGATTGTTAGCTCGAAGTTGGGGGACTCCACCATCAAGAGGCGAGTCCTCTCTTCTCTGGAACATAGTGGTAAACGGGTTACTACTTGAATTGGAGAGAGAGGGAATTGAAGTCATCGCTTACGCAGATAACGTAGCTTTAACTGTTACCGGGAAATTCCTGGGCACGATTGTAGAAGTAATGCAGAATGCGCTTACCATCGTTACGAAATGGGCTGACAAATATGGACTTGGTATTAACCCGTCCGAGACAGAGCTGGTACTCTTCACTAAAAAATACAAAATCCCGGTAGTTGTCCCTCCTACCTTAAATGGCACGAGACTTGCTTTTACTGATAGAGCTAGATATCTGGGCATTATTATGGACAGTAAGCTTAGTTGGAAGCCCAACATGTTGGAGAGAATAAACAAAACTACTATTGCGTTGTACTCCTGTAGGAACGCTATTGGTCATAGATGGGGTCTGAAGCCGGAGCTGGTACACTGGCTCTACACTGCTGTAGTGAGACCTGTACTCATGTACGGGATGGGTGTTTGGTGGCCAGCTCTGGACAAGGTAACTTATAAAAGTAAGATTGAGAGAGTGCAATGAACAGCCTGTATGCTTGTTAGCGGGGCATTGAGGTCGACACCGACAAGTGCCTTAGAGGTTATGTTGCACCTTCTTCCGGTCGACATTTTTGGCAAACAGATGGCGGCAAATACGGCTGTACGACTTGCAGCCGTCTCTCAGTGGAGGTGTCTTAGTATAGGACACTCTACTATTGTTAGATCGTTGAAGGATGAGCTGGCGAATCTTGACTACATTAAACCTACTCTACGCTTCGAGAAGCGATTTCGGACCTCCTTCCCTTCAAGGGATTCCTGGAGGGATAGACCGTTATCGGAAACCAAAGCGTTGCAATTATTCACAGATGGCTCCAAGCTAGACGGCAAAGTATGAGCTGGAGTATTCTGTGACAAATTAAATGTAAACATTTCTATTCGTCTCCCTGATTACTGCAGCGTGTACCAAGCTGAAGTCGTAGCGATTGAGGAGGTCATGACGTGGTTGAAGCATAATGTGTTATCCTCAGACGATATCACAATCTATGTGGACAGTCAAGCGGCGATCCGGCCGTTAGAATCGGTGTCTTTGACGTCACGGGTGGCGTGAGATGGGTGAGAATTTCAATATCCAGGTAATCTGGGTCCCAGGTCACTCGGGCGTCATGGGGAACTGCAGGGCAGATGAACTTGCTAGGCATGGTACGACTATCCAGCTGCAACCGGAAAGGGCAAATCTGGGGAGGCCTATCACAGCGCTGAGACAAGCGCTTGGGAAGCAGGCGCTATCCTCAGCGGGGGAAAGGTGGTCTAACACCCTCACCTGTAGAGTTGCAAGACAAGTTTGGCCAAAGCTGGACTTGGGGCGCACTAGGGCATTAATATCCTTACGCAGACGTGAATTAAGAACGGTCGTAGGAATTCTCACGGGACACTGCCTTTTTGGAGAACATGCAAGAAGGCTGGGTCTGGAGGCTAATGACTTCTGCAGAAGCTGCTTGGACGAAGAGGAGGAAGAGACATTGGTCCACTTCCTTTGCTTGTGTCCAGCATTGGCTCGCAGAAGGCACAAACACTTAGGTAAGTTCAGGATGGACTGCCTCTTGGATCTCGAAAACAGTAAAGTGCAGGACGTCTTACGCTACATAAGTAGCTCGAAATGGTTCCAATAGGGGTAAAAGGGGATACATCCTGTGGTATCACAATGGACCGTCACCGGTCTAAGTGTGCGTAAGCAGTCACTACAACCTAACCTAACCTAACCTAATAGATTATTTTATAGAATTATGATGAAAGTATTTAAAATGAGAGGAGAGTGTAAATGCCTTACGGCTAAGCTTTTTCTTGGCTTGTGTGTTGTATATATGATTTTAAACTACCAAAAATGATGCGGTATTTGCTGAATCGCAAGAAGACAGCGAATTTGTTACTAATAATATGGAAATTGATCCACCACCACCACCACCACCAAAAAAATAAAAAGAGACTTTGTCCACAGAAGATTTATCCATGACAAAATTTGATGATGCACTGATGAAATTTATATCGGCTGTAAATTCTGAGAAAGAAAACGATGAGTTCCAACTGTTTGACCTTCAGATAGCGTCGCAATTAAGAGAGTTACCGGTAGTTCAAGCGTTACATCTCATGTTATCGCGCCACCAAACGTAACATCAACAAATATTTGTCCTCCTTGTTCACCATCTCTATCGTCATCATCATCACAATCATTCTCCGGCACATTTTAAACCGGTAAAAATTATTCGCCCGCCTTCATCTTTTCCACCATCATCTTCACCATCACCATCAATGCAGGAATTTAATTTTTCTGATATCACTGAATCAGTGACGTGCAACCTCCCGACATTTTCAACATCATCGGTATCAACATTAAGACAGTCAAATAAAGTTCTCCAGACAAACATCAAACCGGTTAAAATAATTCGCCCGCCTCAATCTTTCTCGCCATCATCACCATCTATGCAGAAATATTATTCGAGCGTAACTGATTCAGCTACTGGTTAACTCCCAACATTTTCAAGATCATCAACATCGACATTTGTAAGTAACATTTCTTGAATGAAAATTCAAGAGGCACACTTCAAACCGGTTAAAATCATTCGGCTGCTTCCTTTTTTTTTCCCATCATCGGAAATTTATTCGCATGATCAAAACGAAGAGGTACCTGTCAATAATTTGGACATTCGAAGCAAAACACACTCAATTTGTGCTACTACACCGGCCAAAGAGAAAAATTATTAAATGTTGCCATGCATGAAGCAGACGAATATGCCACATTTTAATAATTGAGTTTTGTTGTAGAAAATGATTTTATTGTAACTGAGCTATGAAATGGATTAAAATATTTACTCACCCCTTTATTTTATTAGAATCATTTTTTATATTATATGCATATGTACTATGTATGTATATACTATGTGTATACCAACGAAATATATTTACAGTCACTCACAAAAATTTGCGTACACCTTAAAAATCGAACGAATTTCACACTAAGATCAAAACCAATTAACGGCTTCTGTATTTTGTGTTTACATAGGCATAAATAACAAGACTTTAATAAATAACTCAGGTTTTTCTAAAATAAAAGGTCAGAAAAATTTGCGTACATTTAATAATTATAAACAAAAATTTGATATAAGATCAAAAATTACTATTTTGTTGTACGTCGTTTGGCTTCCAGCATTCTCGAAGCCATAGAATTCACTAAATTCATGGTCGTGGCATACTTTATTTTCTAATCTATTAGTTTTAATTGTTCTTTTGTAGTCATCCGATGTTTGTGGACTCTTCTACTTAGTTCTCCCCACAAATGCTCTATATGATTCAAATCTGGTGATTGAGGTGGATGTTTTAGTTGTTCAGGGACCCTGTAGAGCGGTCATTTCTTTACTATACTCGCCATATGCTTTGGATCGTTGTCCTGTTGGAGGTACCACTTAGAAGGAAGACCCAACTTTTCGACGTTAGACGGTCATTTTTTTTTTTAAATATCTAAATATATCTCAGCAGTCATGTTTCCATCGAAAAACACCATATTTCCGACACCATTTGCTGCCATAGAGCCCCAAACCATTATAGACCCACCCATATATTTAATTATTTGGTTTACATTTTTTTTTTCCTCAAACGCCGTATTAGCCTTCCTCCAAATTTTCCGCTGGGCATTTGGCCCAGGAATCCTAAACATGCTTTTATTGGAAAATAAAATATTTTGCCACAGTCTAATATCCTTTTCTTGGTACAATTGTATAACAATTCTTTGGATTGTATTATGCGTTTTGTTAACGATTGCTCCAATTTCCCTGTAAGATTTGCCTTCTTTAAATAATTTTACTATCGCAACTCATAATTCTACTGACGTTTTTCGTTTTGTGAAAGGGATTTTGTTGAAACACACTCAAAATTTGAAACATCGACAAAACGTAGATCAATTAATTACGACTGATGGGTACCTAGGAATTTTACTCGGTTTTAGTGAAGATAACGGTAATATATAAGAAATAAAACGTTGTACGCAAATTTTTGTGACGTTGAATTTTAGAAAAACGTGAATTATTTATTGAAGCAAATATTTTTTTTACCAAATACGATCTTTCTTATTACTTATGTCTAACAGTAAAGATACAGAAGCCGTTAATTATTTCTTTTAGAGTGTCGATTTTTAGAGTGTACGCAAATTTTTGTGAATGACTGTGAAATATTTATTATACATATTTAATTTTTTTTTGGGATTAATTATTATAAAATGAAAGTTAATTAAATTTCGCTTCACGATGCGGTATAAATGTGATAATGTAATACCCGTCTAAGATTGGGTCGATAAAAAACTATACGTAACTACAGAATTTTTTTCCACTGGCTTTCTATGGCTCCATTGGAAACAACATATTTAACAATATTTTTTCCTGGTCGTAGTAGCTGTTAACATTCTACATATTAGCTGTATTTCCACGAGAAAAATTTAATTCGAATTATTTTTGAATAATTTTTAACAAGTCGCGAAATATTTTTTCGAATTGAAATAAAACAACACAGAGAAAGAACAATTTGGCATCTGGTGTCAGGTGGTATAACTAAAATTAGGAATGAATTAAATAATTCAAACTTTTGGTTTGAATTATTTTATTCGTCTGTCGTGAGCAATTGTTGTTGTAATATTCTCATGGAAATACGACTACTGTCTTCCTATGGAATCAAAATTAGTGTCAGATATAATAAGTTCATCGTGCACACGAAGTGCACACGAAGCTTTCACAATTAAATCCGCGGTATCCAGCGACGTTTCTATCGGCCTTAGGAATATCCTAAATCGCGCCTCGAATCAACCGAATGCACACTCTACAATCATCCTTGCTCGGCTTAGTCTATAATTAAAGACATTTTCAGGTAAAGTTAGGTCCAAATTTCTATTAAACGGTTTCATCATATTGCGCGATAGGGGAATGCATCATCTCCAATAAATAAATAAGAAGTTTCGGTTTCTTGCCCTGATAATTTTGCCGACGGTGGATTATTCAAAACCCCATTTGTAATAAGTGCCTCATAAAAACGACTCTTTTTATAACTGGTACTATAATTTATCCTCCCATTTGACCCAACATCAATAAAGAGGAATTTCCCATTCGCATCTACAACCGCAAACAAAATGATACTGAAGAACCCCTTGTAACAATAAAAGTTAGAACCAGATTTGGCAGGAGCTTTGATTTTAATGTGTTTCCCACCAAATGCGCCCAATATGTGTGGATACTGCTCCGTATCTGTTTAAACTGCTCTGCAATTTTATTCCATTCCGTATTCGTTTGTGGAACCTAAAAAAATAATAATAATTTATTATTGTTGTTCATGAATATAGAAAAATTAATTTTCTTTTCTTTTTGTTGGAGCGCATTCCATAAGGCTTGAAGGACCTCTGGTACAAATTTTGATATTGTTTTATGTGAAACTCTTGACATATACTCCAAAGATCTGTAAGAGTCACCCGACGCAATAAACCTTACAGTTATTGCGAGCCTCACTCTAGACCAAATTGCCTCCCGCAAAACGGTATACTGCTTCTTAATTGCCGGTTCCACCTATAAAACATATGTATTATGTACATATAGTTGGCGTTTTCGGAAATAGACCTTGGGTAAGTTCACAATAAATTTCGACCGTGTTCTTTTTCAAGTCCTCCTGCATAAGGTTTTTACGTTTAAAGAAAAGTCTTTGCATGGGCTTTCTTAATCATTTTAAACTTTAAAGCCTTCTCCTGAAAACGATTATTTTACTTATAGTATTTCTAAGTGAAATACAACCTATTCTACTTCAAAGGCAACTTTTTAAAATTAATATTTATAATTTTACAATTTTAAAGCAGGGATTCGGAGCGGAGCGGATTGGAGCGAGGAGCGGAGTGGAGCTTAATATATTTCTACGCCAAAAATATAACTACTGGTTATAACTACTATCTGTCCTTGAGGACATCCGTTTTATAAAGCTTAATAAGTTGAAGAACATTTATGTTTATGAATTAATTAATTTTGTATTTGTTACTTTTATTTTCAGTGATATACTGTATTATGAATTATTATAAAGTTATTTTGATGTTTTATTAATTTCCGCATAAATATCTCCAGTGACGTTGGAGCGGAGCGGATTGAAGGAGCGGAATGGAGTGACGGAGCGGAGCGAATCGGACAAATTTTGCTCGGAGCGGAGCGAGAGGGGAGTGAGTTTCTAACGAAGCGGAGTGAGAGCGGAGCTGGAGCGGTATTTCTTTCGCTCCGAATCCCTGTTTTAAAGTTTTGTTAAATTTTACATTTGTGTATTATAATATTCAAACTTCTTTAAAAAATTCATATTATAACTCACCAGTTGTAATAATTATCTCTTTACTTAAAATGACCTTTATTGTTTTTACTGCACACGCTTTATTTTATCTTATCTTACTTTACATGTCATTTGAAATGCTGTTCTACTACGACTAATTTTATACATCATTTTACATATATAATATGAATGGCCCCATAAACAGCATCGCTTGGAATGCATTACTGATATATAATGGACGGTCATTACATTACCCCTACAATTAAAATTTAATTCATTAAATGGTTTACAACCTAATTACAAATGACCTTACAAATAAGAATAAATTTAAATTTATAATTAGACTATGTTAAGTATTCATACATAATCTTACATATACACAGGTTCTTTCCTGATTCTCGTTGTTCTTCTCGGTATCGTCTCATTGTTAGGAATGGAATTACTTGATCCGAATGATTGATCTTCCTTTTCCTTATCCATGTCACCTTCGTCTCCACCGTCAGGAATCACTTTATGTTTTGCCTGACATAACACTTGCCATCTACGCCCTGAACTACTGCAGCTTTACCATTTCTCTCCTTTACCACAAATTGTTCAGGATCGTAATTCGTGGATAATTTATTCTCTGGTTTCGTGTTCTGACTTATCACATTATCTCCTATTCGTATGTCTCCTTCCGTTGCATTCTCTTAAGGTCGGTGTACTCCTTACGCCTTAGTTTCACTTCTGTATCCCTTTCCCTGACATCTTCATCGAATACAAAATTATCATTCGCTAAATGTGGAATTTTCTCCTTGAAAATCCGGTTGAACATCAATTTTGCAGGACTAGCGTTCGTTGACGGGTGAATTATATTTGAATACATCCACAAATAATCGTTTAATTCATCCCGGTAATCCTTTTTTTCCAATTGCGCGATTTTTAAACGTTTTAAAATAGATCGGTTCTGTCGCTCAACCTCGCCATTTGATGACGGTGAATATGGTATCGTATGCTTGAGTTTAATTGCTAGTGTCTCACAAAATTTTCCGAATTCATTACTAGTGAATTGAGGTCCGTGGTCGGTAATCATTACCTCAGGACAACCGAACCGTGTGAAAATAGGTTTTAAAATTTCGATTGTTTTCTGACTTGTGGTCAGTCTCATTACTTCCACGACCGGCACATACCGACTATAATCATCCGCTATTACCAAAATATAGTCTTTATTCGGTAATGGTCCGAGAAAATCTATCCTTAACTGTTTCCAAGGGCCTTTGGGCAACTCCATCAAGTATAATGGCTCTGGATTCTTTTTCTTTGCTACTATTTGACAACTGTTGCACGATTTTACAAATTTCGTTACATCAGCATCCTGGTTATACCACCAAGTCTTACTTCTCAGTCTTCTCTTCATCATTGACTCTCCTGGGTGTCATTCATGTGCCAATTCGAGAATTCTCAATTGCAAACTTTTTGGAATTACTATCCATCTAAAACGCAACAGCATACCGTTTATCTCCGATAAATCTTCTGAATATCTTTTATAATTTGCCATTTGGTGCGGCCATTTCCCATACTTCAAACAATACTTTAAGTCTGTCATCTCCTCGTCTTTCATAACTTCGCTTTTGATTTCTTCCAATGTTATGGCTTTTGGTGTCGCAATTCGGATAACTTCATTAAGATAATTTTCACCTCTTTTGTCGTATGTTCTATCATTTGATTCTGGTTGACACAACCTTGACAATGGATCGGCTATATTAGTTTTACCTGGTCGATATATAACATTCATATTAAACGATTGAAGACGCAAGACCCATCTCTCAATTCTAGGACATGGCTTCGATGAAGGTTTAAATAGAATCTCCAGTGGCTTGTGGTCGGTTATGAGATCAAACTCCTCCCCCATCACGTACATCTTAAACCTCTCCACTGCCCACACCAATGCCAAAGCTTCCTTCGCTGTCTGTGAGTAACGTCTCTCTACGTCTGATAAACCTTTAGAAGCAAAAGCCACTATTCTAGCTTCCTTTTTATTGTTTTCTTGCATTAATACTCCTCCTAGCCCATATGGACTAGCATCGGCTACTACTATTGTTCGGTCTTTTGTATCGTAATACCCTAAAGTCGTTTCGTTAATTATTAACTCTTTAAGCTTTTGAAATGAACTTTCCTGCTCGGACTTCCATTCGAATTTATTTCCTTTTCTAGTAAGAATCTTTAATGGTTCACTAATTGTTGCCAAATCTGGAACAAACCTACCTACATAATTCAATATTCCCAAAAAACTGCGTACTTCTTCTTTGGTATTCGGTTGCCTGAAGTTCCTATGGCCGTGGGTGTGGGTGGTTACACGCCATAATAATTTTATCCTTCACTTATACAAATAATTAAATATTCAACATTTATTTTATAATGCTTTTATTTATGTTTCGGAATTCTTTCTTTTTATTTTGCACAATTTTATTTCTTTTTAAAGATTTACAATTTATTTTGTATAAATCTTTATTTAGCTTTATTCACTTACTGGCCTCATATATAACGGCTCAGTAAAAGCTAGTAGTTAATATTTTTAATTTTAATATCAATTATATACACGACACAATGATGTGCGTCGTGACTCAGTTAAATGATTATTGTTTTTTATTGCATAGGAAAATTCCTTTTATATGAATTCTCCCTTTGTTTTTGCAGCTCATACTACGATAGCGTAAATTTAGTGAACTCGTATTTTTAGCATTTTGATTTATAGTTCAGAATGCTCATAACTAGAGGTCACGCGGAATAATTTAGAAGAATAAAATGCTTGTTATAATTTAGTACATTTTAATTTGTTTATTTTTGAACTGTCATTTTCTGTCAGTGCAATTAGTGAAATTAGTGAACGCCACATTCCCTATGTCTTGAACTCTATCTACTGTCGGTCTGATACCCTTAGAGTTCAAAATATGTCCCATAAAAACAATTTCGTTTTTTTTATACTGACATTTTTCCTTAGTTAAAATTATCCCGTTTTCCTCTAACTTAGTTATTACCCTATCTAAAATAAAATTATGTTCCTGCATGCTCTCCGTAAAAACTAGTATATCGTCTATGTATACTACTACACTTGGGATTCCTACTAATAAATTCTCCATCGTCTTTTGGAATATCTCGCTAGCGCATGTCATCCCAAACATTAGCCTTTTGAATCGATAAACGCCTTCGTGTGACACAAATGCTGTTATCTGCCTAGATCTTGGCGTAATTTCTATTTGATGAAATGCGTTCCTTATATCTAGCTTACTAAACACCATGCTCTTTGACAAACTGGGAAGAATGTCATCAAAAGTAGGCAAAGGATGTACCTCTCTTTTTATCGCCCTATTAGCCTGTCGCATATCTACGCATAATCTAACGTCATTACCGTTATCTTTCGGGACTACTACCAATGGAGATATCCACTCCGATATTCCTTCGACCGGTTCTATTATATCATTTTCCAATAACTCTTTTAATTTAATCGATACTTTTTCTTTCAAAGGAATTGGAACTCTTCTGTAAGGCTGGCGAACAGGGATTATTGATTCATCGAGATGAATCTCGACTTTAACGTCTTTCAATTTTCCGACTTTAATATCCGCTTCGTTCAATGACTCATACTCAAATTATTCCCAACTCAATTGCCACCTTACCACTTAACAGAGAAGTTCCATTACCTTCCACTATATACAGATCAGACTCTGTTTTCTTTCCTTTACCCGCACTACTTTAAATATCTTTATATTATTGCCACCATAATCTTTTAGCTTACTCTCGATTGAATTACATTCCTTAAGATATGTGTCCGTGCTAATTATGTTAACTCCTGCCCCGGTATCTACAACCATTCTAATTTTGACGTTTCCGACTAAGCAAATTACTGTCATATCCCTATTTTTGCTACACTCACTGCTATCAATATTCAACACCTCACTACTTTCCGAAGAGCTGTTCCCATCTGTCACAAATTTAACCCGATTGTTGCCTACTCTAGTTCTACACATCTTTTCTAAATGGTTTAACATTTTACATTTGTTACACTTTTTTTCCTAATGCTGGGCAAATTTTGTCCCTACTAAAATGACTTACACGTCCGCTTCTGAAACAAGCCAGTTCATTCACACGCTTACCTGTACTTCTATTTCTGTCCGGGTTTTCAGTAGATTTGTTTCGCCGATAATTGCTCTGACCTTGATGTTGGTTATGTTTTGGTTGGTTTGGTCGTCCATTTTGATTTATTTCAGTCGACACGTTGACTTTTCTCACTTCTTTATCAGCCATATGCATATCCACTATCTCTACACCTTGCACGATTTTTATTAACTCATCCAGTTCAACACTTCCTTTCTCGATCACTTTTTTTTCTAATTCGGCATGTTTTGAATTATATACAATTTGATCCCGCACGTGTTCTTTCGCGTTGTCAAATTCGCACTTGGCAGCTTGTTGTCGTAATCTCACTACAAATTGATTAATGGTTTCCTCCCTATCTTGCTTCATGACTCGAAAATACCTCCTTTCTAGTGCTGAGCTCGTTTTGGGCAAAAAGTACCCATCTAGTGCTTTTATTATAGAATTGAACTCATCTTCTTCCTTTTCCGCTTCGACTTCTGCGTCTTGCGATAAATTATAATAAATGTCTTGTAATTCAAGACCACCGCTATGCAACATCTAGAATTTTTTTATTTCGTTGTTTGTTATTTGGTTAGCTTTAATCATTATCTCAAATGATCGTTTCCATTTGATCCAGTTTACCGCGATGTTCCCATCTAGATCCAATTTCTGTATTTCATTTTTATCGGTCGCCATTACGTACACGTTTTTACGTACAAATTTTTTTTTTTTTTTTTTTTTTAACCTCAATTTCTTCTCGTTTATTTCTTTTATTTTATCTGGATTTAACCATTCAATTATTTTGAATTATTATCAGTTAATAATACTTTTTTTTTAATCCTCGTCGCCAATGTAATAATTATCTCTTTACTTAAAATGACCTTTATTGTTTTTACTGCACACGCTTTATTTTATCTTATCTTACTTTACATGTCATCTGTAATGCTGTTCTACTACGACTAATTTTATACATCATTTTACATATATAATATGAATGGCCCTATAAACCGCATCGCTTGGAATACATTACTGATATATAATGGACGGTCATTACACCAGTCACCATAATTAAAATTTCCTCGAACTGTTCAATATGAATTCTAGTAAAATTTTGGAAATTGCCGCCAGCAGAACCCCAGTTTAAATCGTACAACAAATGCGCTTCTACATCGTGGTCTCCTCGCTTAATTAAAAATGGATTTACCCAAATTGGTCTCTTTCGCTTTCTTTTAGAATCTAAATTATTTAATTTAATGTCTTGTAAAATTTTTAAGTGGCGCAAAACTTTTAAACCAAGCGCAATCTTTATTTTTATTTTTTTGAGACATCACTTTCAATTTAACAAATGACGCTATAAAATATCAAAATGCAAATGATTTCTAAACGTCAAATTTATTGTATGCTTTCCTCACCCGATACCATTTTTTATATTTTTGTTACAAGATATGGTAATTGTAATGGTATAATTCTTGTCAGGTGGAGTAGCCGGGTTATATACCTAAAAACTTCACATCTTCAATTGACATAATTAGAAACATTCCTATCGATGTCTCTGTTGAGGAAATCCAAAAAATATTAAATCGACCTTCCACATTTCAAAAATAGAAAGAATAACAAAATGGAATAAAGTTAAAAAATTAGCTGAAAATCTTGAAGTAGTTACAGAGCAAAATTTTTTTTTTTTTATCCAACGAAAAGTCCCCAAACAAGTAAATTTTACCAATGATATCTCAGCTGAAAACCAAGCCTGGTCTAATAGTAATTTAATGAATTCTGACACTAGAAAAATTAAAATCCTAACTGACTTAGTGAACGAGTTAAAATGTCAAATAAATGAATGAGACTCAATTTTTAATGAAGTTGAATCACTTAACTCTTCTCTTCTCGCTACACACGATCCAACTTGTTGGACTGACGGTCGGCCCGACCAAATTGGATGTTGTCTACAAACGATCCAACCTACCATCCAATTTTTTGATTTTTGTTTTGTTGTTTTCGTTTTAAAAGCACTACACACGATCCAATTTGGTTGGTTGGTTGTAAGTGCCTGGTTCGATTTGGTTGGGTTGGATGTAAAATTGTACGGTGTGTATGCATGTCGGTCCGATAAAATTAAGTTGGATGTGTCAGATCACTCATTCCTGTTGCATTTCTTCGTCTCTTACCACTTTACACTGTTTTTGCCTATAAACAAAATTTAGTTTATAGGCAAAAACAGTGCTAAGAGGTAAGAGACGAAGAAATGCAACAGCGTAAGCGTGACTCGTGTGGAATGGGTGGATGGAAATTCCATCCAACCGACCAACTAACCAACGCGATGTTTTAAAGAAAGAAAAATATTTTCCCATGCGTTTTATACGAAAAATTTGATTTTTCCTCCTTTCCAAATCCTTCACAATAGCTCAGTCTTTTTGCATTACTCCACACTATAAAACTCTGTGCGAAACCAAAATTTACGGATATCTAATAGAAAAGCAAGGACACTTTAATTAATATAAAATGATTAAAATGCAAAACAGTAAACATAAGATTGTTAGCAGAATATAGAAAATTTTCTCTGCGCACGACTTTAATTTACAAATTTGTTTTCCAAATGTTTTGTTGACTCAACGATCTGGAAAACCCCACTTATCATGTTCTTAAAAAACAACAATTATTTTTGGTTTCGCTTATCTGTTTTAAAATTAACAATATTTCTGCTATAAATATTGTAAATACATTTAAAGATTAATTATTCATATTTTAGTTTTAATTCAACTCTAATGTGAATACAAGTGCTATTTAAATATCTCACATTTAAATTGTTTGTGTTTGAAAATGGCAAAATTAAAATTATTAAAATACTTTTTATTCATGTGTATAACAGTGCAAATAGTTAACAGTCAGAATTTGAGGCGTAGCATGGCCATAGTATTCGATGTAACCTCATCAATGACCGATGAAATAAACTCGTTACGTGAAGGTGTTAAATTGTTATTACAAAGTTTTACGAGTCGCGCGGATAATCCAATTTCTGATTATGTTTTTGTACAATTTCGAGATGAAGAATCGGAATCGTACGTAATACCAACAGTTGTAGAAACTGATGCGAATAAAATTTTCAAACATTTGGATACGTTCGGAATAAATGGTGGGATAAATCGAGACTGTAAGGAATCATGCTTCCGTGGTATTAAATATGGTTTAGAGAAGTCTAATGAAAATTCAATTATGTTTGTGTTTACGGACGCGGGAACGAAACATAAGGAATTGAAACCAGAGCTGGAAAAATTAATTCAACAGAAAAAAATTACGGTGTATTTTTTTTTGACTGAGGGATGTGGCCGACAAGATTATGAAATTCAATATTATTACGATTTGGCTGCCAGCTCTAATGGTTTGGTTTTTGATGTTGATTATAGGCAAATCAAAGAAGTGAGTACTTAAAAATTAATTTGTATATATTTGTATTTGTATTACGTATGTGTTGATAAACTCTACATGACCTAGGCATAACTTTGATTATTTTAAAATTGTTGTAGAAGTTTTTTGTAAAATTTTTTTTTTTTCGAAAAAATTCGCAAAATGCGCAAAATTCTTTATCAAATATTCTCATTTTTAGGTTAAGGTTAACCAATTTTTCAGGGGTTTGTATCCTTATAAAAAAAAAAAAATAATAATCCCCAAAAATCAATTTTTTTAAATATAACAAATTGAAATATTATTTTAATTCGTTTTATACCTTAGAGGATGGGGGCTGCCGCTCCCAAACCCCCGCTTTGATATTTTTTTTTAAATATAACATTCATAGAAATTGGAACATTTTTAAAATATTTGTGTTCTTTAATAATTACTCACATACTAGAATAAAAGACTCCCCAAAGCCGCTTAGCATTAGTCCTTTCTGCGCAAGGATGAAAAGAAATTATGTAGCCTTCTTTTGCAGAGCACTTTATTTTGCATTTTTTGGCATTTTTATTTTTGGGAAAATGATCCCATTTTCCAGAGCTCCTTCCAAAAATACTAAATTGGCAAATCCCAAAAATTATACATAAGACAAGAAAGAAAAATAATCTCAAAATCTAGCTTAAAAATTAAAGATTTATTTTAAATTTATAATTTGTTAAAAGTTAGCCAAAGGCTAAAATCAATTAACCCATCCAATGCCCAGTTGGCCCTGAATTTCCTCTCTTTCGTCCTTTATATAATTGGGTTTGTTTCATAATACAAGTTAACATATAAAAATATTTGGTCTTCAGCTAAATATTTAGCTGGACGAAATTGGGTAGTCAGATATTTAGCTCCACAATTAAAATGTTCATTTACCTATAAAATTAGCTTGCATTGAATTTGTATTATGAAAGGCAATTTCTTAAAAAAAGAATGAGATTGGCGATTTTTTTTTTTTGTGAAACCGGGCATAAGAAAATAGTTTGTGCAATATTTTTTAAATATTCTAACTTTAAAATTTAAATTGGAGATTTAATTTATTTTGGTTAGGATTCTTGTAAAAAACAGGATAATAAGTCCAAATAAGAAGTTGCAAAAGCGAGGCTTTTTATCATTCTAATTTAGAAAATGAAAACTAAAATCTTCGCTTTCTCTATTAAAGATTTAGCATTAGCTTCCGTTAAAATTTTAAAATGTTAAAAATTATCAGTCGAGTGATAAAATATTAAAAGTTGAATTTTTAATTTTCGTTTCAATTTAACATAATTCTGTTCACAATCCCATATTAACAAAATTCCCATAAGCTATCGCAATATTAAAAAAAAACATTTTTTTTTTTATTTCGCTTATCTGTTTCAAAATTATCAAATATATTTGTCATAAAAACGGGTAATCTATAAAATACAGCTTCACATTTAATTTTAATTGTTTTCGGTTAGTTTTCTTGGAACTGTTAATGTAATTGTTGTGTATTTAGTATTGTAGATAATCTGTCATTGAAAATGATGAGGCCAAAATTTTTAAACTATTTTTTATGTATGTAGCCTGGCCATAGTCTTCGATGTAACCTCATCGATGACCGATGAAATAAACTCGTTACGTGAAGGTGTTAAATTGTTATTACAAAGTTTTACGACAAAGTTTTACGAGTCGGGCGGCTAATCCAATTTCTGATTATGTTTTCGTACAATTTCGTGATGAAGAAACCGAATCGTATGTAATACCAACTATTGTCGAAACCGATGCCAACAAAATTTATAAACATTTGGATACGTTGGGAATAAATGATGGCGTCAATTATGATTGTATGGAATCATGCTTCCGTGGTATTAAATATGGTTTAGAAAAGTCGAATGAAAATTCAATTATGTTTGTGTTTACGGACGCGGGAACAAAACATAAAGAGCTGAAACCAGAGCTGGAAAAATTAATTCAACAGAAAAAAATTACGGTGTATTTTTTTTTTTGACTGAAGGCAATCGCTCTGATAAGACTTCACTTTCTTTTGTTTTTCTGTTAACTTTTCTCTAACATTAAACCCTACTAAACTTGGTTTCAAAAGATCATCTTTAATTGGAACTTTTGTCCTGGTTCTCCTACTCATGAGCAATTGCGCGGGTGAAGCATTCAATTCGGCAACAGGATGGTTTCTATACTCTAGCAAGGAATATTCTATATCTCTGTTATCTTCCCTAGCTTTACGTATAATATTTTTGGCAATGTGTACCGCTTTCTCCGCTTGCCCATTAGACCGTGCATATCTAGGACTACTTGTTCTAATTTCAAAATTCCACTCCTGACTAAATATGGAAAATTCTTTTGACGCGAAAGGCATATTATCACTTATCAATATTTTTGGGATACCATTATTCGAAAAAATAATTTTAAGACACTTTATTATATCGTTTGACTGCTTAGACTTTAACTCGACTATTTCGAGCTATTTGCTAAAATAATCAGTCACAACCAAATAGTTCTCCGTTCCTGATTGCAAGATATCGCATCCAATTTTCTCAAATGGATACTCAGGAACTTCATGTGGAATTAACGGCTCATATGAATTAGAAGACCTATATTTCTCACATACTCTACATTTATTGATGAAACCCTCTATATCATTGTCGATTCCGGGACAATATAAAATTTGTCGTGCTCTTTGTTTTGTCTTGCTTATACCAACATGAGCTTCATGTAACTTTTCCAACGTATGTCTACGTACTATTTATGGGACCACTATTCGATCGTTTAAGTATACTATCCCCTCATCACAAAATATATCCTGTCGACATTTCCAAAATGGCTTTACCTCCTCAAGGAGAAATCTCTTCTCCTTAGGCCAACCATTTTGATATTCATTCAAGATTTGATTTAAGACTTTGTCCCTTGAAGTCTCCATCACCATTTTTTGCTTATTCAACTCTGTCATGTTTACGGAATGAACGACTTCCTCGTACTCTCTAAACTCATTCGCTGATTCATCTATTAAAAATGATCTGGACAGATGGTCAGCTATATGCATTTCTTTACCCGGGACATACTTTAACTCAATCTCATATACTAGCAGTTTCATCTTCATTCTCTGAAGACGTGACGAATTTATTTTTCCTAATTCTTTTTTCATTATACTTATTAAGGGTTTATGATCAGAATGAATCTCGACTTTTCTTCCGTATATAAAATAATGGAATTTTACACACGAATAGATTACAGCTAGCAATTCTTTTTCCACCTGAGCATACTGTTATTCCGTTGCTGTTAAGCTCCTGGATGCATAAGCTACAGGTTTTCGATTCTGTAACAATACACACCCTAAGCCATATTGGCTGGCATCTGTCTGTATCACTATTTTTTCCTTTTCATTGAAAGGCTGTAAAATAGGTGACTTAACGATCATATGTTTTAAATTTTTTATCGACTTTGTATGACTATCTAACCATAAGAATTCATTATTCTTTTTGAGCAACTGTCGTAAAGGTTCAGTATGACTAGCCAGATTTGGAATGAAACTCCGCATATAGTTTATCATTCCGAGGAATCTTTGTAATTCCTTCCTATTGGTTGGATCTGGCATTTCTGTTATTGCTCTAATTCTATTTGGAACAGTACTTATACCATCCCGACTAAACACATGCCCTAGAAACCTGACTTTGTCCACTTTGTATTGAATTTTTGTTTTATTGAATTTTATATTCAATTCTTTAACCCTCTTGACTACTTTCAACAATCTTTCATCATGTTCTTTTTCATTACAACCATATATCAGTATGTCATCCATGTAAATAAGAATTCCCGAAATATCTCCAAAATTTTTTTCATTTAACTTTTGAAAAGTTTCCGGTGCTATATTTATACCAAAAGGCAACCTTTTAAAACAATAGCAACCAAATGGTGAACTAAGCGAACAAAGTTTTTTCGAATATTCGTTCAACTCAATCTGATAAAATTCGTCCTTAAGGTCTAAAACAGAAAATACATTTGCACCTGTAAATTTTGCCGCAAGATCCTCTAACCTTGGTATTTCGTAATAGTCTTTTTTAATCGCTTCGTTCAAATACTTGGGATCTAAACAAATTCTCATCGAGCCATCCGGTTTCTCAACTACTACCAAATTGCTCACCCACTCAGTGGGTTCTTTTAATGATTGTATTATGTCATTGTTTTCAAGTTTTTCTATTGCTTGTTTGACTTTTCCTTTTATAGCAATCGGAATCCTACGTGGGGGTCTAGACACTGGATGAGCATTCTCCTTTAGGACTATTTTTAATTTTTCAGGAAATCTCCCTAGACCTATAAAAATTTCTGAGTTTTCTTTAACAAAATTTTCTTTTTCGTTTGTAGCTACGAGTATACATTAACATTTTTAATTACTTTTAAACTTTTAATAGTCTCTAAACCAATTATGGGAGTTAAATTCGCATCAACTACAATGAAAAGTTCAATTTTCCCAATATCATTATATGTCACGCTTAACCTTACTTTCCCTAAAGGAATTATTTTCGACCCCTCATACGCCCTTAAAATTATATCAATCTCCTGTATCTTACTATCGCCTTTTATTTTTCATATATGTCTATTGGAAGTATATTTACATCCGCCCCCGTATCTATTTTAAACAAAATTTGTTTTTCGTTTATTAATAAATTTTCAAACCATCCCTTATTATTCTGTGTTATTGACAAAACACTTCTATTCTTTTTATCTATCTCAATTTCATCTTTTATTTCAGGACCCCTTATGCCCTGGATATCAATACTATCGATACAAAAATCATCACAATCATTCCGCTCTTGTAACTCGTCAACTCTTTTAGACCTGCAACATTTTGTAAAATGATGCCACGACTTGCATTTCTTACATCTAAATCCATAAGCTGGGCATTTTCCCCACGCGTGTCGCTCGTTACATTTTTTGCAATTTATCATTTTTACATCTACCGAATCCCCCGATTGTGATGGTTTTTGCTCTTTTCTACCCGCTTTCGATTTATTCATCGAAACAAACTTAACTTTATTATAATCTAAATTTTTATTATAATTAATACTAAATTTTCTAACGTCATTTATTTCAGTTTCTGTTGTTTTTTGTATTTCTCTTGCCTGCATTGAAGAGCGTTATTCCATCCTACACTTATCGACTGTTTCGATCAACGTTGGATTTCCTAATTTCAGCAGCTTTTTCTGAAGTCCAGTGTCTTTTAAACTAAACACGATGCTGACTCGTGTTATGCTGTCCTTCAACGTTCCGGATTCACAATTTTCTGACAATGTTTTCAGGTCTGTCAAAAAATTATCAAACGTTTCATTTTCTTGTTGTCGTCGATTATAAAAATGATGTCTCTCGTATAGTAAATTTATTTTAGGTACACAATATTTATTGAATTCCTTGATGACGTCTTCTAATTTGGCTTCTTCTATCTTTTGAATGCCCAATGTGTCCAATATTTCGTTAGCTTCTTCGCCCACTAAGTTTCTAAATACCGCTACTTTGACCTGATCTTCGTTTGTGTTGCAGCCCGTAGCAATCATCAAAATATCAAACTGCCTTTTAAACTTCTGCCAATTTAATTGTAAATTTCCTTTAATTGTTAAAGGTGCTGGCCTTTTCATATTCTCCATTACAATTTTTAATTTTGGTCAAATTTTAGCAAAATGGCGTACTTTTTCTTTTCTTGAATCACGTTTTCAATTGTCGAGTTTTACAACTGATTTTTTTTTTTTCATTATTTTACTTTTTTTTTTTTTTTTTTTTTAAACAAAACCAACTGCGCCATGTTATATACCCGTTTACGGTGATTATTAATAAAAATACAATATAATAATATGTTCTTTATAACAAGTCTCTTTTTATTATATCATTGTACATGTGCATCTCTTATATATTAATTCATTTACATTCCACTGAACTTAAAATAATAATAACCGCGTTTACGTGTCATTAGATTCAATTCATTATACATCAAATATAGCTTGTTGATTAACTGCGATAACATTGTACAGTTACGAGAGGAGGCTTTCATGGGTTCTTGTTTGAAATATAATCTGGGGTACTATTATGTATCTCATATTACGTGTTACGAGTTTCGAGAACATGAAATATGTTGACAAATTTTCTTTAAAAAGAATCTTTTTAATCATTATGAGTTATCTGTCGCACTTAAAAAGTTGTACAAGTAAAACAACAACAACAAATCGCAGTTACGAAAACTCGTAATATCTACACATAATCACGTTTTGTCGCAATTTCTCGTAATTCGCACCCCAGGAATGAAAGTTATCTTAAATCTTGACTAACTGAAAACTTCACGAAAAGTATAACATGCAAACTGCAACCTAACTGAAATTGCGACCGAAATGATGACCGAATCAATGAACTTGTAAATTGTGACTAACTGAAACGAGGGACAGATGTTTTGCCTAATTTTGATATAACTTAACCAGCAAATTTAAAAGTTAACCTAAATTATTAACAATTAAATTAAATAAATTTTGAAATTAAGACTGAATAAAAGTTGGGTAATTTATTAAAACGACATTTTGGTCACTATGTAGGTGGACAACACATGTTGACAGAAAATCTCGTTACGCTTGGGTTTGACGGTTCGATGGATACTTGACTAAGAAACCGTATTCTGTAACGGTCCAAAATATTGTCCACTTTTGAAAATTGTCCAGTTTTCTATGTTATGTATTTATTATAACTGTAATAAATATACATAATGTACTTTATTATTTAGTTTTCTTTATTTCAGTCTTATACATTTGTGTTCCCTTTATTATCTAAAACTAAAGCTAACATCACTTGAACGTCTATTGCTTATTCACCTTTAGTGTTACCATATTTCGTTCAGTTACGTTCAGGTGGGTGCGTTCACATATATATACAACACCTTCCTTTTTTCAACAGATTACTTAAATCTAAGATTTCATCTTTAAATTTCCCTCACTTAACTAAACGTTTATCCTTATCATTTCTGTAACATTTTCAATATGATTCTTTGAATTCATTTTCTTTGTATACATTTATTCTACATTTTAATTTTTTTATTTTTTATTATTGTTATTTAGTTACTACTTGACATAATCTTTAAATTTAACAGGCTCTTTCGTTTCCCTACCTGATCTTCTAACAGAGTTATTGTTTCCAACTTCATTGTTACTGCGTATCTCAGGAAAATCTGAATTATTCATTTTAACATTATTATTATCATCTGAACTGTTATTTTCGTTATCAATTCCTCCACTAATATTTTCATTTTGGACTAACTCATTTGGTACAGTTTCATTACTATCACGTACATTTTGACTATGTCTATATTTTCTGTATAAGTTGGAGAAACCAGAATTCTTTCTGAAATGTGATTTTCTCAAATGATTCGATGTCCTCCTCAATACACCACCATGTTCCGTTTCTATAATATACGACCTCGGTGCTGAGTGTTTATTTATAATACATACTTCCTTTTAACCATTTATTTTTGTCTCTGTAAACTATATTTTCTCCTTTATTAAATTCCTGTCTTGGTCTAGCATTTCGATCATGATAGTTCTTGACTTTCCAATTTTTATATTCTAGTTTATTTTGAATTATCTTTTGATTTCTTACATTCAATAGTTTTTCATTTATTGGTAGTTTAGCCCGTGTTAATCGTCCCAATAGCATTTGCGACGGTGAGAGCTCTATATCTGGTATGACTGTATTCCTATATTCTAACAAAGCAAGTATTGTGTTATTACAACTTAACTAATATTAATTAGTTTAAATAAAAGTCTTCAAAAACATGTAATTGATATTGTACATTTATTAAATGAACTTTATAACATGAGGTGTAGTTGTCTACTCTCCATCCAAGAACTCACTCTCTATTCGAAAAGAAAAGAGACAACCACACTTAATTGTCTTACAATATGATACAACATAAAACGAACATTTCAGAAGTTGAAGATATACATCATTCCTCCACAACTAATTTAAGAACATTATTATTATTTGTTCATCGGTTTCCACGTGCCTCTGAAGAGAAACGTACTCGAGGTTTCCTGATTCGATTAGATCTTCTCGGCTGCGGAGTACAAAGTCTTTCTGGAGACGTCGGTGTTGATTCCCTATATAAGGTTTTTTCAGAAGGTTGAACATACTCCGAGGTGTTTCCATTTGATTCATTCCCGACTGAAGGAATTTCATTGAAGCTGTCATTAGTTGAATATTCCTCGCTCGTGATGATGAATTCTGGTTGAGATTTGTTGTCAATCACTCTTTCATTTCGACGTGTTTCTGACTTATTTTGTACATGACGCTCACGAATTTGATTTTGATGTCTTCTTATTAGACTGCCTTCCTCAGTTTTAATTTCATACAAGACCTTTCCAAACTTTCGCTTGACTAAACCTTTAAGCCATTTTGATCCATAATGAGAGAAATTTTTAAACCAAACAGTTTGATTCTCTTGAAATTTATGGAACTACTCACTTGAAAATTGATGATCCTGTTTTATAGAACTAGGAAGCATAAACGATAAATTGGTTTTTGGTTGCCTTCCGTGTAATAGTTCAGCAGGCGAATTATGTAAAATTGGAATTGGAGAACAGCGATAACTGCTTAAATACTGGAGTACTGATGTATCCAAATCTTGTTTTTCTTGCTCCAGTTTCTTCATAGTTATTTTAAACGTCCGAACGTATCTCTCGGCTTCCCCGTTTGACGCTGGGTGAAATGGCGCAGTTCTGATATGGTAGATTCTTTGACTTTTACGAAAATCTTCAAATAATTGTGATGAGAACTGTGGACCGTTATCGGATACAATTGTATCTGGGAGTCCTTCCACGGCAAAAAATTTCTGTAATGCTTTAATGGTGGTTTCTGATGTAGTTACACTCATTTTTATAACAAATGGGTACTTCGAATAAGAGTTGACGCATATTAACCAATAATGTTGCATAAAAGGTCCAACGTAATCAATATGAATGCATTCCCACGGTTTCGTTGTCTCTGGCCATCTGCTAAATTCTTTCGGATTACTAGGATTTACCTTTTGGCACGAATCACAAGCTTGTATTTTGTTCTTAATATCACCTTCAATCGTCGTCCACCAACAATATCGTCGAGCTAACTGCTTTGTTCGAACTATGCCCCAGTGTTCAATATGAAGCATATCTAAAACTCGTTGTTGTAGTTGTTCCGGAATCACTACTCGTAAACTATCGGTTTCTATGACTATAATACCTTGACAAATATTTAATGAGTGTTGGCGATCAAAAAATGGTTACAATACTTTTTCTTCTTCTTTTAAAAATGTCGGCCATCCTTGTTGAATATATGTGTAAACTTTTGAAAGTAATTTATCATTTTTCCAAAATCTTTTGATTATCCCAACACTTATAGGAAACGATTCAAGTTCCTGTTCAAGGTTCTCGGATACTTGCATACAAGAATCTTCTGATTTATCAAAAATTTCATCCGAGCCCATAGGCAAGCGTGACAAACAATCCGCATTGGTATGTTGCTTAGTACTTTTATATCGAATAGTATACTTATAAGCCATTAATGTAATTGCCCACCGTTGAAGTCGATGGGATGTCATGGTCGGTAACTGCTTATCAGGGCTAAATAGAGACACAAGAGGTTTGTGATCTGTAATCAATTCGAAAGACCGTCCATACAAATACTGATGGAACTTCCTAACTCCAAATATTATAGAAAGCGCTTCCTTCTGAATTTGAGGGTATATACGCTGGTGCTTATTTAAAGTTTTTGACGCAAACGCTATCGGATGCTCAGACCCGTCTGGGTAGACATGTGAAATAATGGCACCAATGCCGTAGCTAGAAGCATCAGTTGCTAAAACTATTCGATAATCTTCCCTGAAATGAACCAACTTAGTTGCGTTCACCAATTTTGCTTTTAAGACTTGAAAAGCACTTTCCTGTTTTGATGACCAATAAAATTTAGAATTTCTAGCTCTTAACTCATTTAAAGGAGCGGCTAATTCCGAAAAATTTCCAATAAACTTATTATAATAGTTAATTTTGCCTATAAACGTTTCGAGTTCGGCAATATTCTTTGGTTGCGGTAGTTGCCTAATAGCTTCAACCCTCTTTTCGGATGGACTAATCCCTTCAGAGGAAATCAAATGCCCTAAATATTCTAAACTTGCCTGAAAAAACTTACACTTAGTTTTATTACATCTGAGACCTAAATCTTTAAATCGTGCGAACAAATCCCGAAGAGTTTTTAAATGCTCAACGTCATCTTTACCTGTAATAATAATATCATCCAAATAATTAGCACAATTAGGCAGACCTGCGATTACCTGTTCAATTATTTTCTGAAATAAAGCGGGAGCACTAGCTACCCCAAAAGGTAAACGTTGATATTGGTACAACCCGTAGGGTGTGTTTATAACCATTAGTTCTCTGGACTCTCTATCAAGCTCAATTTGTAGGTAAGCATCAGAGAGGTCAATTTTTGAAAATTTCTTGCCATTTTGCAGCTTAAGAAATAACTCCTCGACTCGCGGAATAGGATATTGCTCAATCTGAAGTTGAGAGTTCACGGTCGTCTTAAAATCTCCACAAATTCGTATACCATCAGCTTTGTTTGGTTTTTCAACCACAACTATTGGTGATGCCCATTGGCTATATTGAATAGGCTTTAAAACATCGATTTGGCATAGCCGATCAATCTCTTTCTTAACAACGGACATCTGCGCGAATGGCAAAGGTCTCGGCTTTAAAAATTTCGGTACAGCATCTGGCTTTAATGTCAAATGTGCAGTATATCTGGAACACAAACCCAGTCAACCATCAAATACATCTGCGTATTCTTGCAAAATAATATCAATCTCCTGTTTAGGAACTGAAATAATATTTACATAATTCAATTTTTCAGACTGTATTTTCAAATTAAATTCATTGAACCAATCCATGCCAAAAATATTACTACCGTTTAATGTATTCGTCACAAGAAGTGGCAATGTGTAATTAAATACATCAACCTTAACTTTCGCATCAAACATTCCTAACAACGGAATTTGATTTCCATTGTATGCAATCAATTTGTGCTCAACTGGTTCCAATCGCGGTTGGAATAATTCATTATAACCCCTAAGTCCAATTAGAGAACACGTAGAACCCGTGTCTAACTGAAATTTCAATTCTACATCATTTATTTCTAAGTCCAAAAATAATTTATTGCCTACTTTCGACGTATTAACTGAATCTAACGAAAAATTTTCAAAATATCTATTGACATTTGAATCGGAATTACTATTAAAACATTCCAACGAATTATTAACGTGTGTACTGTGTTTCATCTTACCACCACTGTCTTGTGATGCCTTTTTATTCGATTTCGACATGCACACTGGCGCAATGTGACCCCATTTACGACATATATCACATTTAGATTTTCTATGAAAACACTTATCACGACTATGATTTTTTGTACACCCTGGACAAGACTTAAACTCCCTATTCTGATCATTGGGTTTAGTTAAATTTTGTGATTGTGAACGACTTACCTGATTTTGTTTTGATTTATCAGAAGTAGAACGCGATCGAAATTTGGAATTATGAAATTTTTCCATTTTATTAACTTCGCCCGTCAAACCTGTGTCGCTATTTACACCCTTAATCGTTTGCACCGACTTCTGAGTTGACTCATAAGTATTTGCAATTGACAAAACTTCATCCAGTGGCGGATCACTTTTTTGTAATGATGCCAAACGCACCGCATCATGCGGCGTAAAAATTGCTGTCATATCGCGTATCATCTCATCCACATACGATTGTTTGCATGCACTATTTTTACAAATAAAATTACAATCTTTACCTAATCCTCGAAGATCAGCAATCCAGTCCGAATACAACTGTGCATTTTCATTCTTGAATGGAAAAATTTAAATCGGGACGTCAAAATGTGTGTTTTCGATGTAAAATGGCTTGTTAACTTTAAAATCAAATCCGAATATATTTCTTTTGTGATATCCTTCCCGTCGCATAATTTTTGTAATAAAGAATATGATTCGTTGTGAGTCCATGATAAAAAATATGCTCTCTTTTGATCATCGCTGGTTACACGATAAGCCTCAAAATGCATATTAAGTTGCGAGACATAATTATCCCAATTTTGTTTTGCTGCATCAAATGGTGGAAAAGGTGGAACAATTTTAACATTTGAATCAACACTATTTGTTGATTTAGCAAATGTATCCATCCACTGTTTTTGCTGTTGTAACATATCCGCCATCCATTTTTGTTGCGCATTCATAATTGCTTCAATAGCTTTAGTGTCAGCCATTTTGAATTTATTTTTAATTTATTTTTCCTTTACTTTGATAATATAATCAATGCACTGTTGATTAGTGTTTAAACTTTACGATTTTTATTCTCGTCGCCAAAACTGTTGTGTTATTACAACTTAACTAATATTAATTAGTTTAAATAAAAGTCTTCAAAAACATGTAATTAATATTGTACATTTATTAAAAGAACTTTATAACATGAGGTGTAGTTGTCTACTCTCCATCCAAGAACTCACTCTCTATTCGAAAAGAAAAGAGACAACCACACTTAATTGTCTTACAATATGATACAACATAAAACGAACATTTCAGAAGTTGAAGATATACATCAGCAAGGTGAATATGTATCTTCATTTTTTCTGATTAAATTTTTTGCAGTTTGTATTCCTCTTTCTGCAGCTCCGTTTGATTGAGGATATCTCGGTAAACTTGTGATCAATTCTATACAGTTTGAACTCGATTATCCGGGATGCTCGGGACCGAACGTTTCCCGGATAATCAAAGATCCCGGTTGATCGAATTTTTCAGTTTTATAAAAAAATACACAATATACATATGTAGATATATGCTTAAAGGGGTAACCAGCGAATCAGTAAGAATCGTTACAGAATTTGACGAAAATATTTCCTTACAGAATATTTGACATATCAGCCACCGAATCCGTAATAACTGACAAATACAGTATTCAAATTGTAATGTGAATAGCAAAATTATTATTTTTAAGAAAAGTGTGCCGTGAAAATTTTGGTGTATTCTGACATTTCCTTCAGTTTGCGCGTTAATTTTCGCTCTCTTAAGTGACAGCCGAACTGAACGAACAGTTCTTAAAGATTCGCTGGTCAGTAACATGCACTTTCTGTATATCGCATTCTTACTTAAAGTTGTTACTGACTCGCTGGTTCACCCATAACACAGAAACAATACTGTTGCCAAAATTTAACGAAAAAAATAAAAATGAAAAATCGCGGTTAATCAATTGAAAATCTGGATAAACAAGTGACTGAAAAAAATCGACTGTGTAAAAAAAAATCACGGATAATAGAGGTTTACGGATAATCGGATCCCGGAAAATCGAGTTTCGACTGTATTCCATTCTTTCGCGAATTCTTTAAATGCGTAGCTATTAAATGGTACATTATCACTTACGAACTGATTAGGTATGCCATGTGTGGCAAAGATGTGTTTTAATGCACCGATTACGTCTTGAGCAGTTTCAGTTTTAATTTCAACGATCTCCAACCACTTACTAAAATAATCTACCAAAATTAAGAAAATTCTATTTCCTACTTCACCAATATCACAAGCTACCTTCATAAAGGGTCTTGTTGGAACTTCATACTGTTGTAAAGGCTCTTTAATATTTGCCGATCGATATTGTTCACATAAAGGACATGCTAAAATTAAATTCTCTATTTCTGAGTTGATATTTGGCCGGAATAGAGGGTGCTTTGCTCTAAGTTTTGTTTTTAGTATTCCTTGGTGACCTTCATGCAATTTTGCTAGCATCTCCTTTCTTAATTTACGCGAAACTACTTATCTATTTTTGTAAAATATTAATCCGTTTTCCACAATTAGGTCGTCTTTATACTTTAAAAATCTTTTAACCCCCTCATCTAAGTCAATTTTAATTTTCGGCCAACCATCTATAATGCACTCCATTACTTTATTTAGAGTATCATCTATTTTAGTTTCATTTCTAAATATTTCTTCCTTTTGTTTTCCTACATTTATTGTATGCACTATCTCTACAAGATCTTCTTTTTCATTGTCTCCTTCAATATTGTTTCTTGATAACAAATCCGCTATTAACATCTTTTTGCCTGGTATATAAGTTAATGTAAATTTATATATTACTAATTTGAGCCGCATTCTTTGAATTCTTGATCCGTGTGACCCTGCTATATCCTTTTTCATTAAATTTACTAAAGGTTGATGATCAGTAAGTATTTCTAATTTTCGTCCGTAAATGTAATGGTGGAACTTCTTGCATGCAAAAACAATTGCAAGAAGCTCCTTCTCGATCTGAGCATATTTTCTCTCGCATAACATTTGGTGAGAGTTTTGTAACGTATTGAGAAAAATTCTCACAAAACATCCTATTTTGTAGTTTACATATTAATTTGTATTCGTATAATAACGGTAGTTTTGGTTTTCTGTTGTTATTTTTAACAAAAAATGAGAAATAATGTGCATTATGAAACGCAGTGTATATATTTAAATTTGTTGTTGCGGGAAAATTGGGATTTACAAGCCTAAAGCCTTTTTGCTCCTATGTGTCCATTTTTCTGAACTTAAAACTATTCGCCACAGAAGCGAATTCTGCATTGCCAAAGATGTAAATTACTAGATGTCATGAATTATTTAATGTTTCAATATTATAAAAGTTAAAGTTAAGTGTGAAGGTGGGCCCAACTAATATGCTTGATATTACATTAGTTCACCTGTACCACATTACTTTTATTCTTTATCTTAATTAACACAATCATTGAAAGGATGTTGAAAATATATAAGTATATAGCATAGGTTATTCACAGTAAAATGTAGAGATTATAACCAAAGAGTAGGATACATTTTTTGCGTGACCCAACGTTCATCTGGGTATTTCCCCTATTATCGCTTAAAAAACTTTTTTTTTTTTTTTTGATTTACTTATCTGTTTAAAAATAAACAAATATTGTTATCGTCAAAACACCATCCATCTATAAAATACAGCTTCATATTTTAATTTTATTGCTTTCGCACTTGCTTGGTCGTGCTCGAAACGGTGATGTTGTTTATGTATTTACTTTAAATTAAATTTAAATAATTTGTGAAGTGAAATGTCGAAACCCAAATTTTTAAATTATTTTTTATTTATGTGTATAACAGTGCAATTAGTTAGTGGACAAGAGCTCAAACGTAGCTTGATCATTGTATTCGATGTAACCGTATCAATGACCGATGAATTAAACTCAATGCGACACGGTGTTAAATTATTGTTAAAAAGTTTTACCAGTCGCGAAGATAATCCAATATCTGAATATGTATTGGTTCAATTTCGTGATGAAGATTACGAACCAGTATTAATACCAATAATTCTTGAATCCAATGCAAAAGAAATGAACAAGCATTTGGATGCGCTAGCGATAGCAAATGTTGGTAAAAATTATGATTGTCCGGAATCGTGCTTTCGTGGTATAAAATATGGTTTAGAGAAGGCTAATGAAAATTCAATTATGTTTGTGTTCACGGACGCGGGAACAAAACAAAAGGATTTGAAACCTGAACTGGAAAAATTAATTCAACAGAAAAAAGTTACGGTATATTTTTTTTTGACTGAAGGCTGTGGCCGTGGTCCTACAGAAATTCAGTATTATCACGATTTGGCCGCTAGCTCTAATGGATTGGTTTTTGATGTTGATTACCGGCAAATTAGAGAAGTGAGTATAAAATTTGACTTGAAAAATTTATAGATTTAAATAATTTAGAGAGATAAACTCTGTGCCCTTTACAAAATGCTGATTAATTTATTATTTTCTCACACGTGTTCACGCCTGAAACTCACAACCATTTTTGTTATTTAAATTTTGAGAAATAAACCAAATTTCAAAATTGGTCTCATTGTCAAAAATGTTGTGATGATATTAATTTATTATGGAAAATAGTGAACCAGAGTAAGACAGGCACACGTTGAGCAGCCTACTTCCTGGTGGCCGATTTTAAAAATGAAATTGTAACCATTCTAGATCAATTTGAATACATTTCTTTTTTATGGATGATTTTCCGCGATTTTCTTCCGGAACCTCCTTCTACCTTAAAGATGATATTGATTCATAGGACCACGATTAAAGATATAAAATCAGACGTTCCACGTCAAATAAAATACAAATTCTTATTTGGGTGTCAAATTATGTTTCGAAGGTTACAGTTGTACAGGGTGAGCTAAAAAAATGTGGCTTATTTTTTAACATAAATATCTTGTGATTTCGTTGCTTATCGTGTTCTGTTTATACCTTGATACCAAATAGCTTTTTTTATAGATTTTACTCATATAACTTATACTACTTATAAGGGTATTGCACCAATGCTTTAAAAAATCCCCGTCTTTTGATTATAAATCCAAGCGGATTGGTTGTATCCCAAGTGGTATATGGTTTTTATTATGGTGATCATCTTCTTGTTGCAAATTGGTTTATATAGCTATGTTTTTAATATGTGTTTTATGTATTCTTATTCCAAAGGTTGTTGTCACTTGGACTTTATTGTCTTTTACAACAATTTCTTTTTTAAATTTAGGTCCTTCTTTTCCTTGAATTTGATTTATCGCGGTGTATATTGTATCTCCAAAGTCATATACTAAAATTTCAAAAAACGGGTTTATATAATACACCACCGAAATATAGTATATTGTAAAATTTGTGTACCACAAAATATGGCTGACAAAATAGTTGAACGTACGAATAAATGCGCGTGTATATTGTAGCAAACTTGAAACGATTGTGTGTAACGCCGATAGCATCAAGTGAAGTCTTTTATTTTTCTTTGTTTTGTTTTCATTTTTTTTCCTTTCCTTGTGAAATGTTTTTTTTTTGTGGTTGCATTGGTATGCCTGATATTAAATAGGTGATTTCTTTTGTTTTTGAATGGGTTCGCAAACGAATTGATTGTGGCGGTGAGTGAATGTAAAAATGAATGAATGAATGATTGTACACAAGATTGTATAAATGTATAAATGAACGAGCCGCTACAGGACTCCCGCGCGAATGATTTCCCCCTCCCTAGGGAATGATTTTGTGAGTAGTAGCAATACGGACTGTTTTGTGTGTTCGAGAGCCTGATATTTGATCAGCTGAACAGAGAATTCCATATGCCGATTTAAGTCGATCGATTGAAATGTTGAAATTTTTTTCATTAATCGATACGATGAAATGTTTTCTAAGTCGACGTATAACTTTATACGGACCTTCATAGGGAGGAGATAATCCCGTGCGAACCTTATCTGTTCTAATGAAAACAAAATCGCAGTTGTTGAGCGATTTCGGAACAAAAACGTCATCTTGTTTGAGTTGACGAGTTGATTTTGGTATTAGATTTCGCATGGTTTGTCGCAGGTGGTCGATGACTGTGTCGGTCGTTGGTAAAAGTGGAATAGGATTTTCAATGAAGAACTCACCGGGTAGCTTGATGGTCTAGCCATAAACTAGTTCCGCTGGTGAGCACTACAGATCTTCTTTCACGGTTGCTCGGATTCCAAGTAATACGATGGGTATTTCCGAGCTCCAATTAATCGTGTTGCTTCTCGCCATGAGTGCAGCTTTGAGTTGCCGATGGAAGCGTTCGACCATGCCATTGGCTTGCGGGTGATAAGCCGTTGTCCGTATCCGATGTGATCCGAGGAGTTTTGTTAACTCTGTGAAAAGTTTAGACTCGAATTGCGTTCCCTGATCAGTTGTGATGTGAAGGGGCACGCCAAATCGTGATACGTAATTGTTGACAAATGTTGTGGCAATGGTTGCAGCTAACATATTGGTCATGCAGTATGCTTCAGGCCAGCGAGTGAAACGATCGACACAAGTGAGTAAATATGAGTATCCATTAGATGGCGGAAGTGGTCCTACGATGTCTATATGGATATGCTCAAATCGACCGTTGAACTTTAGCACGTTGGCAGGATAAACAAGACTGAGCCCAATTGCCTACGTCTTTGTTTATACTGAGCCAAAAGTAGCGAGCGGAAATCAATTTACGAGTTGCACGGACTCCAGGATGTGAAATGTTGTGTAATGTGTCGAAGATGGTTCGACGTAGAGGTTCTGCGACGTATGGGCGATTGTGCCCAGTAGATGTTTCGCAGACGATTTCGGGGCCAGGTAATTTGAAAAGCTCTAGTTTCATTGATGAACTAGTGTGACATTCGGAACCAGAAAGTAAATTCTGTAGTTCTAAGTCTGTTTTTTGTGTGTTTGCTATTTTTTGCAAGTTGATAGTTTCGTTGTGGGAAGTTCGTGGCGAGCCTCCCTTGGATTACGTTCAGTTTTAGACTAAACGTAATCCAAGGCAGGTCTGGTCAGAGGCTTATGGTCGGTGTAAATAGTGAAGTCCCGACCCTCGACAAAAAATCTGAAGTGTTTAACTGCTAGATAAATTGCGAGTAATTCCCGATCGAATGCGGAATATTTCTTTTCAGCATCCGAGAGTTTCTTTGAGAAAAATCCCAGTGGCTCCCAACACTCATTATTGTACTGCTGCAGCACCGCCCCAACGGCAGTGTTAGATGCGTCAGTAGTTAAGCTGAGCTTTGAGTCGCTCAGAGGATGTGCCAGAAGAGTTATCTGTTCGAATTCAGTTTTCAACGACGTGAATGCTTATTGACATTCATCGGTCCAAGAGAAGTTCTTGGCGGCCTTGGGTTTTTTTTAGTAAAGTTGCCAAGTGATCGTGAATTGGTGCGAGTGTTTGTGTGAGTTTTGGTATAAATCAATGGTAGTAATTTACCATATCGATAAATCGCTGTATGCTTTTGATTGATGTTGGAGCTGGGAATTCCCTAATGGCGTTAATTCGTTCTTCGGACGGCAGAATACCATTAGGGGTGATCTTGTGGCTGAGGAAATCAAGAGTGGATGCGCCAAAGATACATTTAGAACTCTTTATGTGAACATCAAAATCAGTTAACATGTGGAAGAGTTGTTCCAGGTGGAGTTTGTGTTGTTCCTCGTTATTGGAAGTCTAAAACTGTGGTGGTATAAAAAAAATATGGTTACGTACCTTATACTTGGCACGGTTTTATTATTCCGCACCAAGTTTTTTAATTTGAAAAATAGTGTGTAAATCTCCGTAATCGCAATAAAACAATTTTTTTTGTTGTAATTTTTGTTGCACTGTTGTGTACCGGTTTTTTCATTTACCGTTGATTTAATAATTTTCGTTTTGTTCGCATATGTGTGACGCCGTATGAGTTGTTTGCTGTATTATATTCCACTGTTTTTTTATGTCGTTTTGTATAATGAACTGTTGAGTTCCTAAAAAGGGCGTCGAATGGTCACCAATTGTGGAACTGGGTTCGCGGCGCGTTTCCTCGACTGTAATACACCACCCAGTATCACAATAATAAATTGTTTCCATTTATTACCAAGTAATACATTATTATTTTATTGATTGATGAACACACACTGATTTTATGTTCACTGAATTAATTTATTGAATTATAATTTTGTTTAATTGTGAACTCACTACAGTTAGTAAAATTACAAAAAATGGGTTTATATAATCCACCACCGAAATATATTGTAAAATTTGTATACCACAAAATATGGCTGACAAAATAGTTGAACTTACGAATAAATGCGCGTGTGTATTGTAGCAAACTTGAAACGATTGTGTTGTGTGTAACGCCGATAGCATCAAGTGAAGTCTTTTATTTTTCTTTGTTTTGTTTTCATTTTTTTCCCTTTCCTTGTGAAATGTTTTTTTTTATGGTTGCATTGGTATGCCTGACATTAAATAGGTGAGTTCTTTTGTTTTTGAATGGGTTCGCAAACGAATTGATTGCGGCGGTGAGTGAATGTAAAAATGAATGAATGAATGATTGTATACAAGATTGTATAAACGTATAAATGAACGAGCCGCTACAAATTATACCGATGTGAGTGAATAAGTTGGAATTGGTATTTCTTGGAATTCAGGCTTGTTTGGACGATTATAATATTTGTTTGTATGACAGATCTCACTACTTTGTGTATATTTTTTTATCAAACTTGCCACTTATGAAAAATATTATTTCTCTATTATTTATTTATTTATTTATTTTGCCTCTAATTTTGATGTGCTCTTCTATGTTCCTGTATTTTATAGTTGGAGAAATGCGCTTGGTAAATTTCCTGCAGTAATTATATGCTTTTTTCTGGAATTTTTTATGCCGTTATTAACCTACCTTCAAATGTAGAATTAGTTTTTCTCTGTTTATTTCCGGTAATGAAATATATTGTATTAGAGAACTCCCTTTTCTTCTGAGATTATCTAAATACATTTAATGGAGCTTCACAATGTCGGATAAGCTCTGTACTATGTTCCTCTGCGTTGTGTATTGTCTCGTCACTTGAAGATGAAAGTGTATTTACTTTTAATTTTGGCCTTGATAAACTGCTGTTATTATTTCTATCGCTGAAAGTAAATTTCAGGGGCTGGTGCTCCATAAAGATAATTTCGAAAATTGGCTAAAACCCTTTTTCGTTGGTAACGTAATTTTCCTTCATCTTATTTAAGGACCGAGATATGAAAGTTTTGAAAGATCTTTGCCAATATCTCCCTGCGAGAGCACTGCTCCGCTGTGTTTAGTTTGTATGATTTTTCGAAGTGCGTAAAATGTGAGCACTTCTGCTGACGACATTTGCTTTTACTTGAACATTTGCACCTCTTCTTAGATTTGTTAGGGGCTTTGCGATTTTTGCCAAATTAATCCAAGAAATCCTTTAAACTTCTTGAGATTTTCTGGTGGTTTGAGGTTTTGAATCGCAATTACCTATTTTGGGATCTGCTTCTATTCCTGAATTTTTTATAATGTAGCCCATTTATAGCTGGTTTAACACCCTAAAAATAAATTAAATTTCCAATTGCGAGAATCGAAAATTAAATTAAATACTCACAACGATATGCGGCCATATTTGACCCCAATACAAAATTCAGAAAAAATTCCAGAGTACTGGCAATTGAAACGTCAGACAAAAAATCATCGGGAGATTGATTCAAGCAATTCAGAACTTGAGAAAATAAACAGTTGAATTGTGAAAATTTAAAAAGTTTTAGTAAGTTATTCTAGTATGTGTACTTTCCCATGAGAGTTTTACTTTTGGGCTGAGAGTCTGTCGTGATAAATTTTACTGTGATGATAGTATCTTTTTTGAACCGACATCATAAAAAGTATTATGAAGAAAATAATTTTTTTGCACTGTCACATTAAATTATATCATGATACACCTTTTTTTTTGGGCTGACACTTAAATATGAAGAACATTTTTATTTTAGTGTTACCACTGCGTTTTTTAGGGATGTATTTTGGGCCAACTGCACATACATCTTTTTTTATGTAGGTACTCATCCCCATTATGTGAGCCGCAAGTAGTTTCTCCTTGTCCCAGGTTGTTTTTTACATTTTAGTCATCTCATTATTTAACCTCATTGCACTCCATTGATCGACACCTCAAATGTCTATATCGGTTAAGATTTTACGGAGTTGTTCATCTAAACTGACCACCGAAGCGCAGAATTATGACATTATTTCAATTGCATCGATTAACTTTCGAAAAAATTTAAAAAGTTCCTACAAAGTACCGTTCATTAAAATATAAAAGAAAATAATCAGCCTAATGGATATTTATAGCTGCATCAATTTATCAATTTCCATCTGTTTAAGATAATTCAAATCAGCAACCAAGAAAAGTGTTAGAAGTCTTCTAGTATTCGAGTCTGTTTTAGATCACAACTATTCGAATTTAGTTAATTTAAAATCAAACATTGATGATTACTTTTAAAGTTGCAAAAATTGTACCGTTACGTAAAATTGTGTCGTTATGTTTGGTTACTACCATTTTTTTTTTTGTTTTATTTCATTACAGCATTTCCCGAAATATCGAGAAGTGATCAACGACAAACTTGGATTAAACAGCCAATTCAAAGGAGGGCCTGGGAAATCGAAAGTTGACGTCGATGTTGATTCTAGTATGAAAGAATTTACGTTTACCATAGTGGCCCAAAAACCATTAATCACAATTTACGATCCGAATAATATTCCAATAAATGATTATGAAACGTTAACCGATTTACCAACGATTAAAATGATAAAAGTGAAAGAACCGATACCAGGAAAATGGATAGTTCAAGTGGAAGCGACCACACCATACACTGGCCAAGTATCTGTTATTAGTGATCTATCGTTTAAATATGGTTTTTCAAAGCATGAACCGAATGATATCACACAAACCAGTTTCAGTCCATTAATTGGGCAGAATAATTATTTGGCTATTGCCCCATCCGATTCGTCGCTCATAAGTAATCTAGAATATGTTATACTCGATACAAAATCCGGACCGCATAAATTCCCTTTACGTAAAAAAACGGTAGCTGATGGTGATTTATATATAACAGAGTCAATTGAACTGCCTAAAGTCGCTTTTAAAGTTATACTTCATGGAATAGACCCGGTAAATCATGCCATAAAGAGATTATTATCACCCGACATTGCGCCTCGGCCACCAAATAAGCCGGAAACAACAAAAGTTCCAAAAATAAATGTTCAAGAAGGTGAACCGATTTATTTAATTTGTCGCGTGGATTCGATGGTTGACATTACAATATCGTGGTACAAAGCTGGTCAAGCTGCTGCTCTAAAATCATTGTCATTCCAGTAATAATTTATACATTCGAATTTTTATTATAATATCGTACTTTAATTTGTTATCTTTTGATTTAAAGGCAAAGCGACATCCTCAATCATACAATTACAGAATCCCAAATATCTGATAGTGGTGAATATGTTTGCGTTGCCAAAAATAGTGCGGGCGAAGGTGAAATGAAAACGATAGTCGATGTTCGCCGTACAATACTCAATGTAAATACACCGATCAAACAACATTTGCCGAAGGCTGGTACTAAAAGTCTTGTATTAAAGTGTGTAGTTATACCTAAAATGGCTGGAGTTAATATTCATTGGCTATTCAATGGCAACGCTGCCTTACCACCTGGTACAGCGGTAAGGGATTTATAATTGGGGGAAAAAGTCATTTTAAACATTTAAACTTTATTTTTAGCTTAATTTACCTAATTTAATCCTCAATAATATCAATCGAAATTTTAATGGAACATACACATGTGTTGCGCAGAGGAACTCTGAAATTCAGCAAGATAATATCGAAGTAAATGTTCAATATTCGGCCAAAATATTGAATATGTTCAATCTTAGCCCTTGTAAGTATCGATTAATAATATTACAAGTACCAAAAAATCTAAGTTCGTTAATTCTCTTGATTAAATTTAGACGGTTTAGTAGACGTCTCGAAACCTGTCGAAATCATCGGTCCATCAGAGCTGAAAGTACTGTGTGGCCATGAGGGTAACCCGACGGCGAAAGTAAAATGGATAAATCAAGATGGTGTTGAAGTCTCGAGTACGCCAACTTTAGTTGTGGCCGGAACAGATATTAAACAAGCCGGTGACTATGTTTGTCAGGTCGAAAACCCAATAGGAAAAGATGAGAAACGCATTAAAGTAAATATAACAACCAAACCAAAACTGCAGCATACGTTTGATACAGTTTATCGCAAGAAGCTAGGCGATCGATTTTCATTGGAGTGCCCACTTGAAGTGGTTCCAAACCAAAAAATGGTGATTGTATGGTATCAAAATGCAACTCGAATTCAACAGAGTTTGATTTTAGACGACCGCATAACAATCGAAAAACTTGATCACGTGCATAATGGAAAATATAAATGCCAAGCTACCAATAAAGCTGGCACCGTTGAAGCTGAATTTGATGTCAATGTGTTGTATAAGGCTAAAATTTTAAATATTTTGAAAATTGATAACACTGGATCTGATATTTTAGGTCCAAGCATTACAAGGTTTGAAATTTTTAATACTACGAAACTTTCACTGACCTGTATCGCAAATGGTAATCCAGCGCCTGCTACCACTTGGAAGAAAGATGGCGTAATAATCTCAAGTTCAAATATACTAGAAATTGATCCAAGAAAAACCGGATTTTCCGCCTTATACACATGTACCGTACAAAACGAATTAAATTCTGATGAACGTGTAGTAGAATTGTTCGAAGTAATAAAGCCGAAAATAATCTCACATTTAAATAAACAAAATTATCGTGTGAATTTAGGTGATCAATTTACCATGGAATGTCCACTTGAAATTTCACCAAATAATAAACCAGATATTGTTTGGTATCAAAACGCTAGCCGAATTCAACCGAGCTTGATTGTTAACGATCGCGTTAAAATTGATAAACTTGATCATGTGCATAATGGAAAATATAAATGCCAAGCTAGGAATAAAGCTGGCACCGTTGAAGCTGAATTTAACGTCGATGTACTGTATAAGGCTAAAATTATAAAAATTGTAAAACTCGATGATACTGGATCCGTTACTTTAGATCCGAGTATCAAACGGATAGAAAATTTTAATATTACAAAATTTTCACTGACTTGCATCACAAACGGTAATCCACCGCCAACCACCACCTGGAAGAAAAATGGTGTTATATTGTCACACACAAATAAATTAGAGATTGATCCAAAAAAAACTGGATTCTCCGCCTCATACGCATGTTCCATACAAAACCAAATAAATTCCGATGAACGTTTAATAGAACTGTTCGAAATTATTAAGCCAGAGATAGATCCAGCTTTAGTTAAAAAAAATAATCGCGTGAAACTTGGTGACCAGTTTTCATTAGAATGTCCACTTAAAATTTCACCAAATAATAAACCAGATATTGTTTGGTATCAGAACGCTAGCCGAATTCAACCGAGCTTGATTGTTAACGATCGCGTTAAAATTGATAAACTTGATCATGTGCATAATGGAAAATATAAATGCCAAGCTAGCAATAAAGCTGGCACTATTGAAGCTGAATTTAATGTCGATGTATTGTATAAGGCTAAAATTTTAAAAATTGTAAAACTCGATGATACTGGATCCGTTACTTTAGATCCGAGTATCAAACGGATAGAAATTTTTAATATTACAAAATTTTCACTGACTTGCATCACAAACGGTAATCCACCGCCAACCACCACCTGGAAGAAAAATGGTGTTATATTGTCACACACAAATAAATTAGAGATTGATCCAACAAAAACTGGATTCTCCGCCTCATACGCATGTTCCATACAAAACCAAATAAATTCCGATGAACGTTTAATAGAACTGTTCGAAATTATTAAGCCAGAGATAGACCCAGCTTTAGTTAAAAAAAATAATCGCGTGAAACTTGGTGACCAGTTTTCATTAGAATGTCCACTTAAAATTTCACCAAATAATAAACCAGATATTGTTTGGTATCAGAACGCTAGCCGAATTCAACCGAGCTTGATTGTTAACGATCGCGTTAAAATTGATAAACTTGATCATGTGCATAATGGAAAATATAAATGCCAAGCTAGCAATAAAGCTGGCACCGTTGAAGCTGAATTTAACGTCGATGTACTGTATAAGGCTAAAATTATAAAAATTGTAAAACTCGATGATACTGGATCCGTTACTTTAGATCCGAGTATCAAACGGATAGAAATTTTTAATACTACAAAATTTTCACTGACCTGCATCACAAATGGTAATCCACCGCCAACCACCACCTGGAAGAAAAATGGTGTTATATTGTCACACACAAATAAATTAGAGATTGATCCAACAAAAACTGGATTCTCCGCCTCATACGCATGTTCCATACAAAACCAAATAAATTCCGATGAACGTGTAATTGAATTATTCGAAATTATTAAGCCGAAATTGATTCGATACTCTGCTGTTCAGAATCTAATTGAAAATAATGATTTTCACTTAACTTGTCCAGTCGAACCAGATGGTTATGATGTAACATGGTTTTTTAATGGTAACAATTTCAACAGTCACAAACAAGCAGATGGTTCGCTATATATTAATAAAGTGAATACCAATATGAAGGGGCAAGCATATTGTGTTGCTAGCAATAAAGCTGGAACAGCGGTTGCTACATTCAATTTTGATGTTTTACAACTACCGTACGAGTTGAAAACAACAACAACATCGATTAAAAACAGATTACATAAAATTGGTCCAAGTATGAAACAAGTAACCTTTGTCAAAGATGAACCGTTGGAAATAATATGCAACGCACAAGGCAATCCGATCCCATCAATTTATTGGCTGAAAAACGATCAATTATATAAAAATGGTAACACGATTGCAATCCATTCCGTAGGTCCTAGCGACGGGGCAACATATACCTGCGTCGCTGAAAATACGTTGGGAAATCAGACGGAAAAAATTACTGTCATCGTGTACATCCCACCGTACTTATTAAGCACCGCCGGACTATTAAATGGTACAAACACTAATAATGTAAATAAAGTAGGTGTGACTGTTCTTAACAGGGTGCAAGGTAAGTTTTTCGATGGAACTATTGTTATGTCCTTAATCGTTACATATATAGTAACTAATAACAATGTCTCACTAAATTTTAGTGCCCGACACGTACTTTAAGGCGGACTACGAACAAATTATTAAAGTCAATGAAGGAGAAAAGGTTCTACTCGATTGCAACATGGGCGGTAATCCAAGACCCAAACTCGATTGGTTTAAAAATAAGTAAGTAAATATAAATTCGGATATAGGTTGCTACTAATGTTTAACATATTTCAGTGTAAATCTCAATAAACAAACGGCAGTGCTCGAATTTAAAAGTGCCAGCATCGAGAATAGTGGTATCTACAAATGTGTTGGTGGTAATACTTCTAGAAACAAAATGGTCGTCATCTTTTATTTGAACGTACAAAGTAAGTACATATATACCTATGTGGCTTACCATCGCAAGGTTTTTCAATATGGCAAAACTTGTTTATTTTCAGAACCAATTTCAGTTGTATCAGCCACATCAACAAAACCCGTTTATGAACAGGGTGATGAAATAAAATTCACATGTAAAACAAAAGGTAACCAGTTGCCTGTAATTGTTTGGAAAGGAATGGGTAATGCGACCGACAATGAAAATATTTTCAAATTAAGTGACGATGGTCCTAGAAAACAAGCTTTACAACAAGATGAGCCGTTGTATTTAAATGGGAAAAAAATTGTTAAATTGAGTGACATTACCGCACTAGAGCGTTACGGCAAAATTAGCTATGATTTTGTAGATGGTGAATACATTGGTACATTAGAATATGTGATAAAGTCTGCTAAATTTGATGACGCTGGTAACTACAGTTGCATTACGCGAATTTACCAAGTTAGAAATTCGCAAGAACATTATCTAGTTAAGATAGATGTTAGTGAAGCACCTTATCTTGAAAACGCCGAAACCGAATATAGTATTTTGCAGGATATTGCTGCACACAAAATTATATGCCCTATTAAGGGTATCCCAAATCCAACGATTCAATGGTACCATGAAACTTCCGTAATAACATCGAATCAACATTTTGATGTTCAAAACCATTACTTGGAATTCAAAAATCCGTTGCTACATCATGCAGGCGAATACTCGTGCCGCGGTACAAATATTGGCGGTTCCGTCGAATTTAAGTTCAAAGTAATTATTTTTAAGCATATCGCGGACATATCGAACTTAGTTTTAAATAGAAGCCTAAAAAAAAAACTCGAGATCGAAAAAAGCGAAACAAAGGAACTAGAATGTTCATTTAAAGTAATGCCAATCTATTGGTCGAAAATTATAGACGCCTATCCAAACAAACAACGAGAGCTGCTCATGGCAAATTCAACTTACGTAAGGACAATCCTATAACTAAATAAATATTTTATTTTGATTTATTATGTTACCGATAAATTTTCAGAATTTTTATGCCGACATATCAGCAGATATAATGTGCTCGAAAGAAGCTGACCCAAAATATGGTGAAATTTTTCAAATAACAGTAGTCGAGAAACCAAAAATTCAGCAGACCGAAAGTAATGTTGAGGTAAAACTAGATGATATTCTACGATTGCAATGTGATACTAAGGGTGAACCAAAACCAACTATCAAATGGTATAAATATAAGGGAGGCCAACAATATGATATTAAAAATTATCCAGAATTTGAGGCAAATGGTGAAATATTGATCAAACGACGTGTCGAAAATGCCGATACAACAAAATATGTTTGTACGGCACAAAATAAGCTTGGAACGGATTCACATATGTTTGATGTAATTGTTTTAAATGATTCGCATTATTTTTCGTCATGGAGTCCTTGGTCCGCATGCACTAAAACATGTGGTCAAGGGACTGAATTCAGGACACGCAACTGTATACATGCATCTTGCAATCGAGAACGACAACGAGAGGAACGTGAGTGTACAATTATTGAATGTGCTGTTGATGGTGGTTGGAGCGGTTTTACACCATTTAGTCAATGTTCAAAAACATGCGTAATAAATGTTGTCGATATTCCAACAAAACAAGCAAAGAGAGAATGTAATAATCCTGTACCAGCGTTTGGTGGTAAAGATTGTCAAGGTGAATCGGTTCGCATTTTAAATTGTACGGTTCCACTATGTGCATCGGTATCAGGACACCCCGGATTGATTTATCCTCCATGCTTGGATGAACCAATTTGCTGTCCAAATGGGTTTGAACATGACGATAACACTGGTGGTTGCAAAGAAATCGATAAATGCCAAAGAAGAGGTCCATATACTGTATGCAAAACAAATACAAAATGTCAAAACGTAGGAGCAGATGATTATGAATGTGTTTGTCTACCTGGATATATATTGAAGCCTGGTCTTATGAGAAGAAAACCAAAGAATCCAATCTGTATAGGTAAGTGATGAACTGCCAACTGATGAAATTGGTTGTTGACTTCTACTAATTTGAATATTTTGTAGATGTTAATGAGTGCAAAGCGGAGCCCTATCCATGCGGTGAATGGAAATGCGCTAATAGCAGGGGCTCATTTAAGTGTCTGATAGGAGTGAAACGGAGAATTTAATTTTGATTTGTAATAAAAATAAATTTTCCCAAATATTAAGTTGTTTCAGTAACTATTATTCAGTATTTCCCGCTATTCACCCAATTCAACTATTACAACAAATTCAATTACCATATCATTCTTAGCATCGCAGTTCCCACAATAAATGCGCGTTGGGTATTTCACATCACACAGGGATGATATTTTGGAAAGGTACAGAGGTACCTTCAAAAAAGTACTTTCATTAAATATACACTTTTTGGAAGGAATTCCTAGCTATCGAAAAACTTACGAACGATGAATTCTATAAAGCGCATTTGGATATGGCATTGATACAATTGGAGAAATCCAGTTTGACCTTAAATTTAAACTAATAGAGGAACAATTCAGATTAAAATATTGTAATTGGATACGCTATATCCTGACGATTATTCGACCTGCTGCTTACTTTGAATACGGAGAATCCAAACATGATTAAATTCACCACCGCTTTACAACCGGATACTAGATATTTACAATTTTACAACAAAATACAAGCTTTTGATATCTGAATTTCATAAACATATTACGCAGAAATTCAGACCGGACTCATTGGCGGCACTTTGTTAATGGTCCTTCGAGCCTTCTTATTTAAAACATTTTATATTAGGAAATAAATTCAATGGTTTTAAATATTAATTTCAATCAATTAAGTGAAGGAAAATTTAATGAAAATTCGGACTTTCAACCCAATCGGCAACTCCACACGTTCGGCCATTCGAGCCATTCGGCCTCTAGACATTCGGCCTCTAGACATTCGGCCTTTTAACAGTTTCGCCCTTTCGACCCAATCGGCCATTAAACATTCGGCCTTTCGACACATTCGGCCTTTCGATATTCGGCCTTTCGATATTCGGCCTTTCAACATAGAATGCAACCAACGATACCAGTGGCCCTATTCTGGTAATTCCCGGGGAACGGGGAATCATTTTTTTTCACAGCAGTTATTCCCAGATACATATTTCAAACATTTTATTTCCCATTTTCCTAAAGTAGATTCTGTCAATTGGGGAATAAATAAACAGGGTAAATAAATTTAGTTATATCAAAATTATTATAATAACTCTTATTTATTACAATACTATCTTTAAAATTATTAGGTAATTTAACCCTGTAGTGTACGGAATTACAAATCGTTGTTTGTTGGGAAAATGTCAATGTTAAAAATATAGAAAAAACTACTCATCGGGTAACACGTTTGTGGACGGGTAACATGGTTGTGAACACAAAAAATCCGACGCCATTTTTTTCGGTAGTCATTGTAGTGTTGTATAAAAATATAAAATTATCATTTTTTTTTGTAATAACTAACTTGTAAACAAATTTGTTGTTTTAAAATAAATAAACCTTGTAAAACTAAAATAATTCTTATGTTGTGGGTTTAGTGAAAACGGCAAATCGAAAAACGCATTGTATCAAACTCTGTTTTTGTCCACACACATCGTGTCATTCGTGGCACATGCGATTCATTTAATTTTGGTGTATATTTGGTCGATCGCTGTGAATCAAAAGCGAATCTATACGCATACATCGTCGGTTTCGCACATATCACGTGTTAATCTACGCTAAACGATATCTATCCCGGAACGTCTCAAAAATCAATTGGAGTCAGATTTAAAGAAACTATATGGTCATAAACACGAGGAATAAGTAGGAGCAACAACCAGTGAAGCGCTCCAAATTGTACACCACGCTACTGCGTGTTCCAAAACAAACATTTTCATTAAAAATCTATTCCCCATCAATTCTTTCATAAAATCGGTGTGGTAAAACAAACGTCAAAACTGCTGTAATTGGGAATAATTACGGGAATAATACTGCAACAAAATTTAAAATTTGTATTCCCCGGGAATTACCAGAATAGGGCCACAGATAACTTTTTGAATAACAATAACCCTCAAACTCAATCTACGCTTCATCCTCAACAAAATAACGTAAATGAATTTAATTTGCTTAATATCGATGTACTTTTTCTATGTAAAAAGAATTAGAAAAATTAACTCCACAAAATTAATCACTATCTAACCAAATTGATAATAACGTATCAATCGTAACCGCGTGTTTCATCCAAGTCAGATTGAACAAATTTTATCGAAATTTGATAGATGTTGAATTTTGTTTCTTTTTTGTTCTGTTTAACAAAAATTCTTGAAATGCAGATAAGACGTTCAATATTTCGCCGCGTAAGATGTCTGTGAAAGAAAAGCAGATATTTGCAAAGATAGTAAACGTCCATCGAAGCGACATACCCGATTCCGAAGAATATTAACGATGTTCACCGGTTTGTGGGGCGTAGCTTCTTTCCAATAAGATTTACTCAAGAAGGATTCAATTTTTAAGTTTCAACAGTTGGAGATGGATACGTTTCGGGCGTTGCAATCGAAGTTATCACCTTCTCCGCTATTAAGAATTTATAATCATGAACGTGAAAAGGAGCTTTATACGGATGCCAGTGGAATTGGTTTTGGTGCAATTCTTTTGCAGAGGCAGTCTAACGGTGAATTACATTCTTTAGTAAAAGAACATTCGAGCCGGAAAGTCGTAAGCATTCTTTCTAACTCGAGGCACTAGTCGTTATCTATGCTGTAAAATGGTTTCACGTATACTTTCATGGAGTACCGTTTATTATTATTATTATTTACTGGAGGGCCATGTGGGCGATAAGCCACCTCGCACCGCGACCTAAAAGATCTATTGTGCTGGACCCTACTTAATTATCCGTCCGATCAATATTCAGGCTCTTAATGAATCTGACAATACTACTGGCCGGTACAAGATACATACTATCCGGGCTCATTGTTCTCCCTCCTAGATGTTGCAGTCTTTGCTGGAAAATCGCTGGGCAATGGCACAGAACATGTTCCGCTAATTCCGCTTCCAGACCGCAGAAGCGGCATCCATCTGTCGTACTTAGACCCATCTTCTTAAGGTGATACCTTAAGGGGACATGACTTGTGAGGAAGCCAGTAAGCAGCCTCAACTCAGGTTTCCTAAGTTCAAGACACTCCTTAACCCTGACAGACGAAGGTGATATAAATTTCTTCGCCTGTCATAAACCTGGAATTCTGCGCCAGTAGGAGGACTTTTGAACATCCTCCCAGCGTTTTACCGCTGCTCTAAGGTGTCCCTTAGTGACACCGCAGAAGGGTTCTGGTCCAATAAATGGAAAGGCAGAACCCTCACGGGCGAGGCCATCAGCTGCCTCGTTTCCTTCGATTCCAGTATGACCTGGCACCCACATAAGTGTTACCTTATTTGAGCCTGCCAGATGTTTAATAACCTTCAGACAATCCCATACCAGCCTTGACTTAACGGTACAAGACCTAAGAGCTTTTAAGGCCGATTGGCTGTCTGATACAATATAAATCTTTGCATCGTTTAGGCCTTTTGCTACGCCTATCCTAGCGCAAAGTTCTATAGCATGTACTTCTGCTTGAAAAACGGTAGCATTGGTACCCAAGGACTTCGAGAGGGTAGTGCCACTACCGTGTATTCCTATCCCCGCTCCATCTTCCGTTTTTGATCCATCTGTAAACCATACCATGGACCCTAGCTCAAATGATGGTCCACCTGCCCTCCACACATCCCGGTCAGGTAACCTAACACAGAATGGTTTGTGGAAGTCCAGTTTAGCTGGCATACAGTCGGAAGGCATTCCTATGGTAGGGTCTGTCTGAAATTCCTTAAGGATTTCCAGATGACCCACCATATTGCCTGGTTTGATATTTCCTTCCGCCTGCATTTTCAGGGCCATAATTGCAGCATCCTTTTTAATATGCAGGTGTAACGGTGTCAGTCCTAGAAGTGTCTCCACCCCCGCGGTTGGACATGACATTGAGCCCGTAACACCGATGCAGGCTACACGCTGAACCTTATTCAATAAGGTTTGCGTTGTCTTCTGCTCAGTTTTAGCCACCATACAACCGATGAGTAGGTGACCATAGGCCTAATGATTGTAAGAAATGACCAGTAGATCATTTTTGGTTGTAGTCCCCAAGTACGCCATAGAGTCTTTGACAGGCCCAGAGAGCCTTGATGGCTCTACTATTTTGAACTTTCAACAAATGTTGGTTCCAGTTCAGTCTTTGATCTAGGATAACCCCTAGATATTTAACCTCGCTGGAAAAAGGCACAGTAGTACCGTTTAACGAGGGAGCTGTAAGCGCAAGCTTTTTCCTCCTCGTAAAAGGAACAATGACAGTTTTGCTTGGATTAACACTGAGTCCTTCCTGGTAACACCACTGCCATATTATATTGAGTGCATTTTGCATGCGATCAGAAATGACCTCATCAAACTTGCCTCTGATTATGATAGCCACGTCATCCGCATAGCCCTGGACATCAAACCCATGGCTACTCAGAAGGACCAGTAGTCCGTCAATAACCAATGACCACAAAAGAGGAGATAGTACGCCTCCTTGGGGACAGCCTTTTACGGCCTTGATGGTTACTGATTCTCCATCTAGTCTGGCAGTAATCTCACGATGTTCCAGCATGGAACGGATCCACCTAATTGTAGAAAGCGGAACCCTTTTTCCCATTGCTGCCCTCTCTATAGATCCATAGGAGGTATTATCAAACGCCCCCTCAATGTCCACAAAGGCACAAAGGGCAATTTTTTTTTATATGTCACTGCTTTTTCAATCCTCGTGACTAGACCGCTAAGGGCCATCACCGTGGATTTACCAGTTTGATACGCAAACTGGTCCCCCATTGGTATAAACACCACATTTACAATTACTACACAGTTTTGGAATATAGTTAAAAGCATAACTTGCCCGAAACATCTGGATCAAGCTGGGGAGTATTTCCTCAATACCTTTTTGAAGTAAAGCTGGAAAGATACCATCCCCTCCAGCGGATTTAAAAGGTTCAAAACTTACATAAAATGGATTATTTTTTCCCTACATTAAAAATTCCCAATCGCCAGAATACACTTTTGGAAAAAATAATTCCAAACTGCTAGAATACTGTAACAATAGTTTAATTCCCAATTCCCAGGGAATAGCCAGAATCCGTATGTTCACTGATGGCCTTTTGACAGAAAATATCCGGATATTTTTGACAGATGTTACCCCCGCTAACTTCACTTTAATAAAATATCCGGAATTTTTTTTGACATGAGTGAACAACTTTTATTCTTTACTTGGTATATTAAACGTCAACATTATATTTTCTTGTGATTATTTTATTATTTTTTATTAATGTCATTGTTTAAATCGTAGCTTTTCATATTATTTTAATTTAAATTTTTTAATTCAAAAGAAATAATTTTCGGTTGTCAAAAAAAAACTCCAAAAAAAGTAGAGTTAAAAATAAACCGATCCTTTTAATGCGTTCGTTATTTTGCTCAAAAAATATCCGTATATTTTTTGAGCAAAAAAAACGAACGCATTAAAAGGTTCGGAATATTTTTAACTCTACTTTTAGTTGGAATTTTTTGGAGTTCGGCGTAAAATATTCCAAAATTTTTGCGAATTGAAAAATTTAAATTAAAATAATATAAAAAGCTACGATTTAAACAATGACAATAATAAAAAAATAATCAAAATAAAATGTCATGTTGACGTTAAAAATACCTAGTCCTAGTGTTCAATCGGGCAAAAATGATAAAAAATATCATGATATTTTTTATCACTTTTGGCATTAAACGCACTCATTTATCACACACAAAAACCAACTTTTTTCTTGGTTCCAGCTGTCAATTTTGAATTAATTTTCTTTATGATATTTTCGGTACTTAAATTAAATTGGATTTGCTTTTTAAAGATATTTATATGATATTTACACAGTCACCTATTTATTTAAACATAAATAATAATTTATATTTGGAAGTTTCGTCTGAGAACACAAACACAACGAAACTCAAACTAAAATAATTTGTGTCTCCAATATTTGGATAAAAACCAAATAGTTTCAATATCAAAATAGTTTATAAAAAAGAAATAATTAAAATATATAACATTTAATTAAAAACCTGACGACAAAATGAGTTTATTGAATTTTACAAAGCGATTTAAAACCAAATGTAACATTTAAAATCAATTTATCATTTTTTATCAATTTTGGTTGTTCAATCGGGTTTGACGTACAATATTACAAAATGAAGTTAGGGTGGGATAAAATATCATGATATTTTTTATCATTTTTGCCCGATTGAACACGTCCAGTCAAGAACAAAAGTTGTTCACTCATGTCATCAAAAAAAAAATCCGCATATTTTATTAAAGTGAAGGTAGCGGGGGTAAAATCTGTCAAAAATATCCGGATATTTTCTGTCAAAAGGCCATATAGTGAACATATGGGCTAGGACTATTCGGGCAGCGTAATGAAAATTTGTGAATGTAAGGGAATATTTTTCAAATAAATGTCAAAAATATGTACTAAAAAATATTTATCATAGGTTTCGGTCACAGTCTAAATGAAAAATTTTTACGATATTTGTACTAAAAATGTCTATCAGTGTAGAAATGTTCATTAACATTCGCCTACATGTGATAAATGTACACTTCCCGCTTAACCGCCTACATTCGCCAAATAAGCGAATACGCGCGCATAAGTGTACATTTCACACCTCGTCTGGATGCGGCTTAATACGGCCAAAGACTATACATACTTGTGAATAATTTGAGGAAATTTCTAAATTTTTTAACAAAAAAATGCGTAAAAATTTTGAGCCAGTGTAAACTGTCAAAACAGTAATTCAGTTCAGTGTTCAAATCTGTTGTTTTCTTTTTATTAATCATTTTTCTTGTCATCTTCTGTGAAATTTCACTTTAGAATTTTTTATAGTTTTTTTATGTTGTTAAAAAACTATAAAAAGATAATAGAAATTGTCAGTTTTTTGTTCTAAATGAGTTAAAATTTATGTAGATTTGATTAATTACATTGAAATAGTATTTATTATAACATTGTACCTAGCGTGCCAAAATTAATACGATAACGCAGTAGTGGTGGTGATTTTTTTTATTGTATGAAAGGAAACAATCGAAAACGAAAAAATATTTGCGGACATAACCTTAATTGTCTGTAAATTTTTTTTTTTTATTTTATAAAACCAAAAACAAAAAAAATTTAATCAGTTTTCGAAGGAAAGGTAATTATTTATTAAAGCGTTTTATTGTAAACACAAGTAATAAAAAACTGAGCTTATGAACAATAGTATTTGTTCAGAATTTTATAGTGATTTTACGGTAATTGAAACATCAAAGTGACAGGAATTTTTCTGGCTTTGGGGCAATTGAAGGGCTAATTGTTTCTTGATCATAATTTGTTATTGTGGTTGTTCCTAATTTGAAATGCAATTAATCACCACACCAAGTCAAGGTGATTTCATTTAATGAATGTATTTTTTTCTTTTTTTTTTGGAAAATGATTGGGCGTGGGATGATTTGGTTTGAGATTGATGAACAAAATAAAATAAATGATATTGGAACTCAATCGACTATTTCGTTGAGTTATTTTTAAGTTGTGATTTAAAGTAATTTGTAGTTAGCATTTTATGTAAATCTGCTGTCAACCAATCTTGATTTACTCTAAATTAATATTTTTCGGATCTTTGCAGTTATTCATGCATAGTATGTTAATAACATGGCCGTTAAACAACATGTAACCGAATCCGAACAGGAGAGTAATCCAGAATCTAATAAAATTATCTATGATATAACCGATGTAATTGATACGATAAATCAAGCGCGAACGGAACATTCCGATTTCTCGGAGTTTCGAAAAATCGATGAGCTTTGTAAAACAATTGTTTTGCATTTGGGGAGCGTCCAGATTCCGGCCAAAGGTATCAAACAATTCGAAGAGCAAATATCTGATGTGAAAAAATTCTTGCGAAATTTTCTGGTCTACGTGTTTAAAAAGGATCACCATTGTAATGAAATTGTTTCTGGATGGTTGAAAATATTGTACATGCTGATCAATAATAATGAACCTGTATCGGCTGCAATAGCAATTGTATTGGAAATTTTTGTCGAAATTGATAAGACTCATGTAACAAACGCCGTTAATTGGATTCTAGCTATAGACAAATCCACGGATCTTATGATTGTAAAAGCGGTTACATTGCTGTGTACATGGTTGCGGACAATTACCTTCGCACCCAAATTATATATTTGGATAAATGAATTCTATAATTGTTTGCGAAATCAACAACGATATAATTTATTAGCAAAGATTTCAGCCGATAACATTTTAATTTTATTTCGTGCTTTAATTATTCCGATATTTCGTGAGAAAGTAGTACCCGTTGTTATACTAATATTGCAAACAACACAGAATTCATTTGAAATAGTGAGTATTAACCTTAGTTTTGTATGTTTTAAATATTAACTAGGGCATTCCACATTTTCTAGATTGCTCCTATAGTTCCGAAAATATTAACCACCTTGGATAATGAACATTTAATTAATGCAAAGAAATTAAATAGCTCAACACTCAATGCTCAACGAATGTTGATTCAGCAGATTATTGATGTGATTGCTATGTTGATGGTTACATTTCCGCAAAAGGAGCAACTGTATGACGCAATTGTAAGTAATTTCTGTGATGATAACTGTTCAGATATTGATTGTTTTAATTTTTGTATTTATTTTAGAACTTAAAATGTTTCACTCTTCCGAAACATATACCGCTGTCGACTAGCTGGAATCACAAGCTCCATCCAATAATAGCAAATACAAATGCCCGAGTTGGATTAGTTAATTTGGGAAATACTTGTTACATGAATAGTGTGTTGCAATCGCTCGTGATGACGAAACAGTGAGTAGAATTTGAAACATGTTTCTATTTTAAGATGACTCGCTAACTTTAGCCGTATATTTTATTACTAGATTTAGTCGAGAAATTTTGCTGTCCACAGTTCAAACGCCACTTTTAGCAAAAGTACAAAAACTTTTAGCGTTAATGCTACATTCGACCCGGCCCGAATTAACACCACGTGATTTTCTCCATGCAGCGCGACCGCCCGGATTTTTACCCGGACATCAACAGGATAGTTCTGAATTTCTTGGTTATCTACTGGAAACACTTCACGAACAAGAGAAAAACTACAATGAAAATCAAAATAAAATACTAATCAAATCAATAAATTTAAAACGAACAAAGTCTGATCAACAAGATATCACCGATGATGAAAATGATGATATTACAGAAGATGAGGCCGATAGTGATATTCGAAATGATATTGTCGTAGGGAGTGGTGATGGTGTTGTCAAAAATAGTGGTGGTGATGGTAACCATTGGAATAAAGATTTAATGGAAATCGATAGCAATAATATTTGTAATAATAATGGCAAAGCATCGAACCACCAAACCCTGAAAAATTCCATACTAGATAATACATTTGTCCAAAAATCATTTGGCGGGCGAATATCAATCACCCACAAATGTTTGACATGTAACTCTGAGAGTCGAACACTTGATTTATTTCGCGATCTCCAATTATCATTTCCAGAATATCAAAATTCAAACACAAATTATAATGTTCAATACCTCTTGGATTGCTATTGCCGATCGGAAAAGTTAATCGACGAAAATAAATATTCCTGTGATAAATGTAAGACATTAAGTGATGGTGAACGTTATATAAATATAATAAATGCACCAAAAAATTTAATTTTAACGCTTAAATATTTTAAATACGATCAAAAATTTCATACACGATCGAAATTAATGCATAAAACCGAGCTGAATGATATAATATTTCTAAAACTAGATAATCAAACGATTAAATATGGTTTATATGCAGCTGTCGTTCATTCCGGCGTTAGCATGGATTCAGGTCACTATTATACGTACGCGGCTGATACACCTCAAACATGGTACAAATTTAACGATAGTTTTGTATCAAAAACCACTCTTGATGATTTACAAAATTTAACGCCACCAAATACACCGTACATTTTATTTTACCAAGTGCTTAGTAATGATATGCATAATATAACGCAGCAGCAAGATGAACCGCAGCAGCAATGTAATAATGCGCCATTACCAGAATCGAATGAAGTACGATTGCCGCAGTTGGGTGAGCTACCAATGCACTTACGTGAATTGGTTAATAATGACAATGTTTCGTATCGTGATGAAATTACAGGACGACGACAAACCAAAGATTCGATTAGAATATGAATTCAATTCTAAATTTAATGTTATCACACGCATCTTTAAATAAAAACAAAAATTAAATAAATAATAAATGAATTTAAATTTAATTATTTGTAACTTAAAATAAACTAAATAATTTAAAAAACAAAAAAAAAAAAAATGTTGTATTTTATCATTGTACATTTTTATGTTTATTATTAATCCTAAAACTTAATTTAATTACCTATTTAATTTTTTCCTTGTTTTGTTTTTATTTTAATTGAAATTATACTTTACATAAATGATTTTTTTTTTTTGTTACACATAAAATAAACAATTGAATAAAATTAAATAAATATATTAAACAAAAACAAAATATTTTTATTATAAGATTTTTAGTATTAATTATTATTACCAATATGGAATAAAAAAAAATATTTAAATGTACTGGAAATTGTTTTTTTTTTTTTTACCAAATTCTATTTGTAAAATCGTGTCGTGAACTACAGCTGCTACTCCTAGAACTTAGCAAGGGAGGTTCCATTTTTTGTCTCCCTGCCAATGGCGTAATTAGGTAACTTCAGCACCCGCGGTTGCGGTCCGATTATCCCAGCACCTGTACCCACACTGGTTTTCGAACCGTCCAGCGTACCATAAAAAAGGGGGACTCGATAGGGAAGATTGGCATTCTCCACTAGCTCACTATCGGGTAATCTAATCGTGTAATTCCTCCGATAGTTTGTGGCTCACTCTTCTAATATTTAGAGTAATAGTGAATCCCAATAACGTTACAAGGCTGCTCTGAAAGGGCAAGTCCTTACCATATAAAAGGACAAATTAGTCTCAACCTTATCTAGTATTGAGCAAGCAATATTTTGCTCTCTCTTTGCATATGTAGCGGCGGGAGCCCATGATAAATTACCAAGCGTTCAGATATTACTTCAGAAAGCTTAGTAAATGTTAGATAAGGTGGAGCATCTTTTAAAATACAGGTTCCAACACTGTGGAATCAATTGTAAATAATACTGTGTTTGAAATACCATATGCCAAATATGTAACAGAAAATTAGTGAGAATTATGAACCAATTTGTGTGAACATGTTAAGCGCATTTTCTTGAGAAAAATTGAATTTGAATTATGCTGGATTTTATTGTTTTCCAACGAAACAGCCAAGAGTTACATTTAATTCATTTTGAAAAATAGCCAACCATTCGAAATATATTATATATGAAAAACATCTAGTGGAATTTATTTTTACGAATAATTCGAAAATGAAATGTTTTCTTTGCTAAATAAATCAAATCTTAATTCTATTTAAAAGAGACAAATCAGAAATGGCCCTCGATCCTCAGGTTTCATTTAACATTGCTAAAAATCCCATGTAAATAAATCGATACCCGACCTATTGGGAGTGACCAATTTAGATCACTTTTTCAAATTTGCAAAAACGGGACATTTCTATTGAAAAGTATTATTATTATTATTGGAGGGCCATGCGGGCGATTAGCCACTTCGCACTGAGACCTAAAAGATCTATTGTGCTGGACCCTGCTTAATGATCCGTCCAGTCAATATTCAGGTTCTTAATGAACATGACAATACTGCCTCCCGGTACGTGATACATAGTATCTGGGCTTATTGCTCTCCCTCCTAGATGTTTACTACAGCATGTAGTTCCGCTAGAAAGACGATAGCATTGGAGCCCAAGGACCTCGAGAGGGTTGTCCCACTCCCGTATATTCCTACTCCTGCCCCGTATTCCGTTTGCTTTTACTCTTACGAGTTGCTGAGAATTGCAAATCGCCTATAGGTCAGCTTTACTACAGGAAGGCTAAATAAAACTGGAGGATGCCTGGTATCCAGAGTCCGAATATTTTGGAATGATTAACCTATCCATCGGCATATGCTGTTCCACCTTATATTAGGGTTTTTTGTCAAGGTTTTCTCTTTTAGCGCCGTACTTTAGCCTGTGCCAAATGCCCAAAAATGTGCCAAATGGCCTTAGTTACCAGTGGTTGCCACGAGGAGGCAGTACGTACATTTGCAAATTGTGAACAGGTTACCTCTTACACAATTGTACCCATCACGCAGTTATAGGTCTCAAAACCTGTCATTAAAGGTATCAAGAACAGAAATCGGAGCACAATTGCAGATTTTGGATTTTTACTGCTCTGAATCGGCTGATTTATAGTAAGGTGATTTTCAATGGAATCAAGGAACGTAAATACTCGTTGGCATACAAATTTACAGGTCCTTAAGCCTATCATTAGAGGTATCAAGAACAGCAATCGGAGCACAATTGCAGATTTTGGATTTTTATAGCTCTGAATCGCCTGATCTATAGTAAGGTGATTTTCATCAAATCGAATTTTCTATGAAATGTTGGGAAATAATCAGGCAATCTAAATGCGGGTTCACACACTAATTATAGGTCCCGAGACCTATCGTTAGAGGTATCAAGAACCACAATCGGAGCACAATTGCAGATTTTGGATTTTGAATGGCTCTGAATCGGCTGACCTATAGTAAGGTGATTTTCATCAAATCGAATATTCTTTGAAATGTTGGGAAATAATCAAGCAATCTAAATTCGGGTTAGCACACTTATTATAGGTCCCGAGACCTATCATTAGAGGTATCAAGAACCACAATCGGAGCACAATTGCAGATTTTGGATTTTGAATGGCTCTGAATCGGCTGATCTATAGTAAGGTGATTTTCATCAAATAGAATTTTCTATGAAATGTTGGGAAATAATCAAGCAATCTAAATGCGCGTTCACACACTAAATATAAGTCCCGAGACCTATCGTTAGAGGTATCAAGAACCACAATCGGAGCACAATTGCAGGTTTTGGATTTTGAATGGCTCTGAATCGGCTGATCTATAGTAAGGTGATTTTCATCAAATCGAATTTTCTTTGAAATGTTGGGAAATAATCAGGCAATCTAAATGCGCGTTCACACACTAATTATAGGTCCCGAGACCTATCGTTAGAGGTATCAAGAACCACAATCGGAGCACAATTGCAGATTTTGGATTTTGAATGGCTCTGAATCGGCTGACCTATAGTAAGGTGATTTTCATCAAATCGAATATTCTTTGAAATGTTGGGAAATAATCAAGCAATCTAAATTCGGGTTAGCACACTTATTATAGGTCCCGAGACCTATCATTAGAGGTATCAAGAACCACAATCGGAGCACAATTGCAGATTTTGGATTTTGAATGGCTCTGAATCGGCTGATCTATAGTAAGGTGATTTTCATCAAATCGAATTTTCTTTGAAATATTGGGAAATAATCAGGCAATCTAAATGCGCGTTCACACACTAATTATAGGTCCCGAGACCTATCGTTAGAGGTATCAAGAACCACAATCGGAGCACAATTGCAGATTTTGGATTTTGAATGGCTCTGAATCGGCTGACCTATAGTAAGGTGATTTTCATCAAATCGAATATTCTTTGAAATGTTGGGAAATAATCAAGCAATCTAAATGCGGGTTAGCACACTTATTATAGGTCCCGAGACCTATCATTAGAGGTATCAAGAACCACAATCGGAGCACAATTGCAGATTTTGGATTTTGAATGGCTCTGAATCGGCTGATATATAGTAAGGTGATTTTCATCAAATCGAATTTTCTATGAAATGTTGGGAAATAATCAAGCAATCTAAATGCGCGTTCACACACTAAATATAGGTCCCGAGACCTATCGTTAGAGGTATCAAGAACCACAATCGGAGCACAATTGCAGGTTTTGGATTTTGAATGGCTTTGAATCGGCTGACCTATGTAAGGTGATTTTCATCAAATCGAATTTTCTATGAAATGTATGGAAATAATCAAGAAACCTAAATGCGCGTTTGCACACTAATTATAGGTCCTGAGGTATTAAGAACCACAATCGGAGCACAATTGCAGATTTTGGATTTTGAATGGCTCTGAATCGGCTGACCTATAGTAAGGTGATTTTCATCAAATCGAATATTCTTTGAAATGTTGGGAAATAATCAAGCAATCTAAATTCGGGTTAGCACACTTATTATAGGTCCCGAGACCTATCATTAGAGGTATCAAGAACCACAATCGGAGCACAATTGCAGATTTTGGATTTTGAATGGCTCTGAATCGGCTGATCTATAGTAAGGTGATTTTCATCAAATCGAATTTTCTTTGAAATATTGGGAAATAATCAGGCAATCTAAATGCGCGTTCACACACTAATTATAGGTCCCGAGACCTATCGTTAGAGGTATCAAGAACCACAATCGGAGCACAATTGCAGATTTTGGATTTTGAATGGCTCTGAATCGGCTGACCTATAGTAAGGTGATTTTCATCAAATCGAATATTCTTTGAAATGTTGGGAAATAATCAAGCAATCTAAATGCGGGTTAGCACACTTATTATAGGTCCCGAGACCTATCATTAGAGGTATCAAGAACCACAATCGGAGCACAATTGCAGATTTTGGATTTTGAATGGCTCTGAATCGGCTGATCTATAGTAAGGTGATTTTCATCAAATCGAATTTTCTATGAAATGTTGGGAAATAATCAAGCAATCTAAATGCGCTTTCACACACTAAATATAAGTCCCGAGACCTATCGTTAGAGGTATCAAGAACCACAATCGGAGCACAATTGCAGGTTTTGGATTTTGAATGGCTCTGAATCGGCTGATCTATATAGTAAGGTGATTTTCATCAAATCGAATTTTCTTTGAAATGTTGGGAAATAATCAGGCAATCTAAATGCGCGTTCACACACTAATTATAGGTCCCGAGACCTATCGTTAGAGGTATCAAGAACCACAATCGGAGCACAATTGCAGATTTTGGATTTTGAATGGCTCTGAATCGGCTGATCTATAGTAAGGTGATTTTCATCAAATCGAATATTCTTTGAAATGTTGGGAAATAATCAAGCAATCTAAATGCGGGTTAGCACACTTATTATAGGTCCCGAGACCTATCATTAGAGGTATCAAGAACCACAATCGGAGCACAATTGCAGATTTTGGATTTTGAATGGCTCTGAATCGGCTGATATATAGTAAGGTGATTTTCATCAAATCGAATTTTCTATGAAATGTTGGGAAATAATCAAGCAATCTAAATGCGCGTTCACACACTAAATATAGGTCCCGAGACCTATCGTTAGAGGTATCAAGAACCACAATCGGAGCACAATTGCAGGTTTTGGATTTTGAATGGCTCTGAATCGGCTGACCTAAGTAATGTGATTTTCATCAAATCGAATTTTCTATGAAATGTATGGAAATAATCAAGCAACCTAAATGCGCGTTTGCACACTAATTATAGGTCCTGAGACCTATCGTTAGAGGTATCAAGAACCACAATCGGAGCACAATTGCAGGTTTTGGATTTTGAATGGCTCTGAATCGGCTGATCTATAGTAAGGTGATTTTCATCAAATCGAATTTTCTTTGAAATGTTGGGAAATAATCAAGCAATCTAAATGCGGGTTAGCACACTTATTATAGGTCCCGAGACCTATCGTTAGAGGTATCAAGAACCACAATCGGAGCACAATTGCAGATTTTGGATTTTGAATGGCTTTGAATCGGCTGATCTATAGTAAGGTGATTTTCATCAAATCGAATATTCTTTGCAATGTTGGGAAATAATCAAGCAATCTAAATGCGCGTTCACACACTAATTATAGGTCCCGAGACCTATCGTTAGAGGTATCAAGAACCACAATCGGAGCACAATTGCAGGTTTTGGATTTTGAATGGCTCTGAATCGGCTGATCTATAGTAAGGTGATTTTCATCAAATCGAATTTTCTATGAAATGTATGGAAATAATCAGGCAACCTAAATGCGCGTTTACACACTAAATATAGGTCCCGAGACCTATCGTTAGAGGTATCAAGAACCACAATCGGAGCACAATTGCAGGTTTTGGATTTTGAATGGCTCTGAATCGGCTGACCTATGTAAGGTGATTTTCATCAAATCGAATTTTCTATGAAATGTATGGAAATAATCAAGAAACCTAAATGCGCGTTTGCACACTAATTATAGGTCCTGAGGTATTAAGAACCACAATCGGAGCACAATTGCAGATTTTGGATTTTGAATGGCTCTGAATCGGCTGATCTATAGTAAGGTGATTTTCATCAAATCGAATTTTCTTTGAAATGTATGGAAATAATCTAGCAATCTAAATGCGGGTTAGCACACTTATTATAGGTCCTGAGACCTATCATTAGACGTATCAAGAACCACAATCGGAGCACAATTGCAGATTTTGGATTTAGAATGGCTCTGAATCGGCTGACCTATAGTAAGGTGATTTTCATCAAATCGAATATTCTTTGAAATGTTGGGAAATAATCAAGCAATCTAAATGCGGGTTAGCACACTTATTATAGGTCCCGAGACCTATCATTAGAGGTATCAAGAACCACAATCGGAGCACAATTGCAGATTTTGGGTTTTGAATGGCTCTGAATCGGCTGATATATAGTAAGGTGATTTTCATCAAATCGAATTTTCTATGAAATGTTGGGAAATAATCAAGCAATCTAAATGCGCGTTCACACACACTAAATATAGGTCCCGAGACCTATCGTTAGAGGTATCAAGAACCACAATCGGAGCACAATTGCAGGTTTTGGATTTTGAATGGCTCTGAATCGGCTGACCTAAGTAAGGTGATTTTCATCAAATCGAATTTTCTATGAAATGTATGGAAATAATCAAGCAACCTAAATGCGCGTTTGCACACTAATTATAGGTCCTGAGACCTATCGTTAGAGGTATCAAGAACCACAATCGGAGCACAATTGCAGGTTTTGGATTTTGAATGGCTCTGAATCGGCTGATCTATAGTAAGGTGATTTTCATCAAATCGAATTTTCTTTGAAATGTTGGGAAATAATCAAGCAATCTAAATGCGGGTTAGCACACTTATTATAGGTCCCGAGACCTATCGTTAGAGGTATCAAGAACCACAATCGGAGCACAATTGCAGATTTTGGATTTTGAATGGCTCTGAATCGGCTGATCTATAGTAAGGTGATTTTCATCAAATCGAATATTCTTTGCAATGTTGGGAAATAATCAAGCAATCTAAATGCGCGTTCACACACTAATTATAGGTCCCGAGACCTATCGTTAGAGGTATCAAGAACCACAATCGGAGCACAATTGCAGGTTTTGGATTTTGAATGGCTCTGAATCGGCTGATCTATAGTAAGGTGATTTTCATCAAATCGAATTTTCTATGAAATGTATGGAAATAATCAAGCAACCTAAATGCGCGTTTGCACACTAATTATAGGTCCTGAGACCTATCGTTAGAGGTATCAAGAACCACAATCGGAGCACAATTGCAGGTTTTGGATTTTGAATGGCTCTGAATCGGCTGATCTATAGTAAGGTGATTTTCATCAAATCGAATTTTCTATGAAATGTTGCGAAATAATCAAGCAATCTAAATGCGCGTTCACACACTAAATATAGGTCCCGAGACCTATCATTAGAGGTATCAAGAACCACAATCGGAGCACAATTGCAGGTTTTGGATTTTGAATGGCTCTGAATCGGCTGACCTAAGTAAGGTGATTTTCATCAAATCGAATTTTCTTTGAAATGTATGGAAATAATCAAGCAATCTAAATGCGGGTTAGCACACTTATTATAGGTCCTGAGACCTATCATTAGAGGTATCAAGAACCACAATCGGAGCACAATTGCAGATTTTGGATTTTGAATGGCTCTGAATCGGCTGATCTATAGTAAGGTGATTTTCATCAAATCGAATTTTCTATGAAATGTTGGGAAATAATCAAGCAACCTAAATGCGCGTTTGCACACTAATTATAGGTCCTGAGACCTATCGTTAGAGGTATCAAGAACCACAATCGGAGCACAATTGCAGGTTTTGGATTTTGAATGGCTCTGAATCGGCTGACCTAAGTAAGGTGATTTTCATCAAATCGAATTTTCTATGAAATGTATGGAAATAATCAAGCAACCTAAATGCGCGTTTGCACACTAATTATAGGTCCTGAGACCTATCATTAGAGGTATCAAGAACCACAATCGGAGCACAATTGCAGGTTTTGGATTTTGAATGGCTCTGAATCGGCTGACCTAAGTAAGGTGATTTTCATCAAATCGAATTTTCTATGAAATGTATGGAAATAATCAAGGAACCTAAATGCGCGTTTGCACACTAATTATAGGTCCTGAGACCTATCGTAAGAGGTATCAAGAACCACAATCGGAGCACAATTGCAGATTTTGGATTTTGAATGGCTCTGAATCGGCTGATCTATAGTAAGGTGATTTTCATCAAATCGAATTTTCTATGAAATGTTGGGAAATAATCAAGCAACCTAAATGCGCGTTTGCACACTAATTATAGGTCCTGAGACCTATCGTTAGAGGTATCAAGAACCACAATCGGAGCACAATTGCAGATTTTGGATTTTGAATGGCTCTGAATCGGCTGATCTATAGTAAGGTGATTTTCATCAAATCGAATTTTCTTTGAAATGTATGGAAATAATCAAGCAATCTAAATGCGGGTTAGCACACTTATTATAGGTCCTGAGACCTATCATTAGAGGTATCAAGAACCACAATCGGAGCACAATTGCAGATTTTGGATTTTGAATGGCTCTGAATCGGCTGATCTATAGTAAGGTGATTTTCATCAAATCGAATTTTCTATGAAATGTTGGGAAATAATCAAGCAACCTAAATGCGCGTTTGCACACTAATTATAGGTCCTGAGACCTATCGTAAGAGGTATCAAGAACCACAATCGGAGCACAATTGCAGATTTTGGATTTTGAATGGCTCTGAATCGGCTGATCTATAGTAAGGTGATTTTCATCAAATCGAATTTTCTATGAAATGTATGGAAATAATCAAGCAACCTAAATGCGCGTTTGCACACTAATTATAGGTCCTGAGACCTATCGTTAGAGGTATCAAGAACCACAATCGGAGCACAATTGCAGATTTTGGATTTTGAATGGCTCTGAATCGGCTGATCTATAGTAAGGTGATTTTCATCAAATCGAATTTTCTTTGAAATGTATGGAAATAATCAAGCAATCTAAATGCAGGTTAGCACACTTATTATAGGTCCTGAGACCTATCATTAGAGGTATCAAGAACCACAATCGGAGCACAATTGCAGATTTTGGATTTTGAATGGCTCTGAATCGGCTGATCTATAGTAAGGTGATTTTCATCAAATCGAATTTTCTATGAAATGTTGGGAAATAATCAAGCAACCTAAATGCGCGTTTGCACACTAATTATAGGTCCCGAGACCTATCGTTAGAGGTATCAAGAACCACAATCGGAGCACAATTGCAGATTTTGGATTTTGAATGGCTCTGAATAGGCTGATCTATAGTAAGGTGATTTTCATCAAATCGAATTTTCTATGAAATGTATGGAAATAATCAAGGAACCTAAATGCGCGTTTGCACACTAATTATAGGTCCTGAGACCTATCGTAAGAGGTATCAAGAACCACAATCAGAGCACAATTGCAGATTTTGGATTTTGAATGGCTCTGAATCGGCTGATCTATAGTAAGGTGATTTTCATCAAATCGAATTTTCTATGAAATGTTGGGAAATAATCAAGCAACCTAAATGCGCGTTTGCACACTAATTATAGGTCCTGAGACCTATCGTTAGAGGTATCAAGAACCACAATCGGAGCACAATTGCAGGTTTTGGATTTTGAATGGCTCTGAATCGGCTGATCTATAGTAAGGTGATTTTCATCAAATCGAATTTTCTTTGAAATGTATGGAAATAATCAAGCAATCTAAATGCGGGTTAGCACACTTATTATAGGTCCTGAGACCTATCATTAGAGGTATCAAGAACCACAATCGGAGCACAATTGCAGATTTTGGATTTTGAATGGCTCTGAATCGGCTGATCTATAGTAAGGTGATTTTCATCAAATCGAATTTTCTATGAAATGTTGGGAAATAATCAAGCAACCTAAATGCCCGTTTGCACACTAATTATAGGTCCTGAGACCTATCGTTAGAGGTATCAAGAACCACAATCGGAGCACAATTGCAGATTTTGGATTTTGAATGGCTCTGAATCGGCTGATCTATAGTAAGGTGATTTTCATCAAATCGAATTTTCTATGAAATGTTGGGAAATAATCAAGCAATCTAAATGCGCGTCCACACACTAAATATAGGTCCCGAGACCTATCATTAGAGGTATCAAGAACCACAATCGGAGCACAATTGCAGGTTTTGGATTTTGAATGGCTCTGAATCGGCTGACCTAAGTAAGGTGATTTTCATCAAATCGAATTTTCTATGAAATGTATGGAAATAATCAAGGAACCTAAATGCGCGTTTGCACACTAATTATAGGTCCTGAGACCTATCGTAAGAGGTATCAAGAACCACAATCGGAGCACAATTGCAGATTTTGGATTTTGAATGGCTCTGAATCGGCTGATCTATAGTAAGGTGATTTTCATCAAATCGAATTTTCTTTGAAATGTATGGAAATAATCAAGCAATCTAAATGCGGGTTAGCACACTTATTATAGGTCCTGAGACCTATCATTAGAGGTATCAAGAACCACAATCGGAGCACAATTGTAGATTTTGGATTTTGAATGGCTCTGAATCGGCTGATCTATAGTAAGGTGATTTTCATCAAATCGAATTTTCTTTGAAATGTATGGAAATAATCAAGCAATCTAAATGCGGGTTAGCACACTTATTATAGGTCATGAGACCTATCATTAGAGGTATCAAGAACCACAATCGGAGCACAATTGCAGGTTTTGGATTTTGAATGGCTCTGAATCGGCTGATCTATAGTAAGGTGATTTTCATCAAATCGAATTTTCTTTGAAATGTATGGAAATAATCAAGCAATCTAAATGCGGGTTAGCACACTTATTATAGGTCCTGAGACCTATCATTAGAGGTATCAAGAACCACAATCGGAGCACAATTGCAGATTTTGGATTTTGAATGGCTCTGAATCGGCTGATCTATAGTAAGGTGATTTTCATCAAATCGAATTTTCTATGAAATGTTGGGAAATAATCAAGCAACCTAAATGCGCGTTTGCACACTAATTATAGGTCCTGAGACCTATCGTTAGAGGTATCAAGAACCACAATCGGAGCACAATTGCAGATTTTGGATTTTGAATGGCTCTGAATCGGCTGATCTATAGTAAGGTGATTTTCATCAAATCGAATTTTCTTTGAAATGTATGGAAATAATCAAGCAATCTAAATGCGGGTTAGCACACTTATTATAGGTCCTGAGACCTATCATTAGAGGTATCAAGAACCACAATCGGAGCACAATTGCAGATTTTGGATTTTGAATGGCTCTGAATCGGCTGATCTATAGTAAGGTGATTTTCATCAAATCGAATTTTCTATGAAATGTTGGGAAATAATCAAGCAACCTAAATGCGCGTTTGCACACTAATTATAGGTCCTGAGACCTATCGTTAGAGGTATCAAGAACCACAATCGGAGCACAATTGCAGGTTTTGGATTTTGAATGGCTCTGAATCGGCTGACCTAAGTAAGGTGATTTTCATCAAATCGAATTTTCTATGAAATGTTGGGAAATAATCAAGCAATCTAAATGCGCGTTCACACACTAAATATAGGTCCCGAGACCTATCATTAGAGGTATCAAGAACCACAATCGGAGCACAATTGCAGGTTTTGGATTTTGAATGGCTCTGAATCGGCTGACCTAAGTAAGGTGATTTTCATCAAATCGAATTTTCTATGAAATGTATGGAAATAATCAAGGAACCTAAATGCGCGTTTGCACACTAATTATAGGTCCTGAGACCTATCGTTAGAGGTATCAAGAACCACAATCGGAGCACAATTGCAGGTTTTAGATTTTGAATGGCTCTGAATCGGCTGACCTAAGTAAGGTGATTTTCATCAAATCGAATTTTCTATGAAATGTATGGAAATAATCAAGCAATCTGAATGCGGGTTAGCACACTTATTATAGGTCCTGAGACCTATCATTAGAGGTATCAAGAACCACAATCGGAGCACAATTACAGATTTTGGATTTTGAATGGCTCTGAATCGGCTGATCTATAGTAAGGTGATTTTCATCAAATCGAATTTTCTATGAAATGTTGGGAAATAATCAAGCAATCTAAATGCGCGTTCACACACTAAATATAGGTCCCGAGACCTATCATTAGAGGTATCAAGAATCACAATCGGAGCACAATTGCAGGTTTTGGATTTTGAATGGCTCTGAATCGGCTGACCTAAGTAATGTGATTTTCATCAAATCGAATTTTCTATGAAATGTATGGAAATAATCAAGCAACCTAAATGCGCGTTTGCACACTAATTATAGGTCCTGAGACCTATCGTTAGAGGTATCAAGAACCACAATCGAAGCACAATTGCAGATATTGGATTTTGAATGGCTCTGAATCGGCTGATCTATAGTAAGGTGATTTTTATCAAATCGAATTTTCTATGAAATGTTGGGAAATAATCAAGCAACCTAAATGCGCGTTTGCACACTAATTATAGGTCCCGAGACCTATCGTTAGAGGTATCAAGAACCACAATCGGAGCACAATTGCAGATTTTGGATTTTGAATGGCTCTGAATCGGCTGATCTAGTAAGGTGATTTTCATCAAATCGAATTTTCTTTGAAATGTATGGAAATAATCAAGCAATCTAAATGCGGGTTAGCACACTTATTATAGGTCCTGAGACCTATCATTAGAGGTATCAAGAACCACAATCGGAGCACAATTGCAGATTTTAGATTTTGAATGGCTCTGAATCGGCTGATCTATAGTAAGGTGATTTTCATCAAATCGAATTTTTTTTGAAATGTTGGGAAATAATCAGGCAATCTAAATGCGGGTTAGCACACTTATTATAGGTCCCGAGACCTATCATTAGAGGTATCAAGAACCACAATCGGAGCACAATTGCAGGTTTTGGATTTTGAATGGCTCTGAATCGGCTGACCTAAGTAATGTGATTTTCATCAAATCGAATTTTCTATGAAATGTATGGAAATAATCAAGGAACCTAAATGCGCGTTTGCACACTTATTATAGGTCCTGAGACCTATCGTTAGAGGTATCAAGAACCACAATCGGAGCACAATTGCAGATTTTGGATTTTGAATGGCTCTGAATCGGCTGACCTAAGTAAGGTGATTTTCATCAAATCGAATTTTCTTTGAAATGTTGGGAAATAATCAAGCAACCTAAATGCGCGTTTGCACACTAATTAAAGGTCCCGAGACCTATCGTTAGAGGTATCAAGAACCACAATCGGTGCACAATTGCAGGTTTTGGATTTTGAATGGCTCTGAATCGGCTGACCTATAGTAAGGTGATTTTCATCAAATCGAATTTTCTATGAAATGTTGGGAAATAATCAAGCAACCTAAATGCGCGTTCACACACTAATTATAGGTCCCGAGACCTATCGTTAGAGGTATCAAAAACCACAATCGGAGCACAATTGCAGATTTTGGATTTTGAATGGCTCTGAATCGGCTGACCTATAGTAAGGTGATTTTCATCAAATCGAATTTTCTATGAAATGTTGGGAAATCATCAAGCAATCTAAATGCGCGTTCACACACTAATTATAGGTCCCGAGACCTATCGTTAGACGTATCAAGAACCACAATCGGAGCACAATTGCAGGTTTTGGATTTTGAATGGCTCTGAATCGGCTGATCTATAGTAAGGTGATTCTCATCAAATCGAATTTTCTTTGAAATGTATGGAACTAATCAAGCAATCTAAATGCGCGTTCACACACTAATTATAGGTCCCGAGACCTATCGTTAAAGGTATCAAAAACCACAATCGGAGCACAATTGCAGATTTTAGATTTTGAATGGCTCTGAATCGGCTGATCTATAGTAAGTTGATTTTCATCAAATCGAATTTTCTTTGAAATGTATGGAAATAATCAAGCAATCTAAATGCGGGTTAGCACACTTATTATAGGTCCTGAGACCTATCATTAGAGGTATCAAGAACCACAATCGGAGCACAATTGCAAATTTTAGATTTTGAATGGCTCTGAATCGGCTGATCTATAGTAAGTTGATTTTCATCAAATCGAATTTTCTTTGAAATGTATGGAAATAATCAAGCAATCTAAATGCGCGTTCACACACTAATTATAGGTCCCGAGACCTATCGTTAGAGGTATCAAAAACCACAATCGGAGCACAATTGCAAATTTTAGATTTTGAATGGCTCTGAATCGGCTGACCTATTGTAAGGTGATTTTCATCAAATCGAATTTTCTATGAAATGTTGGGAAATAATCAAGCAATCTAAATGCGCGTTCACACACTAATTATAGGTCCCGAGACCTATCGTTAGACGTATCAAGAACCACAATCGGAGCACAATTGCAGGTTTTGGATTTTGAATGGCTCTGAATCGGCTGATCTATAGTAAGGTGATTCTCATCAAATCGAATTTTCTTTGAAATGTATGGAAATAATCAAGCAATCTAAATGCGCGTTCACACACTAATTATAGGTCCCGAGACCTATCGTTAGAGGTATCAAAAACCATAATCGGAGCACAATTGCAGGTTTTGGATTTTGAATGGCTCTGAATCGGCTGACCTACAGTAAGGTGATTTTCATCAAATCGAATTTTCTATGAAATGTTGGGAAATAATCAAGCAATCTGAATGCGCGTTCACACACTAATTATAGGTCCCGAGACCTATAATTAGAGGTATCAAAAACCACAATCGGAGCACAATTGCAAATTTTAGATTTTGAATGGCTCTGAATCGGCTGATCTATAGTAAGTTGATTTTCATCAAATCGAATTTTCTTTGAAATGTATGGAAATAATCAAGCAATCTAAATGCGCGTTCACACACTAATTATAGGTCCCGAGACCTATCGTTAGAGGTATCAAAAACCACAATCGGAGCACAATTGCAAATTTTAGATTTTGAATGGCTCTGAATCGGCTGACCTATTGTAAGGTGATTTTCATCAAATCGAATTTTCTATGAAATGTTGGGAAATAATCAAGCAATCTAAATGCGCGTTCACACACTAATTATAGGTCCCGAGACCTATCGTTAGACGTATCAAGAACCACAATCGGAGCACAATTGCAGGTTTTGGATTTTGAATGGCTCTGAATCGGCTGATCTATAGTAAGGTGATTCTCATCAAATCGAATTTTCTTTGAAATGTATGGAAATAATCAAGCAATCTAAATGCGCGTTCACACACTAATTATATGTCCCGAGACCTATCGTTAGAGGTATCAAGAACCACAATCGGAGCACAATTGCAAATTTTAGATTTTGAATGGCTCTGAATCGGCTGATCTATAGTAAGGTGATTTTCATCAAATAAAATTTTCTATGAAATGTATGGAAATAATCAAGCAATCTAAATGCGGGTTAGCACACTAATTATAGGTCCCGAGACCTATAATTAGAGGTATCAAGAACCACAATCGGAGCACAATTGCAGATTTTGGGTTTTGAATGGCTCTGAATCGGCTGACCTATAGTAAGGTGATTTTCATCAAATCGAATTTTCTATGAAATGTTGGGAAATAATCAAGCAATCTAAATGCGCGTTCACACACTAATTATATGTCCCGAGACCTATCGTTAGAGGTATCAAGAACCACAATCGGAGCACAATTGCAGGTTTTGGATTTTGAATGGCTCTGAATCGGCTGATCTATAGTAAGGTGATTCTCATCAAATCGAATTTTCTTTGAAATGTATGGAAATAATCAAGCAATCTAAATGCGCGTTCACACACTAATTATAGGTCCCGAGACCTATCGTTAGAGGTATCAAAAACCACAATCGGAGCACAATTGCAAATTTTAGATTTTGAATGGCTCTGAATCGGCTGATCTATAGTAAGGTGATTTTCATCAAATCGAATTTTCTATGAAATGTATGGAAATAATCAAGCAATCTAAATGCGGGTTAGCACACTAATTATAGGTCCCGATACCTATAATTAGAGGTATCAAGAACCACAATCGGAGCACAATTGCAGATTTTGGGTTTTGAATGGCTCTGAATCGGCTGACCTATAGTAAGGTGATTTTCATCAAATCGAATTTTCTATGAAATGTTGGGAAATAATCAAGCAATCTAAATGCGCGTTCACACACTAATTATATGTCCCGAGACCTATCGTTAGAGGTATCAAGAACCACAATCGGAGCACAATTGCAGGTTTTGGATTTTGAATGGCTCTGAATCGGCTGATCTATAGTAAGGTGATTCTCATCAAATCGAATTTTCTTTGAAATGTATGGAAATAATCAAGCAATCTAAATGCGCGTTCACACACTAATTATAGGTCCCGAGACCTATCGTTAGAGGTATCAAAAACCACAATCGGAGCACAATTGCAGGTTTTGGATTTTGAATGGCTCTGAATCGGCTGACCTACAGTAAGGTGATTTTCATCAAATCTAATTTTCTATGAAATGTTGGGAAATAATCAAGCAATCTAAATGCGCGTTCACACACTAATTATATGTCCCGAGACCTATCGTTAGAGGTATCAAGAACCACAATCGGAGCACAATTGCAGGTTTTGGATTTTGAATGGCTCTGAATCGGCTGATCTATAGTAAGGTGATTCTCATCAAATCGAATTTTCTTTGAAATGTATGGAAATAATCAAGCAATCTAAATGCGCGTTCACACACTAATTATAGGTCCCGAGACCTATAATTAGAGGTATCAAGAACCCCCTTCGCAGCACAATTGCAGATTTTGGATTTTGAATGGCTCTGAATCGGCTGACCTACAGTAAGGTGATTTTCATCAAATCGAATTTTCTTTGAAATGTTGGGAAATAATCAAGCAATCTAAATGCGCGTTTACACACTAATTATAGGTCCCGAGACCTATCGTTAGAGGTATCAAGAACCACAATCGGAGCACAATTGCAGGTTTTGGATTTTGAATGGCTCTGAATCGGCTGATCTATAGTAAGGTGATTCTCATCAAATCGAATTTTCTTTGAAATGTATGGAAATAATCAAGCAATCTAAATGCGCGTTTACACACTAATTATAGGTCCCGAGACCTATCATTAGAGGTATCAAGAACCCCCTTCGGAGCACAATTGCAGATTTTGGATTTTGAATGGCTCTGAATCGGCTGACCTACAGTAAGGTGATTTTCATCAAATCGAATTTTCTATGAAATGTTGGGAAATAATCAAGCAATCTAAATGCGCGTTCACACACTAATTATAGGTCCCGAGACCTATCGTTAGAGGTATCAAAAACCACAATCGGAGCACAATTGCAGATTTTAGATTTTGAATGGCTCTGAATCGGCTGATCTATAGTAAGGTGATTTTCATCAAATCGAATTTTCTATGAAATGTTGAGAAATAATCAAGCAATCTAAATGCGCGTTCACACACTAATTATAGGTCCCGAGACCTATCGTTAGACGTATCAAGAACCACAATCGGAGCACAATTGCAGGTTTTGGATTTTGAATGGCTCTGAATCGGCTGATCTATAGTAAGGTGATTCTCATCAAATCGAATTTTCTTTGAAATGTATGGAAATAATCAAGCAATCTAAATGCGCGTTTACACACTAATTATAGGTCCCGAGACCTATCATTAGAGGTATCAAGAACCCCCTTCGGAGCACAATTGCAGATTTTGGATTTTGAATGGCTCTGAATCGGCTGACCTACAGTAAGGTGATTTTCATCAAATCGAATTTTCTATGAAATGTTGGGAAATAATCAAGCAATCTTAATGCGCGTTCACACACTAATTATAGGTCCCGAGACCTATCGTTAGAGGTATCAGGAACCACAATCGGAGCACAATTGCAGGTTTTGGATTTTGAATGGCTCTGAATCGGCTGACCTATAGTAAGGTGATTTTCATCAAATCGAATTTTCTATGAAATGTTGGGAAATAATCAAGCAATCTAAATGCGCGTTCACACACTAATTATAGGTCCCGAGACCTATCGTTAGAGGTATCAAAAACCACAATCGGAGCACAATTGCAGATTTTGGATTTTGAATGGCTCTGAATCGGCTGACCTATAGTAAGGTGATTTTCATCAAATCGAATTTTCTATGAAATGTTGGGAAATCATCAAGCAATCTAAATGCGCGTTCACACACTAATTATAGGTCCCGAGACCTATCGTTAGACGTATCAAGAACCACAATCGGAGCACAATTGCAGGTTTTGGATTTTGAATGGCTCTGAATCGGCTGATCTATAGTAAGGTGATTCTCATCAAATCGAATTTTCTTTGAAATGTATGGAAATAATCAAGCAATCTAAATGCGCGTTCACACACTAATTATAGGTCCCGAGACCTATCGTTAGAGGTATCAAAAACCACAATCGGAGCACAATTGCAGATTTTAGATTTTGAATGGCTCTGAATCGGCTGATCTATAGTAAGTTGATTTTCATCAAATCGAATTTTCTTTGAAATGTATGGAAATAATCAAGCAATCTAAATGCGGGTTAGCACACTTATTATAGGTCCTGAGACCTATCATTAGAGGTATCAAGAACCACAATCGGAGCACAATTGCAGATTTTGGGTTTTGAATGGCTCTGAATCGGCTGACCTATAGTAAGGTGATTTTCATCAAATCGAATTTTCTATGAAATGTTGGGAAATAATCAAGCAATCTAAATGCGCGTTCACACACTAATTATAGGTCCCGAGACCTATCGTTAGAGGTATCAAAAACCACAATCGGAGCACAATTGCAGATTTTAGATTTTGAATGGCTCTGAATCGGCTGATCTATAGTAAGGTGATTCTCATCAAATCGAATTTTCTATGAAATGTTGGGAAATAATCAAGCAATCTAAATGCGCGTTCACACACTAATTATAGGTCCCGAGACCTATCGTTAGAGGTATCAAAAACCACAATCGGAGCACAATTGCAGATTTTAGATTTTGAATGGCTCTGAATCGGCTGACCTACAGTAAGGTGATTTTCATCAAATCGAATTTTCTATGAAATGTTGGGAAATAATCAAGCAATCTAAATGCGCGTTCACACACTAATTATAGGTCCCGAGACCTATCGTTAGAGGTATCAAAAACCACAATCGGAGCACAATTGCAGATTTTAGATTTTGAATGGCTCTGAATCGGCTGATCTATAGTAAGTTGATTTTCATCAAATCGAATTTTCTTTGAAATGTATGGAAATAATCAAGCAATCTAAATGCGGGTTAGCACACTTATAATAGGTCCTGAGACCTATCATTAGAGGTATCAAGAACCACAATCGGAGCACAATTGCAGATTTTGGGTTTTGAATGGCTCTGAATCGGCTGACCTATAGTAAGTTGATTTTCATCAAATCGAATTTTCTTTGAAATGTATGGAAATAATCAAGCAATCTAAATGCGGGTTAGCACACTTATTATAGGTCCTGAGACCTATCATTAGAGGTATCAAGAACCACAATCGGAGCACAATTGCAGATTTTGGGTTTTGAATGGCTCTGAATCGGCTGACCTATAGTAAGGTGATTTTCATCAAATCGAATTTTCTATGAAATGTTGGGAAATAATCAAGCAATCTAAATGCGCGTTCACACACTAATTATAGGTCCCGAGACCTATCGTTAGAGGTATCAAAAACCACAATCGGAGCACAATTGCAGATTTTAGATTTTGAATGGCTCTGAATCGGCTGACCTACAGTAAGGTGATTTTCATCAAATCGAATTTTCTATGAAATGTTGGGAAATAATCAAGCAATCTAAATGCGCGTTCACACACTAATTATAGGTCCCGAGACCTATCGTTAGAGGTATCAAAAACCACAATCGGAGCACAATTGCAGATTTTAGATTTTGAATGGCTCTGAATCGGCTGATCTATAGTAAGTTGATTTTCATCAAATCGAATTTTCTTTGAAATGTATGGAAATAATCAAGCAATCTAAATGCGGGTTAGCACACTTATAATAGGTCCTGAGACCTATCATTAGAGGTATCAAGAACCACAATCGGAGCACAATTGCAGATTTTGGGTTTTGAATGGCTCTGAATCGGCTGACCTATAGTAAGGTGATTTTCATCAAATCGAATTTTCTATGAAATGTTGGGAAATAATCAAGCAATCTTAATGCGCGTTCACACACTAATTATAGGTCCCGAGACCTATCGTTAGAGGTATCAAGAACCACAATCGGAGCACAATTGCAGGTTTTGGATTTTGAATGGCTCTGAATCGGCTGATCTATAGTAAGGTGATTCTCATCAAATCGAATTTTCTATGAAATGTTGGGAAATCATCAAGCAATCTAAATGCGCGTTCACACACTAATTATAGGTCCCGAGACCTATCATTAGAGGTATCAAGAACCCCCTTCGGAGCACAATTGCAGATTTTGGATTTTGAATTCCTCTGAATCGGCTGACCTACATTAAGGTGATTTTCATCAAATCGAATTTTCTATGAAATGTTGGGAAATAATCAAGCAATCTTAATGCGCGTGCACACACTAATTATAGGTCCCGAGACCTATCGTTAGAGGTATCAAAAACCACAATCGGAGCACAATTGCAGATTTTAGATTTTGAATGGCTCTGAATCGGCTGATCTATAGTAAGGTGATTCTCATCAAATCGAATTTTCTTTGAAATGTATGGAAATAATCAAGCAATCTAAATGCGGGTTAGCACACTTATTATAGGTCCTGAGACCTATCATTAGAGGTATCAAGAACCCCCTTCGGAGCACAATTGCAGATTTTAGATTTCGAATGGCTCTGAATCGGCTGACCTACAGTAAGGTGATTTTCATCAAATCGAATTTTCTATGAAATGTTGGGAAATAATCAAGCAATCTAAATGCGCGTTCACACACTAATTATAGGTCCCGAGACCTATCGTTAGAGGTATCAAAAACCACAATCGGAGCACAATTGCAGATTTTAGATTTTGAATGGCTCTGAATCGGCTGACCTACAGTAAGGTGATTTTCATCAAATCGAATTTTCTATGAAATGTTGGGAAATAATCAAGCAATCTAAAATGCGCGTTCACACACTAATTATAGGTCCTGAGACCTACCATTAGAGGTATCAAGAACCACAATCGGAGCACAATTGCAGATTTTGGGTTTTGAATGGCTCTGAATCGGCTGATCTATAGTAAGGTGATTTTCATCAAATCGAATTTTCTATGAAATGATGGGAAATAATCAAGCAATCTAAATGCGCGTTCACACACTAATTATAGGTCCCGAGACCTATCGTTAGAGGTATCAAAAACCACAATCGGAGCACAATTGCAGATTTTAGATTTTGAATGGCTCTGAATCGGCTGATCTATAGTAAGGTGATTTTCATCAAATCGAATTTTCTTTGAAATGTATGGAAATAATCAAGCAATCTAAATGCGGGTTAGCACACTTATTATAGGTCCTGAGACATATCATTAGAGGTATCAAGAACCACAATCGGAGCACAATTGCAGATTTTGGGTTTTGAATGGCTCTGAATCGGCTGACCTATAGTAAGGTGATTTTCATCAAATCGAATTTTCTATGAAATGTTGGGAAATAATCAAGCAATCTAAATGCGCGTTCACACACTAATTATAGGTCCCGAGACCTATCGTTAGAGGTATCAAAAACCACAATCGGAGCACAATTGCAGGTTTTGGATTTTGAATGGCTCTGAATCGGCTGATCTTATAGTAAGGTGATTTTCATCAAATCGAATTTTCTTTGAAATGTATGGAAATAATCAAGCAATCTAAATGCGCGTTTACACACTAATTATAGGTCCCGAGACCTATCATTAGAGGTATCAAGAACCCCCTTCGGAGCACAATTGCAGATTTTAGATTTTGAATGGCCCTGAATCGGCTGACCTACAGTAAGGTGATTTTCATCAAATCGAATTTTCTATGAAATGTTGGGAAATAATCAAGCAATCTAAAATGCGCGTTCACACACTAATTATAGGTCCCGAGACCTATCGTTAGAGGTATCAAAAACCACAATCGGAGCACAATTGCAGGTTTTGGATTTTGAATGGCTCTGAATCGGCTGATCTTATAGTAAGGTGATTTTCATCAAATCGAATTTTCTTTGAAATGTATGGAAATAATCAAGCAATCTAAATGCGCGTTTACACACTAATTATAGGTCCCGAGACCAATCATTAGAGGTATCAAGAACCCCCTTCGGAGCACAATTGCAGATTTTGGATTTTGAATGGCTCTGAATCGGCTGATCTATAGTAAGGTGATTTTCATCAAATCGAATTTTCTTTGAAATGTATGGAAATAATCAAGCAATCTAAATGCGGGTTAGCACACTTATTATAGGTCCTGAGACCTATCATTAGAGGTATCAAGAACCACAATCGGAGCACAATTGCAGATTTTGGGTTTTGAATGGCTCTGAATCGGCTGACCTATAGTAAGGTGATTTTCATCAAATCGAATTTTCTATGAAATGTTGGGAAATAATCAAGCAATCTAAATGCGCGTTCACACACTAATTATAGGTCCCGAGACCTATCGTTAGAGGTATCAAAAACCACAATCGGAGCACAATTGCAGATTTTAGATTTTGAATGGCTCTGAATCGGCTGATCTATAGTAAGGTGATTTTCATCAAATCGAATTTTCTTTGAAATGTATGGAAATAATCAAGCAATCTAAATGCGGGTTAGCACACTTATTATAGGTCCCGAGACATATCATTAGAGGTATCAAGAACCACAATCGGAGCACAATTGCAGATTTTGGGTTTTGAATGGCTCTGAATCGGCTGACCTATAGTAAGGTGATTTTCATCAAATCGAATTTTCTATGAAATGATGGGAAATAATCAAGCAATCTAAATGCGCGTTTACACACTAATTATAGGTCCCGAGACCTATCATTAGAGGTATCAAGAACCCCCTTCGGAGCACAATTGCAGATTTTAGATTTTGAATGGCTCTGAATCGGCTGACCTACAGTAAGGTGATTTTCATCAAATCGAATTTTCTATGAAATGTTGGGAAATAATCAAGCAATCTCAAATGCGCGTTCACACACTAATTATAGGTCCCGAGACCTATCGTTAGAGGTATCAAAAACCACAATCGGAGCACAATTGCAGATTTTGGGTTTTGAATGGCTCTGAATCGGCTGACCTATAGTAAGGTGATTCTCATCAAATCGAATTTTCTATGAAATGTTGGGAAATAATCAAGCAATCTAAATGCGCGTTCACACACTAATTATAGGTCCCGAGACCTATCGTTAGACGTATCAAGAACCACAATCGGAGCACAATTGCAGGTTTTGGATTTTGAATGGCTCTGAATCGGCTGATCTTATAGTAAGGTGATTTTCATCAAATCGAATTTTCTTTGAAATGTATGGAAATAATCAAGCAATCTAAATGCGGGTTAGCACACTTATTATAGGTCCTGAGACATATCATTAGAGGTATCAAGAACCACAATCGGAGCACAATTGCAGATTTTGGGTTTTGAATGGCTCTGAATCGGCTGACCTATAGTAAGGTGATTTTCATCAAATCGAATTTTCTATGAAATGTTGGGAAATAATCAAGCAATCTTAATGCGCGTTCACACACTAATTATAGGTCCCGAGACCTATCGTTAGAGGTATCAAGAACCACAATCGGAGCACAATTGCAGGTTTTGGATTTTGAATGGCTCTGAATCGGCTGATCTATAGTAAGGTGATTCTCATCAAATCGAATTTTCTATGAAATGTTGGGAAATCATCAAGCAATCTAAATGCGCGTTCACACACTAATTATAGGTCCCGAGACCTATCATTAGAGGTATCAAGAACCCCCTTCGGAGCACAATTGCAGATTTTGGATTTTGAATTCCTCTGAATCGGCTGACCTACATTAAGGTGATTTTCATCAAATCGAATTTTCTATGAAATGTTGGGAAATAATCAAGCAATCTAAATGCGCGTGCACACACTAATTATAGGTCCCGAGACCTATCGTTAGAGGTATCAAAAACCACAATCGGAGCACAATTGCAGATTTTAGATTTTGAATGGCTCTGAATCGGCTGATCTATAGTAAGGTGATTCTCATCAAATCGAATTTTCTTTGAAATGTATGGAAATAATCAAGCAATCTAAATGCGGGTTAGCACACTTATTATAGGTCCTGAGACCTATCATTAGAGGTATCAAGAACCCCCTTCGGAGCACAATTGCAGATTTTAGATTTCGAATGGCTCTGAATCGGCTGACCTACAGTAAGGTGATTTTCATCAAATCGAATTTTCTATGAAATGTTGGGAAATAATCAAGCAATCTAAATGCGCGTTCACACACTAATTATAGGTCCCGAGACCTATCGTTAGAGGTATCAAAAACCACAATCGGAGCACAATTGCAGATTTTAGATTTTGAATGGCTCTGAATCGGCTGACCTACAGTAAGGTGATTTTCATCAAATCGAATTTTCTATGAAATGTTGGGAAATAATCAAGCAATCTAAAATGCGCGTTCACACACTAATTATAGGTCCTGAGACCTACCATTAGAGGTATCAAGAACCACAATCGGAGCACAATTGCAGATTTTGGGTTTTGAATGGCTCTGAATCGGCTGACCTATAGTAAGGTGATTTTCATCAAATCGAATTTTCTATGAAATGATGGGAAATAATCAAGCAATCTAAATGCGCGTTCACACACTAATTATAGGTCCCGAGACCTATCGTTAGAGGTATCAAAAACCACAATCGGAGCACAATTGCAGATTTTAGATTTTGAATGGCTCTGAATCGGCTGATCTATAGTAAGGTGATTTTCATCAAATCGAATTTTCTTTGAAATGTATGGAAATAATCAAGCAATCTAAATGCGGGTTAGCACACTTATTATAGGTCCTGAGACATATCATTAGAGGTATCAAGAACCACAATCGGAGCACAATTGCAGATTTTGGGTTTTGAATGGCTCTGAATCGGCTGACCTATAGTAAGGTGATTTTCATCAAATCGAATTTTCTATGAAATGTTGGGAAATAATCAAGCAATCTAAATGCGCGTTCACACACTAATTATAGGTCCCGAGACCTATCGTTAGAGGTATCAAAAACCACAATCGGAGCACAATTGCAGGTTTTGGATTTTGAATGGCTCTGAATCGGCTGATCTTATAGTAAGGTGATTTTCATCAAATCGAATTTTCTTTGAAATGTATGGAAATAATCAAGCAATCTAAATGCGCGTTTACACACTAATTATAGGTCCCGAGACCTATCATTAGAGGTATCAAGAACCCCCTTCGGAGCACAATTGCAGATTTTAGATTTTGAATGGCCCTGAATCGGCTGACCTACAGTAAGGTGATTTTCACCAAATCGAATTTTCTATGAAATGTTGGGAAATAATCAAGCAATCTAAAATGCGCGTTCACACACTAATTATAGGTCCCGAGACCTATCGTTAGAGGTATCAAAAACCACAATCGGAGCACAATTGCAGGTTTTGGATTTTGAATGGCTCTGAATCGGCTGATCTTATAGTAAGGTGATTTTCATCAAATCGAATTTTCTTTGAAATGTATGGAAATAATCAAGCAATCTAAATGCGGGTTAGCACACTTATTATAGGTCCTGAGACCTATCATTAGAGGTATCAAGAACCACAATCGGAGCACAATTGCAGATTTTGGGTTTTGAATGGCTCTGAATCGGCTGACCTATAGTAAGGTGATTTTCATCAAATCGAATTTTCTATGAAATGTTGGGAAATAATCAAGCAATCTAAATGCGCGTTCACACACTAATTATAGGTCCCGAGACCTATCGTTAGACGTATCAAGAACCACAATCGGAGCACAATTGCAGGTTTTGGATTTTGAATGGCTCTGAATCGGCTGATCTTATAGTAAGGTGATTTTCATCAAATCGAATTTTCTTTGAAATGTATGGAAATATTCAAGCAATCTAAATGCGCGTTTACACACTAATTATAGGTCCCGAGACCTATCATTAGAGGTATCAAGAACCCCCTTCGGAGCACAATTGCAGATTTTGGATTTTGAATGGCTCTGAATCGGTTGACCTACAGTAAGGTGATTTTCATCAAATCGAATTTTCTATGAAATGTTGGGAAATAATCAAGCAATCTAAATGCGCGTTCACACACTAATTATAGGTCCCGAGACCTATCGTTAGAGGTATCAAAAACCACAATCGGAGCACAATTGCAGATTTTAGATTTTGAATGGCTCTGAATCGGCTGATCTATAGTAAGGTGATTTTCATCAAATCGAATTTTCTATGAAATGTTGGGAAATAATCAAGCAATCTAAATGCGCGTTCACACACTAATTATAGGTCCCGAGACCTATCGTTAGAGGTATCAAAAACCACAATCGGAGCACAATTGCAGGTTTTGGATTTTGAATGGCTCTGAATCGGCTGATCTATAGTAAGGTGATTTTCATCAAATCGAATTTTCTTTGAAATGTATGGAAATAATCAAGCAATCTAAATGCGGGTTAGCACACTTATTATAGGTCCTGAGACATATCATTAGAGGTATCAAGAACCACAATCGGAGCACAATTGCAGATTTTGGGTTTTGAATGGCTCTGAATCGGCTGACCTATAGTAAGGTGATTTTCATCAAATCGAATTTTCTATGAAATGATGGGAAATAATCAAGCAATCTAAATGCGCGTTTACACACTAATTATAGGTCCCGAGACCTATCATTAGAGGTATCAAGAAGCCCCTTCGGAGCACAATTGCAGATTTTAGATTTTGAATGGCTCTGAATCGGCTGACCTACAGTAAGGTGATTTTCATCAAATCGAATTTTCTATGAAATGTTGGGAAATAATCAAGCAATCTAAATGCGCGTTCACACACTAATTATAGGTCCCGAGACCTATCGTTAGACGTATCAAGAACCACAATCGGAGCACAATTGCAGGTTTTGGATTTTGAATGGCTCTGAATCGGCTGATCTTATAGTAAGGTGATTTTCATCAAATCGAATTTTCTATGAAATGTTGGGAAATAATCAAGCAATCTAAATGCGCGTTCACACACTAATTATAGGTCCCGAGACCTATCGTTAGACGTATCAAGAACCACAATCGGAGCACAATTGCAGGTTTTGGATTTTGAATGGCTCTGAATCGGCTGATCTTATAGTAAGGTGATTTTCATCAAATCGAATTTTCTTTGAAATGTATGGAAATAATCAAGCAATCTAAATGCGGGTTAGCACACTTATTATAGGTCCTGAGACATATCATTAGAGGTATCAAGAACCACAATCGGAGCACAATTGCAGATTTTGGGTTTTGAATGGCTCTGAATCGGCTGACCTATAGTAAGGTGATTTTCATCAAATCGAATTTTCTATGAAATGTTGGGAAATAATCAAGCAATCTAAATGCGCGTTCACACACTAATTATAGGTCCCGAGACCTATCGTTAGACGTATCAAGAACCACAATCGGAGCACAATTGCAGGTTTTGGATTTTGAATGGCTCTGAATCGGCTGATCTATAGTAAGGTGATTCTCATCAAATCGAATTTTCTTTGAAATGTATGAAATAATCAAGCAATCTAAACGCGCGTTTACACACTAATTATAGGTCCCGAGACCTATCATTAGAGGTATCAAGAACCCCCTTCGGAGCACAATTGCAGATTTTGGATTTTGAATGGCTCTGAATCGGCTGACCTACAGTAAGGTGATTTTCATCAAATCGAATTTTCTATGAAATGTTGGGAAATAATCAAGCAATCTAAATGCGCGTTCACACACTAATTATAGGTCCCGAGACCTATCGTTAGAGGTATCAAAAACCACAATCGGAGCACAATTGCAGGTTTTGGATTTTGAATGGCTCTGAATCGGCTGATCTATAGTAAGGTGATTTTCATCAAATCGAATTTTCTTTGAAATGTATGGAAATAATCAAGCAATCTAAATGCGGGTTAGCACACTTATTATAGGTCCTGAGACATATCATTAGAGGTATCAAGAACCACAATCGGAGCACAATTGCAGATTTTGGGTTTTGAATGGCTCTGAATCGGCTGACCTATAGTAAGGTGATTTTCATCAAATCGAATTTTCTATGAAATGATGGGAAATAATCAAGCAATCTAAATGCGCGTTTACACACTAATTATAGGTCCCGAGACCTATCATTAGAGGTATCAAGAAGCCCCTTCGGAGCACAATTGCAGATTTTAGATTTTGAATGGCTCTGAATCGGCTGACCTACAGTAAGGTGATTTTCATCAAATCGAATTTTCTATGAAATGTTGGGAAATAATCAAGCAATCTAAATGCGCGTTCACACACTAATTATAGGTCCCGAGACCTATCGTTAGACGTATCAAGAACCACAATCGGAGCACAATTGCAGGTTTTGGATTTTGAATGGCTCTGAATCGGCTGATCTTATAGTAAGGTGATTTTCATCAAATCGAATTTTCTATGAAATGTTGGGAAATAATCAAGCAATCTAAATGCGCGTTCACACACTAATTATAGGTCCCGAGACCTATCGTTAGACGTATCAAGAACCACAATCGGAGCACAATTGCAGGTTTTGGATTTTGAATGGCTCTGAATCGGCTGATCTTATAGTAAGGTGATTTTCATCAAATCGAATTTTCTTTGAAATGTATGGAAATAATCAAGCAATCTAAATGCGGGTTAGCACACTTATTATAGGTCCTGAGACATATCATTAGAGGTATCAAGAACCACAATCGGAGCACAATTGCAGATTTTGGGTTTTGAATGGCTCTGAATCGGCTGACCTATAGTAAGGTGATTTTCATCAAATCGAATTTTCTATGAAATGTTGGGAAATAATCAAGCAATCTAAATGCGCGTTCACACACTAATTATAGGTCCCGAGACCTATCGTTAGACGTATCAAGAACCACAATCGGAGCACAATTGCAGGTTTTGGATTTTGAATGGCTCTGAATCGGCTGATCTATAGTAAGGTGATTCTCATCAAATCGAATTTTCTTTGAAATGTATGAAATAATCAAGCAATCTAAACGCGCGTTTACACACTAATTATAGGTCCCGAGACCTATCATTAGAGGTATCAAGAACCCCCTTCGGAGCACAATTGCAGATTTTGGATTTTGAATGGCTCTGAATCGGCTGACCTACAGTAAGGTGATTTTCATCAAATCGAATTTTCTATGAAATGTTGGGAAATAATCAAGCAATCTAAATGCGCGTTCACACACTAATTATAGGTCCCGAGACCTATCGTTAGAGGTATCAAAAACCACAATCGGAGCACAATTGCAGATTTTAGATTTTGAATGGCTCTGAATCGGCTGATCTATAGTAAGGTGATTTTCATCAAATCGAATTTTCTTTGAAATGTATGGAAATAATCAAGCAATCTAAATGCGGGTTAGCACACTTATTATAGGTCCTGAGAACTATCATTAGAGGTATCAAGAACCACAATCGGAGCACAATTGCAGGTTTTGGATTTTGAATGGCTCTGAATCGGCTGATCTATAGTAAGGTGATTTTCATCAAATCGAATTTTCTTTGAAATGTATGGAAATAATCAAGCAATCTAAATGCGCGTTTACACACTAATTATAGGTCCCGAGACCTATCATTAGAGGTATCAAGAACCCCCTTCGGAGCACAATTGCAGATTTTGGATTTTGAATGGCTCTGAATCGGCTGACCTACAGTAAGGTGATTCTCATCAAATCGAATTTTCTTTGAAATGTATGGAAATAATCAAGCAATCTAAATGCGCGTTCACACACTAATTATAGGTCCCGAGACCTATCATTAGAGGTATCAAGAACCCCCTTCGGAGCACAATTGCAGATTTTGGATTTTGAATGGCTCTGAATCGGCTGACCTACAGTAAGGTGATTTTCATCAAATCGAATTTTCTTTGAAATGTATGGAAATAATCAAGCAATCTAAATGCGCGTTTACACACTAATTATAGGTCCCGAGACCTATCATTAGAGGTATCAAAAACCACAATCGGAGCACAATTGCAGATTTTGGGTTTTGAATGGCTCTGAATCGGCTGACCTATAGTAAGGTGATTTTCATCAAATCGAATTTTCTATGAAATGTTGGGAAATAATCAAGCAATCTAAATGCGCGTTCACACACTAATTATAGGTCCCGAGACCTATCGTTAGACGTATCAAGAACCACAATCGGAGCACAATTGCAGGTTTTGGATTTTGAATGGCTCTGAATCGGCTGATCTTATAGTAAGGTGATTTTCATCAAATCGAATTTTCTATGAAATGTTGGGAAATAATCAAGCAATCTAAATGCGCGTTCACACACTAATTATAGGTCCCGAGACCTATCGTTAGACGTATCAAGAACCACAATCGGAGCACAATTGCAGGTTTTGGATTTTGAATGGCTCTGAATCGGCTGATCTTATAGTAAGGTGATTTTCATCAAATCGAATTTTCTTTGAAATGTATGGAAATAATCAAGCAATCTAAATGCGGGTTAGCACACTTATTATAGGTCCTGAGACATATCATTAGAGGTATCAAGAACCACAATCGGAGCACAATTGCAGATTTTGGGTTTTGAATGGCTCTGAATCGGCTGACCTATAGTAAGGTGATTTTCATCAAATCGAATTTTCTATGAAATGTTGGGAAATAATCAAGCAATCTAAATGCGCGTTCACACACTAATTATAGGTCCCGAGACCTATCGTTAGACGTATCAAGAACCACAATCGGAGCACAATTGCAGGTTTTGGATTTTGAATGGCTCTGAATCGGCTGATCTATAGTAAGGTGATTCTCATCAAATCGAATTTTCTTTGAAATGTATGAAATAATCAAGCAATCTAAATGCGCGTTTACACACTAATTATAGGTCCCGAGACCTATCATTAGAGGTATCAAGAACCCCCTTCGGAGCACAATTGCAGATTTTGGATTTTGAATGGCTCTGAATCGGCTGACCTACAGTAAGGTGATTTTCATCAAATCGAATTTTCTATGAAATGTTGGGAAATAATCAAGCAATCTAAATGCGCGTTCACACACTAATTATAGGTCCCGAGACCTATCGTTAGAGGTATCAAAAACCACAATCGGAGCACAATTGCAGATTTTAGATTTTGAATGGCTCTGAATCGGCTGATCTATAGTAAGGTGATTTTCATCAAATCGAATTTTCTTTGAAATGTATGGAAATAATCAAGCAATCTAAATGCGGGTTAGCACACTTATTATAGGTCCTGAGAACTATCATTAGAGGTATCAAGAACCACAATCGGAGCACAATTGCAGGTTTTGGATTTTGAATGGCTCTGAATCGGCTGATCTATAGTAAGGTGATTTTCATCAAATCGAATTTTCTATGAAATGATGGGAAATAATCAAGCAATCTAAATGCGCGTTTACACACTAATTATAGGTCCCGAGACCTATCGTTAGAGGTATCAAAAACCACAATCGGAGCACAATTGCAGATTTTGGGTTTTGAATGGCTCTGAATCGGCTGACCTATAGTAAGGTGATTTTCATCAAATCGAATTTTCTATGAAATGTTGGGAAATAATCAAGCAATCTAAATGCGCGTTCACACACTAATTATAGGTCCCGAGACCTATCGTTAGACGTATCAAGAACCACAATCGGAGCACAATTGCAGGTTTTGGATTTTGAATGGCTCTGAATCGGCTGATCTTATAGTAAGGTGATTTTCATCAAATCGAATTTTCTATGAAATGTTGGGAAATAATCAAGCAATCTAAATGCGCGTTCACACACTAATTATAGGTCCCGAGACCTATCGTTAGACGTATCAAGAACCACAATCGGAGCACAATTGCAGGTTTTGGATTTTGAATGGCTCTGAATCGGCTGATCTTATAGTAAGGTGATTTTCATCAAATCGAATTTTCTTTGAAATGTATGGAAATAATCAAGCAATCTAAATGCGGGTTAGCACACTTATTATAGGTCCTGAGACATATCATTAGAGGTATCAAGAACCACAATCGGAGCACAATTGCAGATTTTGGGTTTTGAATGGCTCTGAATCGGCTGACCTATAGTAAGGTGATTTTCATCAAATCGAATTTTCTATGAAATGTTGGGAAATAATCAAGCAATCTAAATGCGCGTTCACACACTAATTATAGGTCCCGAGACCTATCGTTAGACGTATCAAGAACCACAATCGGAGCACAATTGCAGGTTTTGGATTTTGAATGGCTCTGAATCGGCTGATCTATAGTAAGGTGATTCTCATCAAATCGAATTTTCTTTGAAATGTATGAAATAATCAAGCAATCTAAATGCGCGTTTACACACTAATTATAGGTCCCGAGACCTATCATTAGAGGTATCAAGAACCCCCTTCGGAGCACAATTGCAGATTTTGGATTTTGAATGGCTCTGAATCGGCTGACCTACAGTAAGGTGATTTTCATCAAATCGAATTTTCTATGAAATGTTGGGAAATAATCAAGCAATCTAAATGCGCGTTCACACACTAATTATAGGTCCCGAGACCTATCGTTAGAGGTATCAAAAACCACAATCGGAGCACAATTGCAGATTTTAGATTTTGAATGGCTCTGAATCGGCTGATCTATAGTAAGGTGATTTTCATCAAATCGAATTTTCTTTGAAATGTATGGAAATAATCAAGCAATCTAAATGCGGGTTAGCACACTTATTATAGGTCCTGAGAACTATCATTAGAGGTATCAAGAACCACAATCGGAGCACAATTGCAGGTTTTGGATTTTGAATGGCTCTGAATCGGCTGATCTATAGTAAGGTGATTCTCATCAAATCGAATTTTCTTTGAAATGTATGGAAATAATCAAGCAATCTAAATGCGCGTTTACACACTAATTATAGGTCCCGAGACCTATCATTAGAGGTATCAAGAACCACAATCGGAGCACAATTGCAGGTTTTGGATTTTGAATGGCTCTGAATCGGCTGATCTATAGTAAGGTGATTTTCATCAAATCGAATTTTCTTTGAAATGTATGGAAATAATCAAGCAATCTAAATGCGCGTTTACACACTAATTATAGGTCCCGAGACCTATCATTAGAGGTATCAAGAACCCCCTTCGGAGCACAATTGCAGATTTTGGATTTTGAATGGCTCTGAATCGGCTGACCTACAGTAAGGTGATTCTCATCAAATCGAATTTTCTTTGAAATGTATGGAAATAATCAAGCAATCTAAATGCGCGTTCACACACTAATTATAGGTCCCGAGACCTATCATTAGAGGTATCAAGAACCCCCTTCGGAGCACAATTGCAGATTTTGGATTTTGAATGGCTCTGAATCGGCTGACCTACAGTAAGGTGATTTTCATCAAATCGAATTTTCTTTGAAATGTATGGAAATAATCAAGCAATCTAAATGCGCGTTTACACACTAATTATAGGTCCCGAGACCTATCATTAGAGGTATCAAAAACCACAATCGGAGCACAATTGCAGATTTTGGGTTTTGAATGGCTCTGAATCGGCTGACCTATAGTAAGGTGATTTTCATCAAATCGAATTTTCTATGAAATGTTGGGAAATAATCAAGCAATCTAAATGCGCGTTCACACACTAATTATAGGTCCCGAGACCTATCGTTAGACGTATCAAGAACCACAATCGGAGCACAATTGCAGGTTTTGGATTTTGAATGGCTCTGAATCGGCTGATCTTATAGTAAGGTGATTTTCATCAAATCGAATTTTCTATGAAATGTTGGGAAATAATCAAGCAATCTAAATGCGCGTTCACACACTAATTATAGGTCCCGAGACCTATCGTTAGACGTATCAAGAACCACAATCGGAGCACAATTGCAGGTTTTGGATTTTGAATGGCTCTGAATCGGCTGATCTTATAGTAAGGTGATTTTCATCAAATCGAATTTTCTTTGAAATGTATGGAAATAATCAAGCAATCTAAATGCGGGTTAGCACACTTATTATAGGTCCTGAGACATATCATTAGAGGTATCAAGAACCACAATCGGAGCACAATTGCAGATTTTGGGTTTTGAATGGCTCTGAATCGGCTGACCTATAGTAAGGTGATTTTCATCAAATCGAATTTTCTATGAAATGTTGGGAAATAATCAAGCAATCTAAATGCGCGTTCACACACTAATTATAGGTCCCGAGACCTATCGTTAGACGTATCAAGAACCACAATCGGAGCACAATTGCAGGTTTTGGATTTTGAATGGCTCTGAATCGGCTGATCTATAGTAAGGTGATTCTCATCAAATCGAATTTTCTTTGAAATGTATGAAATAATCAAGCAATCTAAATGCGCGTTTACACACTAATTATAGGTCCCGAGACCTATCATTAGAGGTATCAAGAACCCCCTTCGGAGCACAATTGCAGATTTTGGATTTTGAATGGCTCTGAATCGGCTGACCTACAGTAAGGTGATTTTCATCAAATCGAATTTTCTATGAAATGTTGGGAAATAATCAAGCAATCTAAATGCGCGTTCACACACTAATTATAGGTCCCGAGACCTATCGTTAGAGGTATCAAAAACCACAATCGGAGCACAATTGCAGATTTTAGATTTTGAATGGCTCTGAATCGGCTGATCTATAGTAAGGTGATTTTCATCAAATCGAATTTTCTTTGAAATGTATGGAAATAATCAAGCAATCTAAATGCGGGTTAGCACACTTATTATAGGTCCTGAGAACTATCATTAGAGGTATCAAGAACCACAATCGGAGCACAATTGCAGGTTTTGGATTTTGAATGGCTCTGAATCGGCTGATCTATAGTAAGGTGATTTTCATCAAATCGAATTTTCTATGAAATGATGGGAAATAATCAAGCAATCTAAATGCGCGTTTACACACTAATTATAGGTCCCGAGACCTATCGTTAGAGGTATCAAAAACCACAATCGGAGCACAATTGCAGATTTTGGGTTTTGAATGGCTCTGAATCGGCTGACCTATAGTAAGGTGATTTTCATCAAATCGAATTTTCTATGAAATGTTGGGAAATAATCAAGCAATCTAAATGCGCGTTCACACACTAATTATAGGTCCCGAGACCTATCGTTAGACGTATCAAGAACCACAATCGGAGCACAATTGCAGGTTTTGGATTTTGAATGGCTCTGAATCGGCTGATCTTATAGTAAGGTGATTTTCATCAAATCGAATTTTCTATGAAATGTTGGGAAATAATCAAGCAATCTAAATGCGCGTTCACACACTAATTATAGGTCCCGAGACCTATCGTTAGACGTATCAAGAACCACAATCGGAGCACAATTGCAGGTTTTGGATTTTGAATGGCTCTGAATCGGCTGATCTTATAGTAAGGTGATTTTCATCAAATCGAATTTTCTTTGAAATGTATGGAAATAATCAAGCAATCTAAATGCGGGTTAGCACACTTATTATAGGTCCTGAGACATATCATTAGAGGTATCAAGAACCACAATCGGAGCACAATTGCAGATTTTGGGTTTTGAATGGCTCTGAATCGGCTGACCTATAGTAAGGTGATTTTCATCAAATCGAATTTTCTATGAAATGTTGGGAAATAATCAAGCAATCTAAATGCGCGTTCACACACTAATTATAGGTCCCGAGACCTATCGTTAGACGTATCAAGAACCACAATCGGAGCACAATTGCAGGTTTTGGATTTTGAATGGCTCTGAATCGGCTGATCTATAGTAAGGTGATTCTCATCAAATCGAATTTTCTTTGAAATGTATGAAATAATCAAGCAATCTAAATGCGCGTTTACACACTAATTATAGGTCCCGAGACCTATCATTAGAGGTATCAAGAACCCCCTTCGGAGCACAATTGCAGATTTTGGATTTTGAATGGCTCTGAATCGGCTGACCTACAGTAAGGTGATTTTCATCAAATCGAATTTTCTATGAAATGTTGGGAAATAATCAAGCAATCTAAATGCGCGTTCACACACTAATTATAGGTCCCGAGACCTATCGTTAGAGGTATCAAAAACCACAATCGGAGCACAATTGCAGATTTTAGATTTTGAATGGCTCTGAATCGGCTGATCTATAGTAAGGTGATTTTCATCAAATCGAATTTTCTTTGAAATGTATGGAAATAATCAAGCAATCTAAATGCGGGTTAGCACACTTATTATAGGTCCTGAGAACTATCATTAGAGGTATCAAGAACCACAATCGGAGCACAATTGCAGGTTTTGGATTTTGAATGGCTCTGAATCGGCTGATCTATAGTAAGGTGATTCTCATCAAATCGAATTTTCTTTGAAATGTATGGAAATAATCAAGCAATCTAAATGCGCGTTTACACACTAATTATAGGTCCCGAGACCTATCATTAGAGGTATCAAGAACCCCCTTCGGAGCACAATTGCAGATTTTGGATTTTGAATGGCTCTGAATCGGCTGACCTACAGTAAGGTGATTTTCATCAAATCGAATTTTCTTTGAAATGTATGGAAATAATCAAGCAATCTTAATGCGCGTTCACACACTAATTATAGGTCCCGAGACCTATCATTAGAGGTATCAAGAACCCCCTTCGGAGCACAATTGCAGATTTTGGATTTTGAATGGCTCTGAATCGGCTGACCTACAGTAAGGTGATTTTCATCAAATCGAATTTTCTATGAAATGTTGGGAAATAATCAAGCAATCTAAATGCGCGTTCACACACTAATTATAGGTCCCGAGACCTATCGTTAGAGGTATCAAAAACCACAATCGGAGCACAATTGCAGATTTTAGATTTTGAATGGCTCTGAATCGGCTGATCTATAGTAAGGTGATTTTCATCAAATCGAATTTTCTTTGAAATGTATGGAAATAATCAAGCAATCTAAATGCGGGTTAGCACACTTATTATAGGTCCTGAGAACTATCATTAGAGGTATCAAGAACCACAATCGGAGCACAATTGCAGGTTTTGGATTTTGAATGGCTCTGAATCGGCTGATCTATAGTAAGGTGATTCTCATCAAATCGAATTTTCTTTGAAATGTATGGAAATAATCAAGCAATCTAAATGCGCGTTTACACACTAATTATAGGTCCCGAGACCTATCATTAGAGGTATCAAGAACCCCCTTCGGAGCACAATTGCAGATTTTGGATTTTGAATGGCTCTGAATCGGCTGACCTACAGTAAGGTGATTCTCATCAAATCGAATTTTCTTTGAAATGTATGGAAATAATCAAGCAATCTAAATGCGCGTTCACACACTAATTATAGGTCCCGAGACCTATCATTAGAGGTATCAAGAACCCCCTTCGGAGCACAATTGCAGATTTTGGATTTTGAATGGCTCTGAATCGGCTGACCTACAGTAAGGTGATTTTCATCAAATCGAATTTTCTTTGAAATGTATGGAAATAATCAAGCAATCTAAATGCGCGTTTACACACTAATTATAGGTCCCGAGACCTATCATTAGAGGTATCAAGAACCCCCTTCGGAGCACAATTGCAGGTTTTGGATTTTGAATGGCTCTGAATCGGCTGATCTATAGTAAGGTGATTTTCATCAAATCGAATTTTCTTTGAAATGTATGGAAATAATCAAGCAATCTAAATGCGGGTTAGCACACTTATTATAGGTCCTGAGACCTATCATTAGAGGTATCAAGAACCACAATCGGAGGACAATTGCAGATTTTGGGTTTTGAATGGCTCTGAATCGGCTGACCTATAGTAAGGTGATTTTCATCAAATCGAATTTTCTATGAAATGTTGGGAAATAATCAAGCAATCTAAATGCGCGTTCACACACTAATTATAGGTCCCGAGACCTATCGTTAGAGGTATCAAAAACCACAATCGGAGCACAATTGCAGGTTTTGGATTTTGAATGGCTCTGAATCGGCTGATCTATAGTAAGGTGATTCTCATCAAATCGAATTTTCTATGAAATGTTGGGAAATCATCAAGCAATCTAAATGCGCGTTCACACACTAATTATAGGTCCCGAGACCTATCATTAGAGGTATCAAGAACCCCCTTCGGAGCACAATTGCAGATTTTAGATTTCGAATGGCTCTGAATCGGCTGACCTACAGTAAGGTGATTTTCATCAAATCGAATTTTCTATGAAATGTGGAGAAATAATCAAGCAATCTAAATGCGCGTTCACACACTAATTATAGGTCCCGAGACCTATCGTTAGACGTATCAAGAACCACAATCGGAGCACAATTGCAGGTTTTGGATTTTGAATGGCTCTGAATCGGCTGATCTATAGTAAGGTGATTCTCATCAAATCGAATTTTTTTTGAAATGTATGGAAATAATCAAGCAATCTAAATGCGCGTTCACACACTAATTATAGGTCCCGAGACCTATCATTAGAGGTATCAAGAACCCCCTTCGGAGCACAATTGCAGATTTTAGATTTTGAATGGCTCTGAATCGGCTGACCTACAGTAAGGTGATTTTCATCAAATCGAATTTTCTATGAAATGTTGGGAAATAATCAAGCAATCTAAAATGCGCGTTCACACACTAATTATAGGTCCCGAGACCTATCGTTAGAGGTATCAAAAACCACAATCGGAGCACAATTGCAGATTTTAGATTTTGAATGGCTCTGAATCGGCTGATCTATAGTAAGGTGATTCTCATCAAATCGAATTTTCTATGAAATGTTGGGAAATAATCAAGCAATCTAAATGCGCGTTCACACACTAATTATAGGTCCCGAGACCTATCGTTAGAGGTATCAAAAACCACAATCGGAGCACAATTGCAGGTTTTGGATTTTGAATGGCTCTGAATCGGCTGATCTATAGTAAGGTGATTCTCATCAAATCGAATTTTCTATGAAATGTTGGGAAATCATCAAGCAATCTAAATGCGCGTTCACACACTAATTATAGGTCCCGAGACCTATCATTAGAGGTATCAAGAACCCCCTTCGGAGCACAATTGCAGATTTTAGATTTCGAATGGCTCTGAATCGGCTGACCTACAGTAAGGTGATTTTCATCAAATCGAATTTTCTATGAAATGTTGGGAAATAATCAAGCAATCTAAATGCGCGTTCACACACTAATTATAGGTCCCGAGACCTATCGTTAGACGTATCAAGAACCACAATCGGAGCACAATTGCAGGTTTTGGATTTTGAATAGCTCTGAATCGGCTGATCTATAGTAAGGTGATTCTCATCAAATCGAATTTTCTTTGAAATGTATGGAAATAATCAAGCAATCTAAATGCGCGTTCACACACTAATTATAGGTCCCGAGACCTATCGTTAGACGTATCAAGAACCACAATCGGAGCACAATTGCAGGTTTTGGATTTTGAATGGCTCTGAATCGGCTGATCTATAGTAAGGTGATTCTCATCAAATCGAATTTTCTATGAAATGTTGGGAAATCATCAAGCAATCTAAATGCGCGTTCACACACTAATTATAGGTCCCGAGACCTATCATTAGAGGTATCAAGAACCACAATCGGAGCACAATTGCAGATTTTAGATTTCGAATGGCTCTGAATCGGCTGACCTACAGTAAGGTGATTTTCATCAAATCGAATTTTCTATGAAATGTTGGGAAATAATCAAGCAATCTAAATGCGCGTTCACACACTAATTATAGGTCCCGAGACCTATCGTTAGAGGTATCAAAAACCACAATCGGAGCACAATTGCAGATTTTAGATTTTGAATGGCTCTGAATCGGCTGACCTACAGTAAGGTGATTTTCATCAAATCGAATTTTCTATGAAATGTTGGGAAATAATCAAGCAATCTAAATGCGCGTTCACACACTAATTATAGGTCCCGAGACCTATCGTTAGACGTATCAAGAACCACAATCGGAGCACAATTGCAGGTTTTGGATTTTGAATAGCTCTGAATCGGCTGATCTATAGTAAGGTGATTCTCATCAAATCGAATTTTCTTTGAAATGTATGGAAATAATCAAGCAATCTAAATGCGCGTTCACACACTAATTATAGGTCCCGAGACCTATCGTTAGACGTATCAAGAACCACAATCGGAGCACAATTGCAGGTTTTGGATTTTGAATGGCTCTGAATCGGCTGACCTACAGTAAGGTGATTTTTATCAAATCGAATTTTCTATGAAATGTTGGGAAATAATCAAGCAATCTAAAATGCGCGTTCACACACTAATTATAGGTCCCGAGACCTATCGTTAGAGGTATCAAAAACCACAATCGGAGCACAATTGCAGATTTTAGATTTTGAATGGCTCTGAATCGGCTGATCTATAGTAAGGTGATTCTCATCAAATCGAATTTTCTATGAAATGTTGGGAAATCATCAAGCAATCTAAATGCGCATTCACACACTAATTATAGGTCCCGAGACCTATCATTAGAGGTATCAAGAACCACAATCGGAGCACAATTGCAGATTTTAGATTTCGAATGGCTCTGAATCGGCTGACCTACAGTAAGGTGATTTTCATCAAATCGAATTTTCTATGAAATGTTGGGAAATAATCAAGCAATCTAAATGCGCGTTCACACACTAATTATAGGTCCCGAGACCTATCGTTAGAGGTATCAAAAACCACAATCGGAGCACAATTGCAGATTTTAGATTTTGAATGGCTCTGAATCGGCTGATCTATAGTAAGTTGATTTTCATCAAATCGAATTTTCTTTGAAATGTATGGAAATAATCAAGCAATCTAAATGCGGGTTAGCACACTTATTATAGGTCCTGAGACCTATCATTAGAGGTATCAAGAACCACAATCGGAGGACAATTGCAGATTTTGGGTTTTGAATGGCTCTGAATCGGCTGACCTATAGTAAGGTGATTTTCATCAAATCGAATTTTCTATGAAATGTTGGGAAATAATCAAGCAATCTAAATGCGCGTTCACACACTAATTATAGGTCCCGAGACCTATCATTAGAGGTATCAAGAACCACAATCGGAGCACAATTGCAGATTTTAGATTTCGAATGGCTCTGAATCGGCTGACCTACAGTAAGGTGATTTTCATCAAATCGAATTTTCTATGAAATGTTGGGAAATGATCAAGCAATCTAAATGCGCGTTCACACACTAATTATAGGTCCCGAGACCTATCGTTAGAGGTATCAAAAACCACAATCGGAGCACAATTGCAGGTTTTGGATTTTGAATGGCTCTGAATCGGCTGATCTATAGTAAGGTGATTCTCATCAAATCGAATTTTCTTTGAAATGTATGGAAATAATCAAGCAATCTAAATGCGCGTTCACACACTAATTATAGGTCCCGAGACCTATCATTAGAGGTATCAAGAACCCCCTTCGGAGCACAATTGCAGATTTTAGATTTTGAATGGCTCTGAATCGGCTGACCTACAGTAAGGTGATTTTCATCAAATCGAATTTTCTATGAAATGTTGGGAAATAATCAAGCAATCTAAAATGCGCGTTCACACACTAATTATAGGTCCCGAGACCTATCGTTAGAGGTATCAAAAACCACAATCGGAGCACAATTGCAGATTTTAGATTTTGAATGGCTCTGAATCGGCTGATCTATAGTAAGGTGATTCTCATCAAATCGAATTTTCTATGAAATGTTGGGAAATAATCAAGCAATCTAAATGCGCGTTCACACACTAATTATAGGTCCCGAGACCTATCGTTAGAGGTATCAAAAACCACAATCGGAGCACAATTGCAGGTTTTGGATTTTGAATGGCTCTGAATCGGCTGATCTATAGTAAGGTGATTCTCATCAAATCGAATTTTCTATGAAATGTTGGGAAATCATCAAGCAATCTAAATGCGCGTTCACACACTAATTATAGGTCCCGAGACCTATCATTAGAGGTATCAAGAACCCCCTTCGGAGCACAATTGCAGATTTTAGATTTCGAATGGCTCTGAATCGGCTGACCTACAGTAAGGTGATTTTCATCAAATCGAATTTTCTATGAAATGTTGGGAAATAATCAAGCAATCTAAATGCGCGTTCACACACTAATTATAGGTCCCGAGACCTATCGTTAGACGTATCAAGAACCACAATCGGAGCACAATTGCAGGTTTTGGATTTTGAATAGCTCTGAATCGGCTGATCTATAGTAAGGTGATTCTCATCAAATCGAATTTTCTTTGAAATGTATGGAAATAATCAAGCAATCTAAATGCGCGTTCACACACTAATTATAGGTCCCGAGACCTATCGTTAGACGTATCAAGAACCACAATCGGAGCACAATTGCAGGTTTTGGATTTTGAATGGCTCTGAATCGGCTGATCTATAGTAAGGTGATTCTCATCAAATCGAATTTTCTATGAAATGTTGGGAAATCATCAAGCAATCTAAATGCGCGTTCACACACTAATTATAGGTCCCGAGACCTATCATTAGAGGTATCAAGAACCACAATCGGAGCACAATTGCAGATTTTAGATTTCGAATGGCTCTGAATCGGCTGACCTACAGTAAGGTGATTTTCATCAAATCGAATTTTCTATGAAATGTTGGGAAATAATCAAGCAATCTAAATGCGCGTTCACACACTAATTATAGGTCCCGAGACCTATCGTTAGAGGTATCAAAAACCACAATCGGAGCACAATTGCAGATTTTAGATTTTGAATGGCTCTGAATCGGCTGACCTACAGTAAGGTGATTTTCATCAAATCGAATTTTCTATGAAATGTTGGGAAATAATCAAGCAATCTAAATGCGCGTTCACACACTAATTATAGGTCCCGAGACCTATCGTTAGACGTATCAAGAACCACAATCGGAGCACAATTGCAGGTTTTGGATTTTGAATAGCTCTGAATCGGCTGATCTATAGTAAGGTGATTCTCATCAAATCGAATTTTCTTTGAAATGTATGGAAATAATCAAGCAATCTAAATGCGCGTTCACACACTAATTATAGGTCCCGAGACCTATCGTTAGACGTATCAAGAACCACAATCGGAGCACAATTGCAGGTTTTGGATTTTGAATGGCTCTGAATCGGCTGACCTACAGTAAGGTGATTTTTATCAAATCGAATTTTCTATGAAATGTTGGGAAATAATCAAGCAATCTAAAATGCGCGTTCACACACTAATTATAGGTCCCGAGACCTATCGTTAGAGGTATCAAAAACCACAATCGGAGCACAATTGCAGATTTTAGATTTTGAATGGCTCTGAATCGGCTGATCTATAGTAAGGTGATTCTCATCAAATCGAATTTTCTATGAAATGTTGGGAAATCATCAAGCAATCTAAATGCGCATTCACACACTAATTATAGGTCCCGAGACCTATCATTAGAGGTATCAAGAACCACAATCGGAGCACAATTGCAGATTTTAGATTTCGAATGGCTCTGAATCGGCTGACCTACAGTAAGGTGATTTTCATCAAATCGAATTTTCTATGAAATGTTGGGAAATAATCAAGCAATCTAAATGCGCGTTCACACACTAATTATAGGTCCCGAGACCTATCGTTAGAGGTATCAAAAACCACAATCGGAGCACAATTGCAGATTTTAGATTTTGAATGGCTCTGAATCGGCTGATCTATAGTAAGTTGATTTTCATCAAATCGAATTTTCTTTGAAATGTATGGAAATAATCAAGCAATCTAAATGCGGGTTAGCACACTTATTATAGGTCCTGAGACCTATCATTAGAGGTATCAAGAACCACAATCGGAGGACAATTGCAGATTTTGGGTTTTGAATGGCTCTGAATCGGCTGACCTATAGTAAGGTGATTTTCATCAAATCGAATTTTCTATGAAATGTTGGGAAATAATCAAGCAATCTAAATGCGCGTTCACACACTAATTATAGGTCCCGAGACCTATCATTAGAGGTATCAAGAACCACAATCGGAGCACAATTGCAGATTTTAGATTTCGAATGGCTCTGAATCGGCTGACCTACAGTAAGGTGATTTTCATCAAATCGAATTTTCTTTGAAATGTATGGAAATAATCAAGCAATCTAAATGCGCGTTTACACACTAATTATAGGTCCCGAGACCTATCATTAGAGGTATCAAGAACCCCCTTCGGAGCACAATTGCAGATTTTGGATTTTGAATGGCTCTGAATCGGCTGACCTACAGTAAGGTGATTTTCATCAAATCGAATTTTCTATGAAATGTTGGGAAATAATCAAGCAATCTAAATGCGCGTTCACACACTAATTATAGGTCCCGAGACCTATCGTTAGAGGTATCAAAAACCACAATCGGAGCACAATTGCAGATTTTAGATTTTGAATGGCTCTGAATCGGCTGATCTATAGTAAGGTGATTTTCATCAAATCGAATTTTCTTTGAAATGTATGGAAATAATCAAGCAATCTAAATGCGGGTTAGCACACTTATTATAGGTCCTGAGACCTATCATTAGAGGTATCAAGAACCACAATCGGAGCACAATTGCAGATTTTGGGTTTTGAATAGCTATGAATCGGCTGACCTATAGTAAGGTGATTTTCATCAAATCGAATTTTCTATGAAATGATGGGAAATAATCAAGCAATCTAAATGCGCGTTTACACACTAATTATAGGTCCCGAGACCTATCATTAGAGGTATCAAGAACCCCCTTCGGAGCACAATTGCAGATTTTAGATTTTGAATGGCTCTGAATCGGCTGACCTACAGTAAGGTGATTTTCATCAAATCGAATTTTCTATGAAATGATGGGAAATAATCAAGCAATCTAAAATGCGCGTTCACACACTAATTATAGGTCCCGAGACCTATCGTTAGAGGTATCAAAAACCACAATCGGAGCACAATTGCAGATTTTAGATTTTGAATGGCTCTGAATCGGCTGATCTATAGTAAGGTGATTTTCATCAAATCGAATTTTCTTTGAAATGTATGGAAATAATCAAGCAATCTAAATGCGGGTTAGCACACTTATTATAGGTCCTGAGACCTATCATTAGAGGTATCAAGAACCACAATCGGAGCACAATTGCAGATTTTGGGTTTTGAATGGCTCTGAATCGGCTGATCTATAGTAAGGTGATTTTCATCAAATCGAATTTTCTATGAAATGTTGGGAAATAATCAAGCAATCTAAATGCGCGTTCACACACTAATTATAGGTCCCGAGACCTATCGTTAGACGTATCAAGAACCACAATCGGAGCACAATTGCAGGTTTTGGATTTTGAATGGCTCTGAATCGGCTGATCTATAGTAAGGTGATTCTCATCAAATCGAATTTTCTTTGAAATGTATGGAAATAATCAAGCAATCTAAATGCGCGTTTACACACTAATTATAGGTCCCGAGACCTATCATTAGAGGTATCAAGAACCCCCTTCGGAGCACAATTGCAGATTTTGGATTTTGAATGGCTCTGAATCGGCTGACCTACAGTAAGGTGATTTTCATCAAATCGAATTTTCTATGAAATGTTGGGAAATAATCAAGCAATCTAAATGCGCGTTCACACACTAATTATAGGTCCCGAGACCTATCGTTAGACGTATCAAGAACCACAATCGGAGCACAATTGCAGGTTTTGGATTTTGAATAGCTCTGAATCGGCTGATCTATAGTAAGGTGATTCTCATCAAATCGAATTTTCTTTGAAATGTATGGAAATAATCAAGCAATCTAAATGCGGGTTAGCACACTAATTATAGGTCCTGAGACCTATCATTAGAGGTATGAAGAACCACAATCGGAGCACAATTGCACATTTTGGATTTTGAATGGCTCTGAATGGCTCTGAATCGGATTTTCATCAAATCGAATTTTCTTTGAAATATATGGAAATAATCAAGCAATCTAAATGCGGGTTAGCACACTAATTATAGGTCCTGAGACCTATCATTAGAGGTATCAAGAACCACAATCGGAGCACAATTGCAGATTTTGGATTTTGAATGGCTCTGAACCGGCTGATCTATAGTAAGGTGATTTTCATCAAATCGAATTTTCTTTGAAATGTATGGAAATAATCAAGCAATCTAAATGCGCGTTTACACACTAATTATAGGTCCCGAGACCTATCATTAGAGGTATCAAGAACCCCCTTCGGAGCACAATTGCAGATTTTGGATTTTGAATGGCTCTGAATCGGCTGACCTACAGTAAGGTGATTTTCATCAAATCGAATTTTCTATGAAATGTTGGGAAATAATCAAGCAATCTAAATGCGCGTTCACACACTAATTATAGGTCCCGAGACCTATCGTTAGACGTATCAAGAACCACAATCGGAGCACAATTGCAGGTTTTGGATTTTGAATGGCTCTGAATCGGCTGATCTATAGTAAGGTGATTTTCATCAAATCGAATTTTCTTTGAAATGTTGGGAAATAATCAAGCAATCTAAATGCGCGTTCACACACTAATTATAGGTCCCGAGACCTATCGTTAGAGGTATCAAGAACCACAATCGGAGCACAATTGCACATTTTGGATTTTGAATGGCTCTGAATCGGCTGATCTATAGTACGGTGATTTTCATCAAATTGTATTTTCTATGAAATGTATGAAAATAATCAATAGAGGTACTAAGAACCACAATCGGAGCACAATTGCAGGTTTTGGATTTTGAATGGCTCTGAATCGGCTGATCTATAGTAAGGTGATTTTCATCAAATCGAAATTTCTTTGAAATGTTGGGAAATAATCAAGCAATCTAAATGCGCGTTCACACACTAATTATAGGTCCCGAGACCTATCGTTAGACGTATCAAGAACCACAATCGGAGCACAATTGCAGGTTTTGGATTTTGAATGGCTCTGAATCGGCTGATCTATAGTAAGGTGATTTTCATCAAATCGAATTTTCTTTGAAATGTTGGGAAATAATCAAGCAATCTAAATGCGCGTTCACACACTAATTATAGGTCCCGAGACCTATCGTTAGAGGTATCAAGAACCACAATCGGAGCACAATTGCAGGTTTTGGATTTTGAATGGCTCTGAATCGGCTGATCTATAGTAAGGTGATTTTCATCAAATCGAATTTTCTATGAAATGTTGGGAAATAATCAAGCAATCTAAATGCGCGTTCACACACTAATTATAGGTCCCGAGACCTATCGTTAGACGTATCAAGAACCACAATCGGAGCACAATTGCAGGTTTTGGATTTTGAATGGCTCTGAATCGGCTGATCTATAGTAAGGTGATTTTCATCAAATCGAATTTTCTTTGAAATGTTGGGAAATAATCAAGCAATCTAAATGCGCGTTCACACACTAATTATAGGTCCCGAGACCTATCATTAGAGGTATCAAGAACCCCCTTCGGAGCACAATTGCAGATTTTGGATTTTGAATGGCTCTGAATCGGCTGACCTACAGTAAGGTGATTTTCATCAAATCGAATTTTCTATGAAATATTGGGAAATAATCAAGCAATCTAAATGCGCGTTCACACACTAATTATAGGTCCCGAGACCTATCGTTAGACGTATCAAGAACCACAATCGGAGCACAATTGCAGGTTTTGGATTTTGAATGGCTCTGAATCGGCTGATCTATAGTAAGGTGATTCTCATAAAATCGAATTTTCTTTGAAATGTATGGAAATAATCAAGCAATCTAAATGCGCGTTTACACACTAATTATAGGTCCCGAGACCTATCATTAGAGGTATCAAGAACCCCCTTCGGAGCACAATTGCAGATTTTGGATTTTGAATGGCTCTGAATCGGCTGACCTACAGTAAGGTGATTTTCATCAAATCGAATTTTCTATGAAATGTTGGGAAATAATCAAGCAATCTAAATGCGCGTTCACACACTAATTATAGGTCCCGAGACCTATCGTTAGACGTATCAAGAACCACAATCGGAGCACAATTGCAGGTTTTGGATTTTGAATAGCTCTGAATCGGCTGATCTATAGTAAGGTGATTCTCATCAAATCGAATTTTCTTTGAAATGTATGGAAATAATCAAGCAATCTAAATGCGCGTTCACACACTAATTATAGGTCCCGAGACCTATCGTTAGACGTATCAAGAACCACAATCGGAGCACAATTGCAGGTTTTGGATTTTGAATGGCTCTGAATCGGCTGATCTATAGTAAGGTGATTCTCATCAAATAGAATTTTCTTTGAAATGTATGGAAATAATCAAGCAATCTAAATGCGGGTTAGCACACTAATTATAGGTCCTGAGACCTATCATTAGAGGTATGAAGAACCACAATCGGAGCACAATTGCACATTTTGGATTTTGAATGGCTCTGAATGGCTCTGAATCGGATTTTCATCAAATCGAATTTTCTTTGAAATATATGGAAATAATCAAGCAATCTAAATGCGGGTTAGCACACTAATTATAGGTCCTGAGACCTATCATTAGAGGTATCAAGAACCACAATCGGAGCACAATTGCAGATTTTGGATTTTGAATGGCTCTGAACCGGCTGATCTATAGTAAGGTGATTTTCATCAAATCGAATTTTCTTTGAAATGTATGGAAATAATCAAGCAATCTAAATGCGCGTTTACACACTAATTATAGGTCCCGAGACCTATCATTAGAGGTATCAAGAACCCCCTTCGGAGCACAATTGCAGATTTTGGATTTTGAATGGCTCTGAATCGGCTGACCTACAGTAAGGTGATTTTCATCAAATCGAATTTTCTATGAAATGTTGGGAAATAATCAAGCAATCTAAATGCGCGTTCACACACTAATTATAGGTCCCGAGACCTATCGTTAGACGTATCAAGAACCACAATCGGAGCACAATTGCAGGTTTTGGATTTTGAATGGCTCTGAATCGGCTGATCTATAGTAAGGTGATTTTCATCAAATCGAATTTTCTTTGAAATGTTGGGAAATAATCAAGCAATCTAAATGCGCGTTCACACACTAATTATAGGTCCCGAGACCTATCGTTAGACGTATCAAGAACCACAATCGGAGCACAATTGCAGGTTTTGGATTTTGAATGGCTCTGAATCGGCTGATCTATAGTAAGGTGATTTTCATCAAATCGAATTTTCTATGAAATGTTGGGAAATAATCAAGCAACCTAAATGCGCGTTCACACACTAATTATAGGTCCCGAGACCTATCGTTAGAGGTATCAAGAACCACAATCGGAGCACAATTGCACATTTTGGATTTTGAATGGCTCTGAATCGGCTGATCTATAGTACGGTGATTTTCATCAAATTGAATTTTCTATGAAATGTATAAAAATAATCAATAGAGGTACTAAGAACCACAATCGGAGCACAATTGCAGGTTTTGGATTTTGAATGGCTCTGAATCGGCTGATCTATAGTAAGGTGATTTTCATCAAATCGAAATTTCTTTGAAATGTTGGGAAATAATCAAGCAATCTAAATGCGCGTTTACACACTAATTATAGGTCCCGAGACCTATCGTTAGACGTATCAAGAACCACAATCGGAGCACAATTGCAGGTTTTGGATTTTGAATGGCTCTGAATCGGCTGATCTATAGTAAGGTGATTTTCATCAAATCGAATTTTCTATGAAATGTTGGGAAATAATCAAGCAATCTAAATGCGCGTTCACACACTAATTATAGGTCCCGAGACCTATCGTTAGACGTATCAAGAACCACAATCGGAGCACAATTGCAGGTTTTGGATTTTGAATGGCTCTGAATCGGCTGATCTATAGTAAGGTGATTTTCATCAAATCGAATTTTCTTTGAAATGTTGGGAAATAATCAAGCAATCTAAATGCGCGTTCACACACTAATTATAGGTCCCGAGACCTATCGTTAGAGGTATCAAGAACCACAATCGGAGCACAATTGCAGGTTTTGGATTTTGAATGGCTCTGAATCGGCTGATCTATAGTAAGGTGATTTTCATCAAATCGAATTTTCTATGAAATGTTGGGAAATAATCAAGCAATCTAAATGCGCGTTCACACACTAATTATAGGTCCCGAGACCTATCGTTAGACGTATCAAGAACCACAATCGGAGCACAATTGCAGGTTTTGGATTTTGAATGGCTCTGAATCGGCTGATCTATAGTAAGGTGATTTTCATCAAATCGAATTTTCTTTGAAATGTTGGGAAATAATCAAGCAATCTAAATGCGCGTTCACACACTAATTATAGGTCCCGAGACCTATCGTTAGACGTATCAAGAACCACAATCGGAGCACAATTGCAGGTTTTGGATTTTGAATGGCTCTGAATCGGCTGATCTATAGTAAGGTGATTTTCATCAAATCGAATTTTCTATGAAATGTTGGGAAATAATCAAGCAACCTAAATGCGCGTTCACACACTAATTATAGGTCCCGAGACCTATCGTTAGAGGTATCAAGAACCACAATCGGAGCACAATTGCACATTTTGGATTTTGAATGGCTCTGAATCGGCTGATCTATAGTACGGTGATTTTCATCAAATTGAATTTTCTATGAAATGTATGAAAATAATCAATAGAGGTACTAAGAACCACAATCGGAGCACAATTGCAGGTTTTGGATTTTGAATGGCTCTGAATCGGCTGATCTATAGTAAGGTGATTTTCATCAAATCGAAATTTCTTTGAAATGTTGGGAAATAATCAAGCAATCTAAATGCGCGTTCACACACTAATTATAGGTCCCGAGACCTATCGTTAGACGTATCAAGAACCACAATCGGAGCACAATTGCAGGTTTTGGATTTTGAATGGCTCTGAATCGGCTGATCTATAGTAAGGTGATTTTCATCAAATCGAATTTTCTATGAAATGTTGGGAAATAATCAAGCAATCTAAATGCGCGTTTACACACTAATTATAGGTCCCGAGACCTATCATTAGAGGTATCAAGAACCCCCTTCGGAGCACAATTGCAGATTTTAGATTTCGAATGGCTCTGAATCGGCTGACCTACAGTAAGGTGATTTTCATCAAATCGAATTTTCTATGAAATGTTGGGAAATAATCAAGCAATCTAAATGCGCGTTCACACACTAATTATAGGTCCCGAGACCTATCGTTAGAGGTATCAAAAACCACAATCGGAGCACAATTGCAGGTTTTGGATTTTGAATGGCTCTGAATCGGCTGATCTATAGTAAGGTGATTCTCATCAAATCGAATTTTCTATGAAATGTTGGGAAATAATCAAGCAATCTAAATGCGCGTTCACACACTAATTATAGGTCCCGAGACCTATCGTTAGACGTATCAAGAACCACAATCGGAGCACAATTGCAGGTTTTGGATTTTGAATAGCTCTGAATCGGCTGATCTATAGTAAGGTGATTCTCATCAAATCGAATTTTCTTTGAAATGTATGGAAATAATCAAGCAATCTAAATGCGCGTTCACACACTAATTATAGGTCCCGAGACCTATCGTTAGAGGTATCAAGAACCACAATCGGAGCACAATTGCAGGTTTTGGATTTTGAATGGCTCTGAATCGGCTGATCTATAGTAAGGTGATTCTCATCAAATAGAATTTTCTTTGAAATATATGGAAATAATCAAGCAATCTAAATGCGGGTTAGCACACTTATTATAGGTCCTGAGACCTACCATTAGAGGTATCAAGAACCACAATCGGAGCACAATTGCAGATTTTGGGTTTTGAATGGCTCTGAATCGGCTGACCTATAGTAAGGTGATTTTCATCAAATCGAATTTTCTATGAAATGTTGGGAAATAATCAAGCAATCTAAATGCGCGTTCACACACTAATTATAGGTCCCGAGACCTATCGTTAGACGTATCAAGAACCACAATCGGAGCACAATTGCAGGTTTTGGATTTTGAATGGCTCTGAATCGGCTGATCTTATAGTAAGGTGATTTTCATCAAATCGAATTTTCTTTGAAATGTATGGAAATAATCAAGCAATCTAAATGCGCGTTTACACACTAATTATAGGTCCCGAGACCTATCGTTAGAGGTATCAAAAACCACAATCGGAGCACAATTGCAGATTTTAGATTTTGAATGGCTCTGAATCGGCTGATCTATAGTAAGGTGATTTTCATCAAATCGAATTTTCTTTGAAATGTATGGAAATAATCAAGCAATCTAAATGCGGGTTAGCACACTTATTATAGGTCCTGAGACCTATCATTAGAGGTATCAAGAACCACAATCGGAGCACAATTGCAGATTTTGGGTTTTGAATGGCTCTGAATCGGCTGACCTATAGTAAGGTGATTTTCATCAAATCGAATTTTCTATGAAATGATGGGAAATAATCAAGCAATCTAAATGCGCGTTTACACACTAATTATAGGTCCCGAGACCTATCATTAGAGGTATCAAGAACCCCCTTCGGAGCACAATTGCAGATTTTAGATTTTGAATGGCTCTGAATCGGCTGACCTACAGTAAGGTGATTTTCATCAAATCGAATTTTCTATGAAATGTTGGGAAATAATCAAGCAATCTAAAATGCGCGTTCACACACTAATTATAGGTCCCGAGACCTATCGTTAGAGGTATCAAAAACCACAATCGGAGCACAATTGCAGATTTTAGATTTTGAATGGCTCTGAATCGGCTGATCTATAGTAAGGTGATTTTCATCAAATCGAATTTTCTTTGAAATGTATGGAAATAATCAAGCAATCTAAATGCGGGTTAGCACACTTATTATAGGTCCTGAGACCTATCATTAGAGGTATCAAGAACCACAATCGGAGCACAATTGCAGATTTTGGGTTTTGAATGGCTCTGAATCGGCTGATCTATAGTAAGGTGATTTTCATCAAATCGAATTTTCTATGAAATGTTGGGAAATAATCAAGCAATCTAAATGCGCGTTCACACACTAATTATAGGTCCCGAGACCTATCGTTAGACGTATCAAGAACCACAATCGGAGCACAATTGCAGGTTTTGGATTTTGAATGGCTCTGAATCGGCTGATCTATAGTAAGGTGATTCTCATCAAATCGAATTTTCTTTGAAATGTATGGAAATAATCAAGCAATCTAAATGCGCGTTTACACACTAATTATAGGTCCCGAGACCTATCATTAGAGGTATCAAGAACCCCCTTCGGAGCACAATTGCAGATTTTGGATTTTGAATGGCTCTGAATCGGCTGACCTACAGTAAGGTGATTTTCATCAAATCGAATTTTCTATGAAATGTTGGGAAATAATCAAGCAATCTAAATGCGCGTTCACACACTAATTATAGGTCCCGAGACCTATCGTTAGACGTATCAAGAACCACAATCGGAGCACAATTGCAGGTTTTGGATTTTGAATAGCTCTGAATCGGCTGATCTATAGTAAGGTGATTCTCATCAAATCGAATTTTCTTTGAAATGTATGGAAATAATCAAGCAATCTAAATGCGCGTTCACACACTAATTATAGGTCCCGAGACCTATCGTTAGACGTATCAAGAACCACAATCGGAGCACAATTGCAGGTTTTTGGATTTTGAATGGCTCTGAATCGGCTGATCTATAGTAAGGTGATTCTCATCAAATAGAATTTTCTTTGAAATGTATGGAAATAATCAAGCAATCTAAATGCGGGTTAGCACACTAATTATAGGTCCTGAGACCTATCATTAGAGGTATGAAGAACCACAATCGGAGCACAATTGCACATTTTGGATTTTGAATGGCTCTGAATGGCTCTGAATCGGATTTTCATCAAATCGAATTTTCTTTGAAATATATGGAAATAATCAAGCAATCTAAATGCGGGTTAGCACACTAATTATAGGTCCTGAGACCTATCATTAGAGGTATCAAGAACCACAATCGGAGCACAATTGCAGATTTTGGATTTTGAATGGCTCTGAACCGGCTGATCTATAGTAAGGTGATTTTCATCAAATCGAATTTTCTTTGAAATGTATGGAAATAATCAAGCAATCTAAATGCGCGTTTACACACTAATTATAGGTCCCGAGACCTATCATTAGAGGTATCAAGAACCCCCTTCGGAGCACAATTGCAGATTTTGGATTTTGAATGGCTCTGAATCGGCTGACCTACAGTAAGGTGATTTTCATCAAATCGAATTTTCTATGAAATGTTGGGAAATAATCAAGCAATCTAAATGCGCGTTCACACACTAATTATAGGTCCCGAGACCTATCGTTAGACGTATCAAGAACCACAATCGGAGCACAATTGCAGGTTTTGGATTTTGAATGGCTCTGAATCGGCTGATCTATAGTAAGGTGATTTTCATCAAATCGAATTTTCTTTGAAATGTTGGGAAATAATCAAGCAATCTAAATGCGCGTTCACACACTAATTATAGGTCCCGAGACCTATCGTTAGAGGTATCAAGAACCACAATCGGAGCACAATTGCACATTTTGGATTTTGAATGGCTCTGAATCGGCTGATCTATAGTACGGTGATTTTCATCAAATTGAATTTTCTATGAAATGTATGAAAATAATCAATAGAGGTACTAAGAACCACAATCGGAGCACAATTGCAGGTTTTGGATTTTGAATGGCTCTGAATCGGCTGATCTATAGTAAGGTGATTTTCATCAAATCGAAATTTCTTTGAAATGTTGGGAAATAATCAAGCAATCTAAATGCGCGTTCACACACTAATTATAGGTCCCGAGACCTATCGTTAGACGTATCAAGAACCACAATCGGAGCACAATTGCAGGTTTTGGATTTTGAATGGCTCTGAATCGGCTGATCTATAGTAAGGTGATTTTCATCAAATCGAATTTTCTATGAAATGTTGGGAAATAATCAAGCAATCTAAATGCGCGTTTACACACTAATTATAGGTCCCGAGACCTATCGTTAGACGTATCAAGAACCACAATCGGAGCACAATTGCAGGTTTTGGATTTTGAATGGCTCTGAATCGGCTGATCTATAGTAAGGTGATTTTCATCAAATCGAATTTTCTTTGAAATGTTGGGAAATAATCAAGCAATCTAAATGCGCGTTCACACACTAATTATAGGTCCCGAGACCTATCGTTAGAGGTATCAAGAACCACAATCGGAGCACAATTGCAGGTTTTGGATTTTGAATGGCTCTGAATCGGCTGATCTATAGTAAGGTGATTTTCATCAAATCGAATTTTCTATGAAATGTTGGGAAATAATCAAGCAATCTAAATGCGCGTTCACACACTAATTATAGGTCCCGAGACCTATCGTTAGACGTATCAAGAACCACAATCGGAGCACAATTGCAGGTTTTGGATTTTGAATGGCTCTGAATCGGCTGATCTATAGTAAGGTGATTTTCATCAAATCGAATTTTCTTTGAAATGTTGGGAAATAATCAAGCAATCTAAATGCGCGTTCACACACTAATTATAGGTCCCGAGACCTATCATTAGAGGTATCAAGAACCCCCTTCGGAGCACAATTGCAGATTTTGGATTTTGAATGGCTCTGAATCGGCTGACCTACAGTAAGGTGATTTTCATCAAATCGAATTTTCTATGAAATATTGGGAAATAATCAAGCAATCTAAATGCGCGTTCACACACTAATTATAGGTCCCGAGACCTATCGTTAGACGTATCAAGAACCACAATCGGAGCACAATTGCAGGTTTTGGATTTTGAATGGCTCTGAATCGGCTGATCTATAGTAAGGTGATTCTCATAAAATCGAATTTTCTTTGAAATGTATGGAAATAATCAAGCAATCTAAATGCGCGTTTACACACTAATTATAGGTCCCGAGACCTATCGTTAGACGTATCAAGAACCACAATCGGAGCACAATTGCAGGTTTTGGATTTTGAATGGCTCTGAATCGGCTGATCTATAGTAAGGTGATTCTCATCAAATAGAATTTTCTTTGAAATGTATGGAAATAATCAAGCAATCTAAATGCGGGTTAGCACACTAATTATAGGTCCTGAGACCTATCATTAGAGGTATGAAGAACCACAATCGGAGCACAATTGCACATTTTGGATTTTGAATGGCTCTGAATGGCTCTGAATCGGATTTTCATCAAATCGAATTTTCTTTGAAATGTATGGAAATAATCAAGCAATCTAAATGCGCGTTTACACACTAATTATAGGTCCCGAGACCTATCATTAGAGGTATCAAGAACCCCCTTCGGAGCACAATTGCAGATTTTGGATTTTGAATGGCTCTGAATCGGCTGACCTACAGTAAGGTGATTTTCATCAAATCGAATTTTCTATGAAATGTTGGGAAATAATCAAGCAATCTAAATGCGCGTTCACACACTAATTATAGGTCCCGAGACCTATCGTTAGACGTATCAAGAACCACAATCGGAGCACAATTGCAGGTTTTGGATTTTGAATGGCTCTGAATCGGCTGATCTATAGTAAGGTGATTTTCATCAAATCGAATTTTCTTTGAAATGTTGGGAAATAATCAAGCAATCTAAATGCGCGTTCACACACTAATTATAGGTCCCGAGACCTATCGTTAGACGTATCAAGAACCACAATCGGAGCACAATTGCAGGTTTTGGATTTTGAATGGCTCTGAATCGGCTGATCTATAGTAAGGTGATTTTCATCAAATCGAATTTTCTATGAAATGTTGGGAAATAATCAAGCAACCTAAATGCGCGTTCACACACTAATTATAGGTCCCGAGACCTATCGTTAGAGGTATCAAGAACCACAATCGGAGCACAATTGCACATTTTGGATTTTGAATGGCTCTGAATCGGCTGATCTATAGTACGGTGATTTTCATCAAATTGAATTTTCTATGAAATGTATAAAAATAATCAATAGAGGTACTAAGAACCACAATCGGAGCACAATTGCAGGTTTTGGATTTTGAATGGCTCTGAATCGGCTGATCTATAGTAAGGTGATTTTCATCAAATCGAAATTTCTTTGAAATGTTGGGAAATAATCAAGCAATCTAAATGCGCGTTCACACACTAATTATAGGTCCCGAGACCTATCGTTAGACGTATCAAGAACCACAATCGGAGCACAATTGCAGGTTTTGGATTTTGAATGGCTCTGAATCGGCTGATCTATAGTAAGGTGATTTTCATCAAATCGAATTTTCTATGAAATGTTGGGAAATAATCAAGCAATCTAAATGCGCGTTTACACACTAATTATAGGTCCCGAGACCTATCGTTAGACGTATCAAGAACCACAATCGGAGCACAATTGCAGGTTTTGGATTTTGAATGGCTCTGAATCGGCTGATCTATAGTAAGGTGATTTTCATCAAATCGAATTTTCTTTGAAATGTTGGGAAATAATCAAGCAATCTAAATGCGCGTTCACACACTAATTATAGGTCCCGAGACCTATCGTTAGAGGTATCAAGAACCACAATCGGAGCACAATTGCAGGTTTTGGATTTTGAATGGCTCTGAATCGGCTGATCTATAGTAAGGTGATTTTCATCAAATCGAATTTTCTATGAAATGTTGGGAAATAATCAAGCAATCTAAATGCGCGTTCACACACTAATTATAGGTCCCGAGACCTATCGTTAGACGTATCAAGAACCACAATCGGAGCACAATTGCAGGTTTTGGATTTTGAATGGCTCTGAATCGGCTGATCTATAGTAAGGTGATTTTCATCAAATCGAATTTTCTTTGAAATGTTGGGAAATAATCAAGCAATCTAAATGCGCGTTCACACACTAATTATAGGTCCCGAGACCTATCGTTAGACGTATCAAGAACCACAATCGGAGCACAATTGCAGGTTTTGGATTTTGAATGGCTCTGAATCGGCTGATCTATAGTAAGGTGATTTTCATCAAATCGAATTTTCTATGAAATGTTGGGAAATAATCAAGCAACCTAAATGCGCGTTCACACACTAATTATAGGTCCCGAGACCTATCGTTAGAGGTATCAAGAACCACAATCGGAGCACAATTGCACATTTTGGATTTTGAATGGCTCTGAATCGGCTGATCTATAGTACGGTGATTTTCATCAAATTGAATTTTCTATGAAATGTATGAAAATAATCAATAGAGGTACTAAGAACCACAATCGGAGCACAATTGCAGGTTTTGGATTTTGAATGGCTCTGAATCGGCTGATCTATAGTAAGGTGATTTTCATCAAATCGAAATTTCTTTGAAATGTTGGGAAATAATCAAGCAATCTAAATGCGCGTTCACACACTAATTATAGGTCCCGAGACCTATCGTTAGACGTATCAAGAACCACAATCGGAGCACAATTGCAGGTTTTGGATTTTGAATGGCTCTGAATCGGCTGATCTATAGTAAGGTGATTTTCATCAAATCGAATTTTCTATGAAATGTTGGGAAATAATCAAGCAATCTAAATGCGCGTTTACACACTAATTATAGGTCCCGAGACCTATCGTTAGACGTATCAAGAACCACAATCGGAGCACAATTGCAGGTTTTGGATTTTGAATGGCTCTGAATCGGCTGATCTATAGTAAGGTGATTTTCATCAAATCGAATTTTCTTTTAAATGTTGGGAAATAATCAAGCAATCTAAATGCGCGTTCACACACTAATTATAGGTCCCGAGACCTATCGTTAGAGGTATCAAGAACCACAATCGGAGCACAATTGCAGGTTTTGGATTTTGAATGGCTCTGAATCGGCTGATCTATAGTAAGGTGATTTTCATCAAATCGAATTTTCTTTGAAATGTATGGAAATAATCAAGCAATCTAAATGCGCGTTCACACACTAATTATAGGTCCCGAGACCTATCGTTAGAGGTATCAAGAACCACAATCGGAGCACAATTGCAGATTTTGGATTTTGAATAGCTCTGAATCGGCTGATCTATAGTAAGGTGATTTTCATCAAATCGAATTTTCTTTTAAATGTATGGAAATAATCAAGCAATCTAAATGCGCGTTCACACACTAATTATAGGTCCCGAGACCTATCGTTAGAGGTATCAAGAACCACAATCGGAGCACAATTGCAGGTTTTGGATTTTGAATGGCTCTGAATCGGCTGATCTATAGTAAGGTGATTTTCATCAAATCGAATTTTCTTTGAAATGTTGGGAAATAATCAAGCAATCTAAATGCGCGTTCACACACTAATTATAGGTCCCGAGACCTATCGTTAGAGGTATTAAGAACCACAATCGGAGCACAATTGCAGGTTTTGGATTTTGAATGGCTCTGAATCGGCTGATCTATAGTAAGGTGATTTTCATCAAATCGAATTTTCTATGAAATGTTGGGAAATAATCAAGCAATCTAAATGCGCGTTTACACACTAATTATAGGTCCCGAGACCTATCGTTAGAGGTATTAAGAACCACAATCGGAGCACAATTGCAGGTTTTGGATTTTGAATGGCTCTGAATCGGCTGATCTATAGTAAGGTGATTTTCATCAAATCGAATTTTCTATGAAATGTTGGGAAATAATCAAGCAATCTAAATGCGCGTTTACACACTAATTATAGGTCCCGAGACCTATCGTTAGACGTATCAAGAACCACAATCGGAGCACAATTGCAGGTTTTGGATTTTGAATGGCTCTGAATCGGCTGATCTATAGTAAGGTGATTTTCATCAAATCGAATTTTCTTTGAAATGTTGGGAAATAATCAAGCAATCTAAATGCGCGTTCACACACTAATTATAGGTCCCGAGACCTATCGTTAGAGGTATCAAGAACCACAATCGGAGCACAATTGCAGGTTTTGGATTTTGAATGGCTCTGAATCGGCTGATCTATAGTAAGGTGATTTTCATCAAATCGAATTTTCTTTGAAATGTATGGAAATAATCAAGCAATCTAAATGCGCGTTCACACACTAATTATAGGTCCCGAGACCTATCGTTAGAGGTATCAAGAACCACAATCGGAGCACAATTGCAGATTTTGGATTTTGAATGGCTCTGAATCGGCTGATCTATAGTAAGGTGATTTTCATCAAATCGAATTTTCTTTGAAATGTATGGAAATAATCAAGCAATCTAAATGCGCGTTCACACACTAATTATAGGTCCCGAGACCTATCGTTAGACGTATCAAGAACCACAATCGGAGCACAATTGCAGGTTTTGGATTTTGAATGGCTCTGAATCGGCTGATCTATAGTAAGGTGATTTTCATCAAATAGAATTTTCTATGAAATGTTGGGAAACAATCAAGCAATCTAAATGCGCGTTCACACACTAATTATAGGTCCCGAGACCTATCGTTAGAGGTATCAAGAACCACAATCGGAGCACAATTGCAGGTTTTGGATTTTGAATGGCTCTGAATCGGCTGATCTATAGTAAGGTGATTTTCATCAAATCGAATTTTCTTTGAAATGTATGGAAATAATCAAGCAATTTAAATGCGCGTTCACACACTAATTATAGGTCCCGAGACCTATCGTTAGAGGTATCAAGAACCACAATCGGAGCACAATTGCAGATTTTGGATTTTGAATGGCTCTGAATCGGCTGATCTATAGTAAGGTGATTTTCATCAAATCGAATTTTCTTTGAAATGTATGGAAATAATCAAGCAATCTAAATGCGCGTTCACACACTAATTATAGGTCCCGAGACCTATCGTTAGACGTATCAAGAACCACAATCGGAGCACAATTGCAGGTTTTGGATTTTGAATGGCTCTGAATCGGCTGATCTATAGTAAGGTGATTTTCATCAAATCGAATTTTCTTTGAAATATTGGGAAATAATCAAGCAATCTAAATGCGCGTTTACACACTAATTATAGGTCCCGAGACCTATCGTTAGAGGTATCAAGAACCACAATCGGAGCACAATTGCAGGTTTTGGATTTTGAATGGCTCTGAATCGGCTGATCTATAGTAAGGTGATTTTCATCAAATCGAATTTTCTTTGAAATGTTGGGAAATAATCAAGCAATCTAAATGCGCGTTTACACACTAATTATAGGTACCGAGACCTATCGTTAGAGGTATCAAGAACCACAATCGGAGCACAATTGCAGATTTTGGATTTTGAATGGCTCTGAATCGGCTGATCTATAGTAAGGTGATTTTCATCAAATCGAATTTTCTTTGAAATGTTGGGAAATAATCAAGCAATCTAAATGCGCGTTTACACACTAATTATAGGTACCGAGACCTATCGTTAGAGGTATCAAGAACCACAATCGGAGCACAATTGCAGATTTTGGATTTTGAATGGCTCTGAATCGGCTGATCTATAGTAAGGTGATTTTCATCAAATCGAAATTTCTTTGAAATGTTGGGAAATAATCAAGCAATCTAAATGCGCGTTTACACACTAATTATAGGTCCCGAGACCTATCGTTAGACGTATCAAGAACCACAATCGGAGCACAATTGCAGGTTTTGGATTTTGAATGGCTCTGAATCGGCTGATCTATAGTAAGGTGATTTTCATCAAATCGAAATTTCTTTGAAATGTTGGGAAATAATCACGCATCTAAATGCGCGTTTACACACTAATTATAGGTACCGAGACCTATCGTTAGAGGTATCAAGAACCACAATCGGAGCACAATTGCAGATTTTGGATTTTGAATGGCTCTGAATCGGCTGATCGATAGTAAGGTGATTTTCATCAAATCGAAATTTCTTTGAAATGTTGGGAAGTAATCAAGCAATCTAAATGCGCGTTTACACACTAATTATAGGTCCCGAGACCTATCGTTAGACGTATCAAGAACCACAATCGGAGCACAATTGCAGGTTTTGGATTTTGAATGGCTCTGAATCGGCTGATCTATAGTAAGGTGATTTTCATCAAATCGAATTTTCTATGAAATGTTGGGAAGTAATCAAGCAATCTAAATGCGCGTTTACACACTAATTATAGGTCCCGAGACCTATCGTTAGACGTATCAAGAACCACAATCGGAGCACAATTGCAGGTTTTGGATTTTGAATGGCTCTGAATCGGCTGATCTATAGTAAGGTGATTTTCATCAAATCGAATTTTCTTTGAAATGTTGGGAAATAATCAAGCAATCTAAATGCGCGTTTACACACTAATTATAGGTACCGAGACCTATCGTTAGAGGTATCAAGAACCACAATCGGAGCACAATTGCAGATTTTGGATTTTGAATGGCTCTGAATCGGCTGATCTATAGTAAGGTGATTTTCATCAAATCGAAATTTCTTTGAAATGTTGGGAAATAATCAAGCAATCTTAATGCGCGTTCACACACTAATTATAGGTCCCGAGACCTATCGTTAGACGTATCAAGAACCACAATCGGAGCACAATTGCAGGTTTTAAATTTTGAATGGCTCTGAATCGGCTGATCTATAGTAAGGTGATTTTCATCAAATCGAATTTTCTATGAAATGTTGGGAAATAATCACGCATCTAAATGCGCGTTTACACACTAATTATAGGTACCGAGACCTATCGTTAGAGGTATCAAGAACCACAATCGGAGCACAATTGCAGATTTTGGATTTTGAATGGCTCTGAATCGGCTGATCTATAGTAAGGTGATTTTCATCAAATCGAAATTTCTTTGAAATGTTGGGAAATAATCAAGCAATCTAAATGCGCGTTTACACACTAATTATAGGTCCCGAGACCTATCGTTAGACGTATCAAGAACCACAATCGGAGCACAATTGCAGGTTTTGGATTTTGAATGGCTCTGAATCGGCTGATCTATAGTAAGGTGATTTTCATCAAATCGAATTTTCTATGAAATGTTGGGAAATAATCACGCATCTAAATGCGCGTTTACACACTAATTATAGGTACCGAGACCTATCGTTAGAGGTATCAAGAACCACAATCGGAGCACAATTGCAGATTTTGGATTTTGAATGGCTCTGAATCGGCTGATCTATAGTAAGGTGATTTTCATCAAATCGAAATTTCTTTGAAATGTTGGGAAATAATCAAGCAATCTAAATGCGCGTTTACACACTAATTATAGGTCCCGAGACCTATCGTTAGACGTATCAAGAACCACAATCGGAGCACAATTGCAGGTTTTGGATTTTGAATGGCTCTGAATCGGCTGATCTATAGTAAGGTGATTTTCATCAAATCGAATTTTCTATGAAATGTTGGGAAATAATCACGCATCTAAATGCGCGTTTACACACTAATTATAGGTACCGAGACCTATCGTTAGAGGTATCAAGAACCACAATCGGAGCACAATTGCAGATTTTGGATTTTGAATGGCTCTGAATCGGCTGATCTATAGTAAGGTGATTTTCATCAAATCGAAATTTCTTTGAAATGTTGGGAAATAATCAAGCAATCTAAATGCGCGTTCACACACTAATTATAGGTCCCGAGACCTATCGTTAGAGGTATCAAGAACCACAATCGGAGCACAATTGCAGGTTTTGGATTTTGAATGGCTCTGAATCGGCTGATCTATAGTAAGGTGATTTTCATCAAATCGAATTTTCTATGAAATGTTGGGAAATAATCAAGCAATCTAAATGCGCGTTTACACACTAATTATAGGTCCCGAGACCTATCGTTAGACGTATCAAGAACCACAATCGGAGCACAATTGCAGGTTTTGGATTTTGAATGGCTCTGAATCGGCTGATCTATAGTAAGGTGATTTTCATCAAATCGAATTTTCTTTGAAATGTTGGGAAATAATCAAGCAATCTAAATGCGCGTTTACACACTAATTATAGGTACCGAGACCTATCGTTAGAGGTATCAAGAACCACAATCGGAGCACAATTGCAGATTTTGGATTTTGAATGGCTCTGAATCGGCTGATCTATAGTAAGGTGATTTTCATCAAATCGAAATTTCTTTGAAATGTTGGGAAATAATCAAGCAATCTAAATGCGCGTTTACACACTAATTATAGGTCCCGAGACCTATCGTTAGACGTATCAAGAACCACAATCGGAGCACAATTGCAGGTTTTGGATTTTGAATGGCTCTGAATCGGCTGATCTATAGTAAGGTGATTTTCATCAAATCGAATTTTCTATGAAATGTTGGGAAATAATCAAGCAATCTAAATGCGCGTTTACACACTAATTATAGGTACCGAGACCTATCGTTAGAGGTATCAAGAACCACAATCGGAGCACAATTGCAGATTTTGGATTTTGAATGGCTCTGAATCGGCTGATCTATAGTAAGGTGATTTTCATCAAATCGAAATTTCTTTGAAATGTTGGGAAATAATCAAGCAATCTAAATGCGCGTTCACACACTAATTATAGGTCCCGAGACCTATCGTTAGAGGTATCAAGAACCACAATCGGAGCACAATTGCAGGTTTTGGATTTTGAATGGCTCTGAATCGGCTGATCTATATAGTAAGGTGATTTTCATCAAATCGAATTTTCTATGAAATGTTGGGAAATAATCAAGCAATCTAAATGCGCGTTTACACACTAATTATAGGTCCCGAGACCTATCGTTAGACGTATCAAGAACCACAATCGGAGCACAATTGCAGGTTTTGGATTTTGAATGGCTCTGAATCGGCTGATCTATAGTAAGGTGATTTTCATCAAATCGAATTTTCTTTGAAATGTTGGGAAATAATCAAGCAATCTAAATGCGCGTTCACACACTAATTATAGGTCCCGAGACCTATCGTTAGAGGTATCAAGAACCACAATCGGAGCACAATTGCAGGTTTTGGATTTTGAATGGCTCTGAATCGGCTGATCTATAGTAAGGTGATTTTCATCAAATCGAATTTTCTTTGAAATGTTGGGAAATAATCAAGCAATCTAAATGCGCGTTCACACACTAATTATAGGTCCCGAGACCTATCGTTAGAGGTATCAAGAACCACAATCGGAGCACAATTGCAGATTTTGGATTTTGAATGGCTCTGAATCGGCTGATCTATAGTAAGGTGATTTTCATCAAATCGAATTTTCTATGAAATGTTGGGAAATAATCAAGCAATCTAAATGCGCGTTCACACACTAATTATAGGTCCCGAGACCTATCGTTAGAGGTATCAAGAACCACAATCGGAGCACAATTGCAGGTTTTGGATTTTGAATGGATCTGAATCGGCTGATCTATAGTAAGGTGATTTTCATCAAATCGAATTTTCTTTGAAATGTATGGAAATAATCAAGCAATCTAAAATGCGCGTTCACACACTAATTATAGGTCCCGAGACCTATCGTTAGAGGTATCAAGAACCACAATCGGAGCACAATTGCAGATTTTGGCTTTTGAATGGCTCTGAATCGGCTGATCTATAGTAAGGTGATTTTCATCAAATCGAATTTTCTTTGAAATGTATGGAAATAATCAAGCAATCTAAATGCGCGTTCACACACTAATTATAGGTCCCGAGACCTATCGTTAGAGGTATCAAGAACCACAATCGGAGCACAATTGCAGGTTTGGATTTTGAATGGCTCTGAATCGGCTGATCTATAGTAAGGTGATTTTCATCAAATCGAATTTTCTTTGAAATGTTGGAAAATAATCAAGCAATCTTAATGCGCGTTTGCACACTAATTATAGGTCCCGAGACCTATCGTTAGAGGTATCAAGAACCACAATCGGAGCACAATTGCAGATTTTGGATTTTGAATGGCTCTGAATCGGCTGATCTATAGTAAGGTGATTTTCATCAAATCGAATTTTCTTTGAAATGTTGGAAAATAATCAAGCAATCTAAATGCGCGTTTGCACACTAATTATAGGTCCCGAGACCTATCGTTAGAGGTATCAAGAACCACAATCGGAGCACAATTGCAGATTTTGGATTTTGAATGGCTCTGAATCGGCTGATCTATAGTAAGGTGATTTTCATCAAATCGAATTTTCTTTGAAATGTATGGAAATAATCAAGCAATCTAAATGCGCGTTCACACACTAATTATAGGTTCCGAGACCTATCGTTAGAGGTATCAAGAACCACAATCGGAGCACAATTGCAGATTTTGGATTTTGAATGGCTCTGAATCGGCTGATCTATAGTAAGGTGATTTTCATCAAATCGAATTTTCTTTGAAATGTTGGGAAATAATCAAGCAATCTAAATGCGCGTTCACACACTAATTATAGGTCCCGAGACCTATCGTTAGAGGTATCAAGAACCACAATCGGAGCACAATTGCAGGTTTTGGATTTTGAATGGCTCTGAATAGGCTGATCTATAGTAAGGTGATTTTCATCAAATCGAATTTTCTTTGAAATGTTGGGAAATAATCAAGCAATCTAAATGCGCGTTCACACACTAATTATAGGTCCCGAGACCTATCGTTAGAGGTATCAAGAACCACAATCGGAGCACAATTGCAGGTTTGGATTTTGAATGGCTCTGAATCGGCTGATCTATAGTAAGGTGATTTTCATCAAATCGAATTTTCTTTGAAATGTTGGAAAATAATCAAGCAATCTTATTGCGCGTTCACACACTAATTATAGGTCCCGAGACCTATCGTTAGACGTATCAAGAACCACAATCGGAGCACAATTGCAGATTTTGGATTTTGAATGGCTCTGAATCGGCTGATCTATAGTAAGGTGATTTTCATCAAATCGAATTTTCTTTGAAATGTATGGAAATAATCAAGCAATCTAAATGCGCGTTCACACACTAATTATAGGTTCCGAGACCTATCGTTAGAGGTATCAAGAACCACAATCGGAGCACAATTGCAGATTTTGGATTTTGAATGGCTCTGAATCGGCTGATCTATAGTAAGGTGATTTTCATCAAATCGAATTTTCTTTGAAATGTTGGGAAATAATCAAGCAATCTAAATGCGCGTTCACACACTAATTATAGGTCCTGAGACCTATCGTTAGACGTATCAAGAACCACAATCGGAGCACAATTGCAGGTTTTGGATTTTGAATGGCTCTGAATCGGCTGATCTATAGTAAGGTGATTTTCATCAAATCGAATTTTCTTTCAAATGTTGGAAAATAATCAAGCAATCTTAATGCGCGTTCACACACTAATTATAGGTCCCGAGACCTATCGTTAGAGGTATCAAGAACCACAATCGGAGCACAATTGCAGATTTTGGATTTTGAATGGCTCTGAATCGGCTGATCTATAGTAAGGTGATTTTCATCAAATCGAATTTTCTTTGAAATGTATGGAAATAATCAAGCAATCTAAATGCGCGTTCACACACTAATTATAAGTTCCGAGACCTATCGTTAGAGGTATCAAGAACCACAATCGGAGCACAATTGCAGGTTTTGGATTTTGAATGGCTCTGAATAGGCTGATCTATAGTAAGGTGATTTTCATCAAATCGAATTTTCTTTGAAATGTTGGGAAATAATCAAGCAATCTAAATGCGCGTTCACACACTAATTATAGGTCCCGAGACCTACCGTTAAACGTATCAAGAACCACAATCGGAGCACAATTGCAGGTTTTGGATTTTGAATGGCTCTGAATCGGCTGATCTATAGTAAGGTGATTTTCATCAAATCGAATTTTCTTTGAAATGTTGGGAAATAATCAAGCAATCTAAATGCGCGTTTACACACTAATTATAGGTCCCGAGACCTATCGTTAGACGTATCAAGAACCACAATCGGAGCACAATTGCAGGTTTTGGATTTTGAATGGCTCTGAATCGGCTGATCTATAGTAAGGTGATTTTCATCAAATCGAATTTTCTTTGAAATGTTGGAAAATAATCAAGCAATCTTAATGCGCGTTCACACACTAATTATAGGTCCCGAGACCTATCGTTAGAGGTATCAAGAACCACAATCGGAGCACAATTGCAGATTTTGGATTTTGAATGGCTCTGAATCGGCTGATCTATAGTAAGGTGATTTTCATCAAATCGAATTTTCTTTGAAATGTATGGAAATAATCAAGCAATCAAAATGCGCGTTCACACACTAATTATAGGTTCCGAGACCTATCGTTAGAGGTATCAAGAACCACAATCGGAGCACAATTGCAGATTTTGGATTTTGAATGGCTCTGAATCGGCTGATCTATAGTAAGGTGATTTTCATCAAATCGAATTTTCTTTGAAATGTATGGAAATAATCAAGCAATCTAAATGCGCGTTCACACACTAATTATAGGTCCCGAGACCTATCGTTAGAGGTATCAAGAACCACAATCGGAGCACAATTGCAGGTTTTGGATTTTGAATGGCTCTGAATCGGCTGATCTATAGTAAGGTGATTTTCATCAAATCGAATTTTCTTTGAAATGTTGGGAAATAATCAAGCAATCTAAATGCGCGTTCACACACTAATTATAGGTCCCGAGACCTATCGTTAGAGGTATCAAGAACCACAATCGGAGCACAATTGCAGGTTTTGGATTTTGAATGGCTCTGAATCGGCTGATCTATAGTAAGGTGATTTTCATCAAATCGAATTTTCTTTGAAATGTATGGAAATAATCAAGCAATCTAAATGCGCGTTCACACACTAATTATAGGTCCCGAGACCTATCGTTAGAGGTATCAAGAACCACAATCGGAGCACAATTGCAGGTTTTGGATTTTGAATGGCTCTGAATCGGCTGATCTATAGTAAGGTGATTTTCATCAAATCGAATTTTCTTTGAAATGTATGGAAATAATCAAGCAATCTAAATGCGCGTTCACAGTCACACACTAATTATAGGTCCCGAGACCTATCGTTAGAGGTATCAAGAACCACAATCGGAGCACAATTGCAGGTTTGGATTTTGAATGGCTCTGAATCGGCTGATCTATAGTAAGGTGATTTTCATCAAATCGAATTTTCTATGAAATGTTGGAAAATAATCAAGCAATCTAAATGCGCGTTCACACACTAATTATAGGTCCCGAGACCTATCGTTAGAGGTATCAAGAACCACAATCGGAGCACAATTGCAGGTTTTGGATTTTGAATGGCTCTGAATAGGCTGATCTATAGTAAGGTGATTTTCATCAAATCGAATTTTCTTTGAAATGTATGGAAATAATCAAGCAATCTAAATGCGCGTTCACACACTAATTATAGGTCCCGAGACCTATCGTTAGAGGTATCAAGAACCACAATCGGAGCACAATTGCAGATTTTGGATTTTGAATGGCTCTGAATCGGCTGATCTATAGTAAGGTGATTTTCATCAAATCGAATTTTCTTTGAAATGTATGGAAATAATCAAGCAATCTAAATGCGCGTTCACACACTAATTATAGGTCCCGAGACCTATCGTTAGAGGTATCAAGAACCACAATCGGAGCACAATTGCAGATTTTGGATTTTGAATGGCTCTGAATCGGCTGATCTATAGTAAGGTGATTTTCATCAAATCGAATTTTCTTTGAAATGTATGGAAATAATCAAGCAATCTAAATGCGCGTTCACACACTAATTATAGGTCCCGAGACCTATCGTTAGAGGTATCAAGAACCACAATCGGAGCACAATTGCAGGTTTTGGATTTTGAATGGCTCTGAATAGGCTGATCTATAGTAAGGTGATTTTCATCAAATCGAATTTTCTTTGAAATGTTGGGAAATAATCAAGCAATCTAAATGCGCGTTCACACACTAATTATAGGTCCCGAGACCTATCGTTAGAGGTATCAAGAACCACAATCGGAGCACAATTGCAGGTTTGGATTTTGAATGGCTCTGAATCGGCTGATCTATAGTAAGGTGATTTTCATCAAATCGAATTTTCTTTGAAATGTTGGAAAATAATCAAGCAATCTTATTGCGCGTTCACACACTAATTATAGGTCCCGAGACCTATCGTTAGAGGTATCAAGAACCACAATCGGAGCACAATTGCAGATTTTGGATTTTGAATGGCTCTGAATCGGCTGATCTATAGTAAGGTGATTTTCATCAAATCGAATTTTCTTTGAAATGTATGGAAATAATCAAGCAATCTAAATGCGCGTTCACACACTAATTATAGGTTCCGAGACCTATCGTTAGAGGTATCAAGAACCACAATCGGAGCACAATTGCAGATTTTGGATTTTGAATGGCTCTGAATCGGCTGATCTATAGTAAGGTGATTTTCATCAAATCGAATTTTCTTTGAAATGTTGGGAAATAATCAAGCAATCTAAATGCGCGTTCACACACTAATTATAGGTCCTGAGACCTATCGTTAGACGTATCAAGAACCACAATCGGAGCACAATTGCAGGTTTTGGATTTTGAATGGCTCTGAATCGGCTGATCTATAGTAAGGTGATTTTCATCAAATCGAATTTTCTTTCAAATGTTGGAAAATAATCAAGCAATCTTAATGCGCGTTCACACACTAATTATAGGTCCCGAGACCTATCGTTAGAGGTATCAAGAACCACAATCGGAGCACAATTGCAGATTTTGGATTTTGAATGGCTCTGAATCGGCTGATCTATAGTAAGGTGATTTTCATCAAATCGAATTTTCTTTGAAATGTATGGAAATAATCAAGCAATCTAAATGCGCGTTCACACACTAATTATAAGTTCCGAGACCTATCGTTAGAGGTATCAAGAACCACAATCGGAGCACAATTGCAGGTTTTGGATTTTGAATGGCTCTGAATAGGCTGATCTATAGTAAGGTGATTTTCATCAAATCGAATTTTCTTTGAAATGTTGGGAAATAATCAAGCAATCTAAATGCGCGTTCACACACTAATTATAGGTCCCGAGACCTATCGTTAGACGTATCAAGAACCACAATCGGAGCACAATTGCAGGTTTTGGATTTTGAATGGCTCTGAATCGGCTGATCTATAGTAAGGTGATTTTCATCAAATCGAATTTTCTTTGAAATGTTGGAAAATAATCAAGCAATCTAAATGCGCGTTTACACACTAATTATAGGTCCCGAGACCTATCGTTAGACGTATCAAGAACCACAATCGGAGCACAATTGCAGGTTTTGGATTTTGAATGGCTCTGAATAGGCTGATCTATAGTAAGGTGATTTTCATCAAATCGAATTTTCTTTGAAATGTATGGAAATAATCAAGCAATCTAAATGCGCGTTCACACACTAATTATAGGTCCCGAGACCTATCGTTAGAGGTATCAAGAACCACAATCGGAGCACAATTGCAGATTTTGGATTTTGAATGGCTCTGAATCGGCTGATCTATAGTAAGGTGATTTTCATCAAATCGAATTTTCTTTGAAATGTATGGAAATAATCAAGCAATCTAAATGCGCGTTCACACACTAATTATAGGTCCCGAGACCTATCGTTAGAGGTATCAAGAACCACAATCGGAGCACAATTGCAGATTTTGGATTTTGAATGGCTCTGAATCGGCTGATCTATAGTAAGGTGATTTTCATCAAATCGAATTTTCTTTGAAATGTATGGAAATAATCAAGCAATCTAAATGCGCGTTCACACACTAATTATAGGTCCCGAGACCTATCGTTAGAGGTATCAAGAACCACAATCGGAGCACAATTGCAGGTTTTGGATTTTGAATGGCTCTGAATAGGCTGATCTATAGTAAGGTGATTTTCATCAAATCGAATTTTCTTTGAAATGTTGGGAAATAATCAAGCAATCTAAATGCGCGTTCACACACTAATTATAGGTCCCGAGACCTATCGTTAGAGGTATCAAGAACCACAATCGGAGCACAATTGCAGGTTTGGATTTTGAATGGCTCTGAATCGGCTGATCTATAGTAAGGTGATTTTCATCAAATCGAATTTTCTTTGAAATGTTGGAAAATAATCAAGCAATCTTATTGCGCGTTCACACACTAATTATAGGTCCCGAGACCTATCGTTAGACGTATCAAGAACCACAATCGGAGCACAATTGCAGATTTTGGATTTTGAATGGCTCTGAATCGGCTGATCTATAGTAAGGTGATTTTCATCAAATCGAATTTTCTTTGAAATGTATGGAAATAATCAAGCAATCTAAATGCGCGTTCACACACTAATTATAGGTTCCGAGACCTATCGTTAGAGGTATCAAGAACCACAATCGGAGCACAATTGCAGATTTTGGATTTTGAATGGCTCTGAATCGGCTGATCTATAGTAAGGTGATTTTCATCAAATCGAATTTTCTTTGAAATGTTGGGAAATAATCAAGCAATCTAAATGCGCGTTCACACACTAATTATAGGTCCTGAGACCTATCGTTAGACGTATCAAGAACCACAATCGGAGCACAATTGCAGGTTTTGGATTTTGAATGGCTCTGAATCGGCTGATCTATAGTAAGGTGATTTTCATCAAATCGAATTTTCTTTCAAATGTTGGAAAATAATCAAGCAATCTTAATGCGCGTTCACACACTAATTATAGGTCCCGAGACCTATCGTTAGAGGTATCAAGAACCACAATCGGAGCACAATTGCAGATTTTGGATTTTGAATGGCTCTGAATCGGCTGATCTATAGTAAGGTGATTTTCATCAAATCGAATTTTCTTTGAAATGTATGGAAATAATCAAGCAATCTAAATGCGCGTTCACACACTAATTATAAGTTCCGAGACCTATCGTTAGAGGTATCAAGAACCACAATCGGAGCACAATTGCAGGTTTTGGATTTTGAATGGCTCTGAATAGGCTGATCTATAGTAAGGTGATTTTCATCAAATCGAATTTTCTTTGAAATGTTGGGAAATAATCAAGCAATCTAAATGCGCGTTCACACACTAATTATAGGTCCCGAGACCTACCGTTAAACGTATCAAGAACCACAATCGGAGCACAATTGCAGGTTTTGGATTTTGAATGGCTCTGAATCGGCTGATCTATAGTAAGGTGATTTTCATCAAATCGAATTTTCTTTGAAATGTTGGAAAATAATCAAGCAATCTTAATGCGCGTTCACACACTAATTATAGGTCCCGAGACCTATCGTTAGAGGTATCAAGAACCACAATCGGAGCACAATTGCAGATTTTGGATTTTGAATGGCTCTGAATCGGCTGATCTATAGTAAGGTGATTTTCATCAAATCGAATTTTCTTTGAAATGTATGGAAATAATCAAGCAATCAAAATGCGCGTTCACACACTAATTATAGGTTCCGAGACCTATCGTTAGAGGTATCAAGAACCACAATCGGAGCACAATTGCAGATTTTGGATTTTGAATGGCTCTGAATCGGCTGATCTATAGTAAGGTGATTTTCATCAAATCGAATTTTCTTTGAAATGTATGGAAATAATCAAGCAATCCAAATGCGCGTTCACACACTAATTATAGGTCCCGAGACCTATCGTTAGAGGTATCAAGAACCACAATCGGAGCACAATTGCAGGTTTTGGATTTTGAATGGCTCTGAATCGGCTGATCTATAGTAAGGTGATTTTCATCAAATCGAATTTTCTTTGAAATGTTGGGAAATAATCAAGCAATCTAAATGCGCGTTCACACACTAATTATAGGTCCCGAGACCTATCGTTAGAGGTATCAAGAACCACAATCGGAGCACAATTGCAGGTTTTGGATTTTGAATGGCTCTGAATCGGCTGATCTATAGTAAGGTGATTTTCATCAAATCGAATTTTCTTTGAAATGTATGGAAATAATCAAGCAATCTAAATGCGCGTTCACACACTAATTATAGGTCCCGAGACCTATCGTTAGAGGTATCAAGAACCACAATCGGAGCACAATTGCAGGTTTTGGATTTTGAATGGCTCTGAATCGGCTGATCTATAGTAAGGTGATTTTCATCAAATCGAATTTTCTTTGAAATGTATGGAAATAATCAAGCAATCTAAATGCGCGTTCACAGTCACACACTAATTATAGGTCCCGAGACCTATCGTTAGAGGTATCAAGAACCACAATCGGAGCACAATTGCAGGTTTGGATTTTGAATGGCTCTGAATCGGCTGATCTATAGTAAGGTGATTTTCATCAAATCGAATTTTCTATGAAATGTTGGAAAATAATCAAGCAATCTAAATGCGCGTTCACACACTAATTATAGGTCCCGAGACCTATCGTTAGAGGTATCAAGAACCACAATCGGAGCACAATTGCAGGTTTTGGATTTTGAATGGCTCTGAATAGGCTGATCTATAGTAAGGTGATTTTCATCAAATCGAATTTTCTTTGAAATGTATGGAAATAATCAAGCAATCTAAATGCGCGTTCACACACTAATTATAGGTCCCGAGACCTATCGTTAGAGGTATCAAGAACCACAATCGGAGCACAATTGCAGATTTTGGATTTTGAATGGCTCTGAATCGGCTGATCTATAGTAAGGTGATTTTCATCAAATCGAATTTTCTTTGAAATGTATGGAAATAATCAAGCAATCTAAATGCGCGTTCACACACTAATTATAGGTCCCGAGACCTATCGTTAGAGGTATCAAGAACCACAATCGGAGCACAATTGCAGGTTTTGGATTTTGAATGGCTCTGAATCGGCTGATCTATAGTAAGGTGATTTTCATCAAATTGAATTTTCTTTGAAATGTATGGAAATAATCAAGCAATCTAAATGCGGGTTTACACACTAATTATAGGTCCCGAGACCTATCGTTAGAGGTATCAAGAACCACAATCGGAGCACAATTGCAGGTTTTGGATTTTGAATGGCTCTGAATCGGCTGATCTATAGTAAGGTGATTTTCATCAAATCGAATTTTCTTTGAAATGTATGGAAATAATCAAGCAATCTAAATGCGCGTTCACACACTAATTATAGGTCCCGAGACCTATCGTTAGAGGTATCAAGAACCACAATCGGAGCACAATTGCAGATTTTGGATTTTGAATGGCTCTGAATCGGCTGATCTATAGTAAGGTGATTTTCATCAAATCGAATTTTCTTTGAAATGTATGGAAATAATCAAGCAATCTAAATGCGCGTTCACACACTAATTATAGGTCCCGAGACCTATCGTTAGAGGTATCAAGAACCACAATCGGAGCACAATTGCAGGTTCTGGATTTTGAATGGCTCTGAATCGGCTGATCTATAGTAAGGTGATTTTCATCAAATCGAATTTTCTTTGAAATGTATGGAAATAATCAAGCAATCTAAATGCGCGTTTACACACTAATTATAGGTCCCGAGACCTATCGTTAGAGGTATCAAGAACCACAATCGGAGCACAATTGCAGATTTTGGATTTTGAATGGCTCTGAATCGGCTGATCTATAGTAAGGTGATTTTCATCAAATCGAATTTTCTTTGAAATGTATGGAAATAATCAAGCAATCTAAATGCGCGTTCACACACTAATTATAGGTCCCGAGACCTATCGTTAGAGGTATCAAGAACCACAATCGGAGCACAATTGCAGGTTTTGGATTTTGAATGGCTCTGAATCGGCTGATCTATAGTAAGGTGATTTTCATCAAATCGAATTTTCTTTGAAATGTTGGGAAATAATCAAGCAATCTAAATGCGCGTTCACACACTAATTATAGGTCCCGAGACCTATCGTTAGAGGTATCAAGAACCACAATCGGAGCACAATTGCAGGTTTTGGATTTTGAATGGCTCTGAATCGGCTGATCTATAGTAAGGTGATTTTCATCAAATCGAATTTTCTTTGAAATGTTGGGAAATAATCAAGCAATCTAAATGCGCGTTCACACACTAATTATAGGTCCCGAGACCTATCGTTAGAGGTATCAAGAACCACAATCGGAGCACAATTGCAGGTTTTGGATTTTGAATGGCTCTGAATAGGCTGATCTATAGTAAGGTGATTTTCATCAAATCGAATTTTCTTTGAAATGTATGGAAATAATCAAGCAATCTAAATGCGCGTTCACACACTAATTATAGGTCCCGAGACCTATCGTTAGAGGTATCAAGAACCACAATCGGAGCACAATTGCAGGTTTTGGATTTTGAATGGCTCTGAATAGGCTGATCTATAGTAAGGTGATTTTCATCAAATCGAATTTTCTTTGAAATGTTGGGAAATAATCAAGCAATCTAAATGCGCGTTCACACACTAATTATAGGTCCCGAGACCTATCGTTAGAGGTATCAAGAACCACAATCGGAGCACAATTGCAGGTTTTGGATTTTGAATGGCTCTGAATCGGCTGATCTATAGTAAGGTGATTTTCATCAAATCGAATTTTCTTTGAAATGTTGGGAAATAATCAAGCAATCTAAATGCGCGTTCACACACTAATTATAGGTCTCGAGACCTATCGTTAGAGGTATCAAGAACCACAATCGGAGCACAATTGCAGGTTTTGGATTTTGAATGGCTCTGAATAGGCTGATCTATAGTAAGGTGATTTTCATCAAATCGAATTTTCTTTGAAATGTATGGAAATAATCAAGCAATCTAAATGCGCGTTCACACACTAATTATAGGTCCCGAGACCTATCGTTAGAGGTATCAAGAACCACAATCGGAGCACAATTGCAGGTTTTGGATTTTGAATGGCTCTGAATAGGCTGATCTATAGTAAGGTGATTTTCATCAAATCGAATTTTCTTTGAAATGTTGGGAAATAATCAAGCAATCTAAATGCGCGTTCACACACTAATTATAGGTCCCGAGACCTATCGTTAGAGGTATCAAGAACCACAATCGGAGCACAATTGCAGGTTTTGGATTTTGAATGACTCTGAATAGGCTGATCTATAGTAAGGTGATTTTCATCAAATCGAATTTTCTTTGAAATGTTGGGAAATAATCAAGCAATCTAAATGCGCGTTCACACACTAATTATAGGTCCCGAGACCTATCGTTAGAGGTATCAAGAACCACAATCGGAGCACAATTGCAGATTTTGGATTTTGAATGGCTCTGAATCGGCTGATCTATAGTAAGGTGATTTTCATCAAATCGAATTTTCTTTGAAATGTTGGAAAATAATCAAGCAATCTTAATGCGCGTTCACACACTAATTATAGGTCCCGAGACCTATCGTTATAGGTATCAAGAACCACAATCGGAGCACAATTGCAGATTTTGGATTTTGAATGGCTCTGAATCGGCTGATCTATAGTAAGGTGATTTTCATCAAATCGAATTTTCTTTTAAATGTATGGAAATAATCAAGCAATCTAAATGCGCGTTCACACACTAATTATAGGTCCCGAGACCTATCGTTAGAGGTATCAAGAACCACAATCGGAGCACAATTGCAGGTTTGGATTTTGAATGGCTCTGAATCGGCTGATCTATAGTAAGGTGATTTTCATCAAATCGAATTTTCTTTGAAATGTTGGAAAATAATCAAGCAATCTTAATGCGCGTTCACACACTAATTATAGGTCCCGAGACCTATCGTTAGAGGTATCAAGAACCACAATCGGAGCACAATTGCAGATTTTGGATTTTGAATGGCTCTGAATCGGCTGATCTATAGTAAGGTGATTTTCATCAAATCGAATTTTCTTTGAAATGTTGGGAAATAATCAAGCAATCTAAATGCGCGTTCACACACTAATTATAGGTCCCGAGACCTATCGTTAGAGGTATCAAGAACCACAATCGGAGCACAATTGCAGGTTTTGGATTTTGAATGGCTCTGAATCAGCTGATCTATAGTAAGGTGATTTTCATCAAATCGAATTTTCTTTGAAATGTATGGAAATAATCAAGCAATCTAAATGCGCGTTTACACACTAATTATAGGTCCCGAGACCTATCGTTAGAGGTATCAAGAACCACAATCGGAGCACAATTGCAGATTTTGGATTTTGAATGGCTCTGAATCGGCTGATCTATAGTAAGGTGATTTTCATCAAATCGAATTTTCTTTGAAATGTATGGAAATAATCAAGCAATCTAAATGCGCGTTCACACACTAATTATAGGTCCCGAGACCTATCGTTAGAGGTATCAAGAACCACAATCGGAGCACAATTGCAGGTTTTGGATTTTGAATGGCTCTGAATCGGCTGATCTATAGTAAGGTGATTTTCATCAAATCGAATTTTCTTTGAAATGTATGGAAATAATCAAGCAATCTAAATGCGCGTTCACACACTAATTATAGGTCCCGAGACCTATCGTTAGAGGTATCAAGAACCACAATCGGAGCACAATTGCAGGTTTTGGATTTTGAATGGCTCTGAATCAGCTGATCTATAGTAAGGTGATTTTCATCAAATCGAATTTTCTTTGAAATGTATGGAAATAATCAAGCAATCTAAATGCGCGTTTACACACTAATTATAGGTCCCGAGACCTATCGTTAGAGGTATCAAGAACCACAATCGGAGCACAATTGCAGGTTTTGGATTTTGAATGGCTCTGAATCGGCTGATCTATAGTAAGGTGATTTTCATCAAATCGAATTTTCTTTGAAATGTATGGAAATAATCAAGCAATCTAAATGCGCGTTCACACACTAATTATAGGTCCCGAGACCTATCGTTAGAGGTATCAAGAACCACAATCGGAGCACAATTGCAGGTTTTGGATTTTGAATGGCTCTGAATCGGCTGATCTATAGTAAGGTGATTTTCATCAAATCGAATTTTCTTTGAAATGTATGGAAATAATTAAGCAATCTAAATGCGCGTTTACACACTAATTATAGGTTCTGAGACATATCATTAGAGGTATCAAGAACCACAATCGGATCACATTTGCAGATTTTGGATTTTGAATGGCTCTGAATCGGCTGATCTATAGTAAGGTGATTTTCATCAAATCGAATTTTCTTTGAACTGTATGGAAATAATCAAGCAATCTAAATGCGCGTTCACACACTAATTATAGGTTCTGAGACCTATCATTAGAGGTATCAAGAACCACAATCGGAGCACAATTGCAGATTTTGGATTTTGAATGGCTCTGAATCGGCTGATCTATAGTAAGGTGATTTTCATCAAATCGAATTTTCTTTGAACTGTATGGAAATAATCAAGCAATCTAAATGCGGGTTAGCACACTAATTATTGGTCCCGAGACCTATCGTTAGAGGTATCAAGAACCACAATCGGAGCACAATGCAGATTTTGGATTTTGAATGGCTCTGAATCGGCTGATCTATAGTAAGGTGATTTTCATCAAATCGAATTTTCTTTGAAATGTATGGAAATAATCAAGCAATCTAAATGCGCGTTCACACACTAATTATAGGTCCCGAGACCTATCGTTAGAGGTATCAAGAACCACAATCGGAGCACAATTGCAGGTTTGGATTTTGAATGGCTCTGAATCGGCTGATCTATAGTAAGGTGATTTTCATCAAATCGAATTTTCTTTGAAATGTTGGAAAATAATCAAGCTATCTTAATGCGCGTTCACACACTAATTATAGGTCCCGAGACCTATCGTTAGAGGTATCAAGAACCACAATCGGAGCACAATTGCAGATTTTGGATTTTGAATGACTCTGAATCGGCTGATCTATAGTAAGGTGATTTTCATCAAATCGAATTTTCTTTGAAATGTATGGAAATAATCAAGCAATCTAAATGCGCGTTCACACACTAATTATAGGTCCCGAGACCTATCGTTAGAGGTATCAAGAACCACAATCGGAGCACAATTTCAGGTTTTGGATTTTGAATGGCTCTGAATCGTCTGATCTATAGTAAGGTGATTTTCATCAAATCGAATTTTCTTTGAAATGTTGGAAAATAATCAAGCAATCTTAATGCGCGTTCACACACTAATTATAGGTCCCGAGACCTATCGTTAGAGGTATCAAGAACCACAATCGGAGCACAATTGCAGGTTTTGGATTTTGAATGGCTCTGAATCGGCTGATCTATATTGTAAGGTGATTTTCATCAAATCGAATTTTCTTTGAAATGTATGGAAATAATCAAGCAATCTAAATGCGCGTTCACACACTAATTATAGGTCCCGCGACCTATCGTTAGAGGTATCAAGAACCACAATCGGAGCACAATTGCAGATTTTGGATTTTGAATGGCTCTGAATCGGCTGATCTATAGTAAGGTGATTTTCATCAAATCGAATTTTCTTTGAAATGTATGGAAATAATCAAGCAATCTAAATGCGGGTTTACACACTAATTATAGGTCCCGAGACCTATCGTTAGAGGTATCAAGAACCACAATCGAGGCACAATTGCAGGTTTTGGATTTTGAATGGCTCTGAATCGGCTGATCTATAGTAAGGTGATTTTCATCAAATTGAATTTTCTTTGAAATGTTGGGAAATAATCAAGCAATCTAAATGCGCGTTCACACACTAATTATAGGTCCCGAGACCTATCGTTAGAGGTATCAAGAACCACAATCGGAGCACAATTGCAGGTTTTGGATTTTGAATGGCTCTGAATCGGCTGATCTATAGTAAGGTGATTTTCATCAAATCGAATTTTCTTTGAAATGTATGGAAATAATCAAGCAATCTAAATGCGCGTTTACACACTAATTATAGGTTCTGAGACCTATCATTAGAGGTATCAAGAACCACAATCGGATCACATTTGCAGATTTTGGATTTTGAATGGCTCTGAATCGGCTGATCTATAGTAAGGTGATTTTCATCAAATCGAATTTTCTTTGAACTGTATGGAAATAATCAAGCAATCTAAATGCGCGTTCACACACTAATTATAGGTTCTGAGACCTATCATTAGAGGTATCAAGAACCACATTCGGAGCACAATTGCAGATTTTGTATTTTGAATGGCTCTGAATCGGCTGATCTATAGTAAGGTGATTTTCATCAAATCGAATTTTCTTTGAACTGTATGGAAATAATCAAGCAATCTAAATGCGGGTTAGCACACTTATTATTGGTCCCGAGACCTATCATTAGAGGTATCAAGAACCACAATCGGAGCACAATTGCAGATTTTGGATTTTGAATGGCTCTGAATCGGCTGATCTATAGTAAGGTGATTTTCATCAAATCGAATTTTCTTTGAAATGTTGGGAAATAATCAAGCAATCTAAATGCGGGTTAGCACACTTATTATAGGTCCTGAGACCTATCATTAGAGGTATCAAGAACCACAATCGGAGCACAATTGCAGATTTTGGATTTTGAATGGCTCTGAATCGGCTGACCTATATAAGGTGATTTTCATCAAATCGAATTTTCTATGAAATGTTGGGAAATAATCAAGCAATCTAAATGCGCGTTTACACACTAATTATAAGTCCCGAGACCTATCGTTAGAGGTATCAAGAACCACAATCGGAGCACAATTGCAGATTTTGGATTTTGAATGGCTCTGAATCGGCTGATCTATAGTAAGGTGATTTTCATCAAATCGAATTTTCTTTTAAATGTATGGAAATAATCAAGCAATCTAAATGCGCGTTCACACACTAATTATAGGTCCCGAGACCTATCGTTAGACGTATCAAGAACCACAATCGGAGCACAATTGCAGGTTTTGGATTTTGAATGGCTCTGAATCGGCTGATCTATAGTAAGGTGATTTTCATCAAATCGAATTTTCTATGAAATGTTGGGAAATAATCAAGCAATCTAAATGCGCGTTTACACACTAATTATAGGTCCCGAGACCTATCGTTAGAGGTATCAAGAACCACAATCGGAGCACAATTGCAGATTTTGGATTTTGAATGGCTCTGAATCGGCTGATCTATAGTAAGGTGATTTTCATCAAATCGAATTTTCTTTTAAATGTATGGAAATAATCAAGCAATCTAAATGCGCGTTCACACACTAATTATAGGTCCCGAGACCTATCGTTAGAGGTATCAAGAACCACAATCGGAGCACAATTGCAGATTTTGGATTTTGAATGGCTCTGAATCGGCTGATCTATAGTAAGGTGATTTTCATCAAATCGAATTTTCTATGAAATGTTGGGAAATAATCAAGCAATCTAAATGCGCGTTTACACACTAATTATAGATCCCGAGACCTATCGTTAGAGGTATCAAGAACCACAATCGGAGCACAATTGCAGATTTTGGATTTTGAATGGCTCTGAATCGGCTGATCTATAGTAAGGTGATTTTCATCAAATCGAATTTTCTTTTAAATGTATGGAAATAATCAAGCAATCTAAATGCGCGTTCACACACTAATTATAGGTCCCGAGACCTATCGTTAGACGTATCAAGAACCACAATCGGAGCACAATTGCAGGTTTTGGATTTTGAATGGCTCTGAATCGGCTGATCTATAGTAAGGTGATTTTCATCAAATCGAATTTTCTATGAAATGTTGGGAAATAATCAAGCAATCTAAATGCGCGTTTACACACTAATTATAGGTCCCGAGACCTATCGTTAGAGGTATCAAGAACCACAATCGGAGCACAATTGCAGATTTTGGATTTTGAATGGCTCTGAATCGGCTGATCTATAGTAAGGTGATTTTCATCAAATCGAATTTTCTTTTAAATGTATGGAAATAATCAAGCAATCTAAATGCGCGTTCACACACTAATTATAGGTCCCGAGACCTATCGTTAGACGTATCAAGAACCACAATCGGAGCACAATTGCAGGTTTTGGATTTTGAATGGCTCTGAATCGGCTGATCTATAGTAAGGTGATTTTCATCAAATCGAATTTTCTATGAAATGTTGGGTAATAATCAAGCAATCTAAATGCGCGTTTACACACTAATTATAGATCCCGAGACCTATCGTTAGAGGTATCAAGAACCACAATCGGAGCACAATTGCAGATTTTGGATTTTGAATGGCTCTGAATCGGCTGATCTATAGTAAGGTGATTTTCATCAAATCGAATTTTCTTTGAAATGTATGGAAATAATCAAGCAATCTAAATGCGCGTTCACACACTAATTATAGGTCCCGAGACCTATCGTTAGAGGTATCAAGAACCACAATCGGAGCACAATTGCAGGTTTTGGATTTTGAATGGCTCTGAATCGTCTGATCTATAGTAAGGTGATTTTCATCAAATCGAATTTTCTTTGAAATGTTGGAAAATAATCAAGCAATCTTAATGCGCGTTCACACACTAATTATAGGTACCGAGACCTATCGTTAGAGGTATCAAGAACCACAATCGGAGCACAATTGCAGGTTTTGGATTTTGAATGGCTCTGAATCGGCTGATCTATAGTAAGGTGATTTTCATCAAATCGAATTTTCTTTGAAATGTATGGAAATAATCAAGCAATCTAAATGCGCGTTCACACACTAATTATAGGTCCCGAGACCTATCGTTAGAGGTATCAAGAACCACAATCGGAGCACAATTGCAGGTTTTGGATTTTGAATGGCTCTGAATCGGCTGATCTATAGTAAGGTGATTTTCATCAAATCGAATTTTCTATGAAATGTTGGGAAATAATCAAGCAATCTAAATGCGCGTTTACACACTAATTATAGGTCCCGAGACCTATCGTTAGAGGTATCAAGAACCACAATCGGAGCACAATTGCAGATTTTGGATTTTGAATGGCTCTGAATCGGCTGATCTATAGTAAGGTGATTTTCATCAAATCGAATTTTCTTTTAAATGTATGGAAATAATCAAGCAATCTAAATGCGCGTTCACACACTAATTATAGGTCCCGAGACCTATCGTTAGACGTATCAAGAACCACAATCGGAGCACAATTGCAGGTTTTGGATTTTGAATGGCTCTGAATCGGCTGATCTATAGTAAGGTGATTTTCATCAAATCGAATTTTCTATGAAATGTTGGGTAATAATCAAGCAATCTAAATGCGCGTTTACACACTAATTATAGATCCCGAGACCTATCGTTAGAGGTATCAAGAACCACAATCGGAGCACAATTGCAGATTTTGGATTTTGAATGGCTCTGAATCGGCTGATCTATAGTAAGGTGATTTTCATCAAATCGAATTTTCTTTGAAATGTATGGAAATAATCAAGCAATCTAAATGCGCGTTCACACACTAATTATAGGTCCCGAGACCTATCGTTAGAGGTATCAAGAACCACAATCGGAGCACAATTGCAGGTTTTGGATTTTGAATGGCTCTGAATCGTCTGATCTATAGTAAGGTGATTTTCATCAAATCGAATTTTCTTTGAAATGTTGGAAAATAATCAAGCAATCTTAATGCGCGTTCACACACTAATTATAGGTACCGAGACCTATCGTTAGAGGTATCAAGAACCACAATCGGAGCACAATTGCAGGTTTTGGATTTTGAATGGCTCTGAATCGGCTGATCTATAGTAAGGTGATTTTCATCAAATCGAATTTTCTTTGAAATGTATGGAAATAATCAAGCAATCTAAATGCGCGTTCACACACTAATTATAGGTCCCGAGACCTATCGTTAGACGTATCAAGAACCACAATCGGAGCACAATTGCAGGTTTTGGATTTTGAATGGCTCTGAATCGGCTGATCTATAGTAAGGTGATTTTCATCAAATCGAATTTTCTATGAAATGTTGGGAAATAATCAAGCAATCTAAATGCGCGTTTACACACTAATTATAGGTCCCGAGACCTATCGTTAGAGGTATCAAGAACCACAATCGGAGCACAATTGCAGATTTTGGATTTTGAATGGCTCTGAATCGGCTGATCTATAGTAAGGTGATTTTCATCAAATCGAATTTTCTTTTAAATGTATGGAAATAATCAAGCAATCTAAATGCGCGTTCACACACTAATTATAGGTCCCGAGACCTATCGTTAGAGGTATCAAGAACCACAATCGGAGCACAATTGCAGATTTTGGATTTTGAATGGCTCTGAATCGGCTGATCTATAGTAAGGTGATTTTCATCAAATCGAATTTTCTATGAAATGTTGGGAAATAATCAAGCAATCTAAATGCGCGTTTACACACTAATTATAGATCCCGAGACCTATCGTTAGAGGTATCAAGAACCACAATCGGAGCACAATTGCAGATTTTGGATTTTGAATGGCTCTGAATCGGCTGATCTATAGTAAGGTGATTTTCATCAAATCGAATTTTCTTTTAAATGTATGGAAATAATCAAGCAATCTAAATGCGCGTTCACACACTAATTATAGGTCCCGAGACCTATCGTTAGACGTATCAAGAACCACAATCGGAGCACAATTGCAGGTTTTGGATTTTGAATGGCTCTGAATCGGCTGATCTATAGTAAGGTGATTTTCATCAAATCGAATTTTCTATGAAATGTTGGGAAATAATCAAGCAATCTAAATGCGCGTTTACACACTAATTATAGGTCCCGAGACCTATCGTTAGAGGTATCAAGAACCACAATCGGAGCACAATTGCAGATTTTGGATTTTGAATGGCTCTGAATCGGCTGATCTATAGTAAGGTGATTTTCATCAAATCGAATTTTCTTTTAAATGTATGGAAATAATCAAGCAATCTAAATGCGCGTTCACACACTAATTATAGGTCCCGAGACCTATCGTTAGACGTATCAAGAACCACAATCGGAGCACAATTGCAGGTTTTGGATTTTGAATGGCTCTGAATCGGCTGATCTATAGTAAGGTGATTTTCATCAAATCGAATTTTCTATGAAATGTTGGGTAATAATCAAGCAATCTAAATGCGCGTTTACACACTAATTATAGATCCCGAGACCTATCGTTAGAGGTATCAAGAACCACAATCGGAGCACAATTGCAGATTTTGGATTTTGAATGGCTCTGAATCGGCTGATCTATAGTAAGGTGATTTTCATCAAATCGAATTTTCTTTGAAATGTATGGAAATAATCAAGCAATCTAAATGCGCGTTCACACACTAATTATAGGTCCCGAGACCTATCGTTAGAGGTATCAAGAACCACAATCGGAGCACAATTGCAGGTTTTGGATTTTGAATGGCTCTGAATCGTCTGATCTATAGTAAGGTGATTTTCATCAAATCGAATTTTCTTTGAAATGTTGGAAAATAATCAAGCAATCTTAATGCGCGTTCACACACTAATTATAGGTACCGAGACCTATCGTTAGAGGTATCAAGAACCACAATCGGAGCACAATTGCAGGTTTTGGATTTTGAATGGCTCTGAATCGGCTGATCTATAGTAAGGTGATTTTCATCAAATCGAATTTTCTTTGAAATGTATGGAAATAATCAAGCAATCTAAATGCGCGTTCACACACTAATTATAGGTCCCGAGACCTATCGTTAGAGGTATCAAGAACCACAATCGGAGCACAATTGCAGGTTTTGGATTTTGAATGGCTCTGAATCGGCTGATCTATAGTAAGGTGATTTTCATCAAATCGAATTTTCTTTGAAATGTATGGAAATAATCAAGCAATCTAAATTCGCGTTCACACACTAATTATAGGTCCCGAGACCTATCGTTAGAGGTATCAAGAACCACAATCGGAGCACAATTGCAGATTTTGGATTTTGAATGGCTCTGAATCGGCTGATCTATAGTAAGGTGATTTTCATCAAATCGAATTTTCTTTGAAATGTATGGAAATAATCAAGCAATCTAAATGCGCGTTCACACACTAATTATAGGTCCCGAGACCTATCGTTAGAGGTATCAAGAACCACAATCGGAGCACAATTGCAGGTTTTGGATTTTGAATGGCTCTGAATCGGCTGATCTATAGTAAGGTGATTTTCATCAAATCGAATTTTCTTTGAAATGTATGGAAATAATCAATCAATCTAAATGTGCGTTCACACACTAATTATAGGTCCCGAGACCTATCGTTAGAGGTATCAAGAACCACAATCGGAGCACAATTGCAGGTTTTGGATTTTGAATGGCTCTGAATCGGCTGATCTATAGTAAGGTGATTTTCATCAAATCGAATTTTCTTTGAAATGTATGGAAATAATCAAGCAATCTAAATGCGCGTTTACACACTAATTATAGGTTCTGAGACCTATCATTAGAGGTATCAAGAACCACAATCGGATCACATTTGCAGATTTTGGATTTTGAATGGCTCTGAATCGGCTGATCTATAGTAAGGTGATTTTCATCAAATCGAATTTTCTTTGAACTGTATGGAAATAATCAAGCAATCTAAATGCGCGTTCACACACTAATTATAGGTTCTGAGACCTATCATTAGAGGTATCAAGAACCACAATCGGAGCACAATTGCAGATTTTGGATTTTGAATGGCTCTGAATCGGCTGATCTATAGTAAGGTGATTTTCATCAAATCGAATTTTCTTTGAACTGTATGGAAATAATCAAGCAATCTAAATGCGGGTTAGCACACTTATTATTGGTCCCGAGACCTATCATTAGAGGTATCAAGAACCACAATCGGAGCACAATTGCAGATTTTGGATTTTGAATGGCTCTGAATCGGCTGATCTATAGTAAGGTGATTTTCATCAAATCGAATTTTCTTTGAAATGTTGGGAAATAATCAAGCAATCTAAATGCGGGTTAGCACACTTATTATAGGTCCTGAGACCTATCATTAGAGGTATCAAGAACCACAATCGGAGCACAATTGCAGATTTTGGATTTTGAATGGCTCTGAATCGGCTGACCTATATAAGGTGATTTTCATCAAATCGAATTTTCTTTGAAATGTTGGGAAATAATCAAGCAATCTAAATGCGCGTTTACACACTAATTATAAGTCCCGAGACCTATCGTTAGAGGTATCAAGAACCACAATCGGAGCACAATTGCAGATTTTGGATTTTGAATGGCTCTGAATCGGCTGATCTATAGTAAGGTGATTTTCATCAAATCGAATTTTCTATGAAATGTTGGGAAATAATCAAGCAATCTAAATGCGCGTTTACACACTAATTATAGATCCCGAGACCTATCGTTAGAGGTATCAAGAACCACAATCGGAGCACAATTGCAGATTTTGGATTTTGAATGGCTCTGAATCGGCTGATCTATAGTAAGGTGATTTTCATCAAATCGAATTTTCTTTTAAATGTATGGAAATAATCAAGCAATCTAAATGCGCGTTCACACACTAATTATAGGTCCCGAGACCTATCGTTAGACGTATCAAGAACCACAATCGGAGCACAATTGCAGGTTTTGGATTTTGAATGGCTCTGAATCGGCTGATCTATAGTAAGGTGATTTTCATCAAATCGAATTTTCTATGAAATGTTGGGAAATAATCAAGCAATCTAAATGCGCGTTTACACACTAATTATAGATCCCGAGACCTATCGTTAGAGGTATCAAGAACCACAATCGGAGCACAATTGCAGATTTTGGATTTTGAATGGCTCTGAATCGGCTGATCTATAGTAAGGTGATTTTCATCAAATCGAATTTTCTTTTAAATGTATGGAAATAATCAAGCAATCTAAATGCGCGTTCACACACTAATTATAGGTCCCGAGACCTATCGTTAGACGTATCAAGAACCACAATCGGAGCACAATTGCAGGTTTTGGATTTTGAATGGCTCTGAATCGGCTGATCTATAGTAAGATGATTTTCATCAAATCGAATTTTCTATGAAATGTTGGGAAATAATCAAGCAATCTAAATGCGCGTTTACACACTAATTATAGGTCCCGAGACCTATCGTTAGACGTATCAAGAACCACAATCGGAGCACAATTGCAGGTTTTGGATTTTGAATGGCTCTGAATCGGCTGATCTATAGTAAGGTGATTTTCATCAAATCGAATTTTCTTTGAAATGTTGGGAAATAATCAAGCAATCTAAATGCGCGTTCACACACTAATTATAGGTCCCGAGACCTATCGTTAGAGGTATCAAGAACCACAATCGGAGCACAATTGCAGGTTTTGGATTTTGAATGGCTCTGAATAGGCTGATCTATAGTAAGGTGATTTTCATCAAATCGAATTTTCTTTGAAATGTTGGGAAATAATCAAGCAATCTAAATGCGCGTTTACACACTAATTATAGGTCCCGAGACCTATCGTTAGAGGTATCAAGAACCACAATCGGAGCACAATTGCAGGTTTTGGATTTTGAATGGCTCTGAATAGGCTGATCTATAGTAAGGTGATTTTCATCAAATCGAATTTTCTTTGAAATGTTGGAAAATAATCAAGCAATCTTAATGCGCGTTCACACACTAATTATAGGTCCCGAGACCTATCGTTATAGGTATCAAGAACCACAATCGGAGCACAATTGCAGATTTTGGATTTTGAATGGCTCTGAATCGGCTGATCTATAGTAAGGTGATTTTCATCAAATCGAATTTTCTTTTAAATGTATGGAAATAATCAAGCAATCTAAATGCGCGTTCACACACTAATTATAGGTCCCGAGACCTATCGTTAGAGGTATCAAGAACCACAATCGGAGCACAATTGCAGGTTTGGATTTTGAATGGCTCTGAATCGGCTGATCTATAGTAAGGTGATTTTCATCAAATCGAAATTTCTTTGAAATGTTGGGAAATAATCAAGCAATCTAAATGCGCGTTCACACACTAATTATAGGTCCCGAGACCTATTGTTAGAGGTATCAAGAACCACAATCGGAGCACAATTGCAGATTTTGGATTTTGAATGGCTCTGAATCGGCTGATCTATAGTAAGGTGATTTTCATCAAATCGAATTTTCTTTTAAATGTATGGAAATAATCAAGCAATCTAAATGCGCGTTCACACACTAATTATAGGTCCCGAGACCTATCGTTAGACGTATCAAGAACCACAATCGGAGCACAATTGCAGGTTTTGGATTTTGAATGGCTCTGAATCGGCTGATCTATAGTAAGATGATTTTCATCAAATCGAATTTTCTATGAAATGTTGGGAAATAATCAAGCAATCTAAATGCGCGTTTACACACTAATTATAGGTCCCGAGACCTATCGTTAGACGTATCAAGAACCACAATCGGAGCACAATTGCAGGTTTTGGATTTTGAATGGCTCTGAATCGGCTGATCTATAGTAAGGTGATTTTCATCAAATCGAATTTTCTTTGAAATGTTGGGAAATAATCAAGCAATCTAAATGCGCGTTCACACACTAATTATAGGTCCCGAGACCTATCGTTAGAGGTATCAAGAACCACAATCGGAGCACAATTGCAGGTTTTGGATTTTGAATGGCTCTGAATAGGCTGATCTATAGTAAGGTGATTTTCATCAAATCGAATTTTCTTTGAAATGTTGGGAAATAATCAAGCAATCTAAATGCGCGTTTACACACTAATTATAGGTCCCGAGACCTATCGTTAGAGGTATCAAGAACCACAATCGGAGCACAATTGCAGGTTTTGGATTTTGAATGGCTCTGAATAGGCTGATCTATAGTAAGGTGATTTTCATCAAATCGAATTTTCTTTGAAATGTTGGAAAATAATCAAGCAATCTTAATGCGCGTTCACACACTAATTATAGGTCCCGAGACCTATCGTTATAGGTATCAAGAACCACAATTGGAGCACAATTGCAGATTTTGGATTTTGAATGGCTCTGAATCGGCTGATCTATAGTAAGGTGATTTTCATCAAATCGAATTTTCTTTTAAATGTATGGAAATAATCAAGCAATCTAAATGCGCGTTCACACACTAATTATAGGTCCCGAGACCTATCGTTAGAGGTATCAAGAACCACAATCGGAGCACAATTGCAGGTTTGGATTTTGAATGGCTCTGAATCGGCTGATCTATAGTAAGGTGATTTTCATCAAATCGAAATTTCTTTGAAATGTTGGGAAATAATCAAGCAATCTAAATGCGCGTTCACACACTAATTATAGGTCCCGAGACCTATTGTTAGAGGTATCAAGAACCACAATCGGAGCACAATTGCAGATTTTGGATTTTGAATGGCTCTGAATCGGCTGATCTATAGTAAGGTGATTTTCATCAAATCGAATTTTCTTTGAAATGTATGGAAATAGTTAAGCAATCTAAATGCGCGTTTACACACTAATTATAGGTCCTGAGACGGAGTTTGTTACAGCCGGATTTCACTGTATTTATTCGTCTATTTTTACTCGCCACTGTAATAAAGCGTAATTTACACTTTAAGACATTTTTAAATTAGAAATTTAATTTTTATTAACTTTGTGTTTAAAATTTTCTGTTAATTGCTTATTAATATTTATTATTTTTAAAATACCTGTGAAGAACATAGCAAAAAAAAAAATTTCTCGGATACGTATACGTAATTATATGTAGTGGTAACACAGAATATATATATATAAACAGAACAATATCTTCTATTGCGCTTTAGTCCTAAGTTTATGAACAAATATTTAGATTAAGATTTAGAAAAGATAGAAAAACAATTTTGTATGGAATCAATAAAACAAAACAAAAATACAAAAATGTTTGTACCCACCTCTTTGTTTTGATCAATAAAAATCAGTACAATTTTAAAAAGGAAAGGGAAATCTTTACACTTTATAATGTGTTTTAAAAGAGATAGACGTTCATAAATAATTTTTGATTTTGATCTAGTTAGCTTTGCGAAACTTTAAAATCAAATAAAAAAAATGTGTATGTGTTTATGTATCGTTTCACTTTTATTTGTATAATTTTGTATCTCGTCATCAAATACAATAAGTGGTCCTTTGTTTATTTTTTTGATTTGATTTTAAAGTTTCGCAAAGCTAACTAGACCAAAATCAAAAATTATTTATGAACGTCTATCTCTTTTAAAACACATTACAAAGTGTAAAGATTTCCCTTTCCTTTTTAAAATTGTACTGATTTTTATTGATTAAAACCAAGCAATGGGTACAAACATTTTTGTATTTTTGTTTTGTTATATATAGTATATATTAATATTGCTTGTTATTTATAAGGCCCACCCCACGAACCGACCATTTGATAATTTTTGCATCAAGCGCATACTTCGAACATTCGACAAAATCATTTGACTTTGGGACTTTTGATTTTTGTTGAAAAAATTTAATTCCTTCAATCGTTTGTTCGACGGCATAAAAATCGAGTAAATTTATAGTATTTAGCTTACTCACACTACTACATTTTTTGTTATTTGCTAAGAACTTCACTTCGGTTTTTTAATTGTAATTTACGTAGTTTTTTACGTTTTTTCCTTGTAAAATGTAAAAAATATTGTTTTACACGAATATGCCCAACTGTGAATTAAAAAGACTATTTATTTTTAATTGTTTATTTATTTACCTTTAATATTTGTTTTTTAATTATACATATATAATAGTAATAATAATAATAATAATAATAATCTAATTGTTTTTTTTTTGTTTATTTTCACATTACGATTCCTCTTAAATAATATTTTAAATATTTTCCCATTTTCTTTTTAATAATAATAATAATAATAATTTATTTCACTGTTTGTTTTTATTTTTCAACTTAAATTTTTAATTTAACTATATAATTTTTTTTATCATTTCATTTTAAGGCAATTAATTCATATATACTTTTCTTTATTTTTTTAATTTATTATATATCTGACGACTATATAAAACTTGAACAGTTCAAAATCGATAAATTTTAAAATCAAATATGGATATATTTTGATTTAAATCGTGGTCGATTTAAAATAAAACATAAACGTGTTAGATTTAAAATGTACTATGATAGTGAAATGAAAGTTATACATTTTTATTTTGAATGTAGATTAATTTTATTTTATATAATTAATTATTTAATTATATAGTTTTTTTTTTGTTTTCATTATATTATTTTAGAAGCACCCATACATTTATTTTTTGTTTATATTTATTTAATTAATTGTAATTAATGTATCATCTGTTGTTTTTAATATTAAATATATATATATATATAAAATTAATTTATATATGTATTAAATTTTAATTTATTTATATCGTGAAAATTATATATAATATATAATAATTTTTGTTTGTTAATTTTTTTTTAGATTTATAATTTTGTTTATTAATTAAATTTAAGTCTTAAAAGGTGGATTAATTTTGTTTTTTTATCTTTTTTCATTATGCAATTTTAATTTGTAATATGTAATATTATTTTTATGTTTTTAATTTCTAAAGGTATACAAAAAAAAAAATGAAAAACGTTTCCATAAATAAAACCCGAAAAATTTACTGTAATGGAAAATAATTGTTTTGTATACTCCTCCAAATATGAAATGGTTTGTGATCAATGAGTTGTGAACGAATAAATACATAAATTTATGCTGGGTTGGAAAATGATAAAAAATTATAAATTAAAATCAAATGCTAGATGAATGATTTTCAGGACATAAAGGTGATGAAATGGAAAAAATAATTTAAATATTTTTAAAATTAATAAAAATCTACAAAAAAAAAAAAAAAATTAATTTATTATTATTATAGGTATCCCTTAAACGGGACTATTTATATTAAATTTGTTTTACTTTGAGCTTCGTGCCAATTATTGGTATCATTTGAAATCTTTTCTTATTTTATATTTTATCCTCACTTTACTTTTAGGGTTAATTTTCTTACTAGGCTTGCTTATAAAGTTCTTCATCTTACGGCAACAAGCAAAAACCAAGCTGCCTCACAGCCTTAATTTTGAGATGCTAAATTTATTATTAAGTTAAAATATTTTATGTTTTTTGTAAATAATTTATTTCCTTATTGTGAAATATATAATTTTTATAAAAATTATATCGATTTCGATACAAATTGTATCATCGTCAGTAACTTAAATACTAAAATAAATATCCATTTTCTTCTGCTTTTATATTCTAATAAATTCGAAACTGTGTGGCTTACTGTAAATTTTGTAATATAAGGTCGTAAATTTTATTTGCCGAAGTGTTAATTTTGCTGTTTAATAAATTTGGGTTGTTCCTGTTTTTATATATTTCGAATTCCTCCTTTCGGTCTAAATTATCACTTTTCTTCATTTTATTTAAGACTACCAAATTTTGATTAAAATTTCCATAATTATGTAAAGTGCCATTTATATGCATAGCAAAATTTGAGTTACAATTAATTTTCCCAATTTCCCGAACATGTTCTCTAAAATGAATTTCGAATGATCTGCCGGTTTGTCCTATATTTAGACAATCCGAACAAATTAATTTGTAAACACCAGTTTCTAAAATGTTTGAATTTGGAGGTTTTAAAAATTGTCCTAATTTGTGATTTGTTTTGTACGATATTTTATATCCATAATTCCGAAAAATTTGATTAATATGTTTGCTAGAATTTTGGTTGTATTCCACACTTGCTGGTATCATCATCATTAAAAATGAGTGTGGTTTCATGTCTGTACCGCATTTTCCTTATAAATGCTTCATTCATTGATTCAATCTTCGTTATTTTGTATCCGTTTTTTTTTGGGCAATATATTTAATTGTGTTGAACTCTTCTGCATAATCTTCATTAGACATAGGTATGGTGTTTAATCTACAAATTAAATGATGATATGCTGCCATTTTGTGTTGCCACGGATGGTTAGATCGAATATCAATGGTTTGGTCCGTTTGGGTGAGTTTACGATAAATTTTGAAAGCATGTTTTTGATTTTGATTTTTTATGTTTAAATCTAAAAAATTAATATTTGCATTTTGTTCCATTTCTAAAGTAAACTGAATTTTTGGATGAATACTGTTGGAGGTGTATTTGCCTCTCAGTTCCGTTAAACAATAATAATACATCATCCACCTATCGGTGCCAGTATATAATATTTTTGTAAAATCTGTTTTGGTTGTTCAAAATGTGGTTATTTTCAAAATTGTTTAAATAAATATTTGCCAATGTTCCAGATAATGGGCTGCCCATAGGAAGTCCATCATAAAGTAGTTTCCTTTAATTTCCTTTAATAATTTTGTTATTTCTTCTATAACATTTGGAGTAATTCCGTTTGTATTCAATAATGATTTGGTGATTTCAATCGTTTCTCCAATTGGTTTATTTGAATACATATTTGTAATATCAAAAGATGCTAATTTAGAATTTTGTGGTATCTGAATCTCTTCAATTTTGTTTACAAGTGCCAAATTGTTTTTTACCAAATGGCTGTTGTCAAATTTGATACATAAAGTCATCCATTTATTCAACCAAACTGCAATTTTGTAGGTTGGTGCTGAAGTAAAATTTATAAGTGGCCTGATAGGTATATTATTTTTATGAATTTTGGGTAATCCCGTTAATGTTGGTGCTGTTGGTTTTATCATTTTATAGTACATCAAACATTTTAGAAACTGGTGTTTACAAATTAATTTGTTCGGATTGTCCTTCATTTAATAATAGGACAAACCGGCAGATCATTCGAAATTCGTTTTAGAGAACATGTTCGGTAAATTGGGAAAATTAATTGTAACTCAAATTTTGCTATGCATATAAATGGCACTTTACATAATTATGGCAATTTTAATCAAAATTTGGTAGTCTTAAATAAAATGAAGAAAAGTAATAATTTAGACCGAAAGGAGGAATTCGAAATTTATAAAAACAGGAACAACCCAAATTTATTAAACAGCAAAATTAACACTTCGGCAAATAAAATACGACCTTATATTACAAAATGTACAGTAAGCCACACACTTTCGAATTTATTAGAATATCAACGTAGCCAAATTGTGAAAATGTTTTTCAGGCTCTAACAGCAGAAGAAAATGGATATTTATTTTAGTATTTAAGTTACTGACGATGATACAATTTGTATCGAAATATATTTCACAATAAGGAAATAAATTATTTACAAAAAACATAAAATATTTTAACTTAATAATAAAATACGTGAAATAAGCACACAATATTATAATATATTAAATATGCTAAATTTAATCTGTTAGAATGATGTTTCATCTGCTACTGGCAAGACATCAGCGCTCTCTTGGCATGTTTCGTTTCCTGTAGAGCGCTACACATATATAAAAAAGCCTAAAAGAATATTTAATATGAAAATCAACCTGCAACGGCCTCATCCGTAGGAAATTGTGGTATTCATGTGGTATCTATTATTGGTGTAACCAAACTGGTGTAACTAAACTCTAGGGTTTATAACAATAAAGGCTCTTTTATTTAATATCAAAATTGTTCGTTTTTGGATTATATGTCCTACTGTAATTTAGGTGACGAATATCGTATATATCAACCATCGGTAAACTATGCCTTGCGCGCCAGAACCTCACGAAATCAGTGTTGTAACTAGGTATCCGCAGCACGAGTTTCCGTTATTAGTTCAAATTTAAGATTATATAGCTCAGATTAAGCTTAACGTTTAGAAATTTTTAAGAAAAGGCAATAGCCTAATTATTAGAAAAAAAAGAAATCGTTCCTGTTGCTATTAAATATTTTCTTAAGACTTAAATCAAATTGAGCCTTTAGCCAAACAAATTCAACCTTTTACAAATCACGTTTTCATTAGAAAAGGTTGAATTTGATTTGGCAATAGATAAATTTTTTTTTTTGAAAAAGGGAGCTTATAGTAATCTACTCATTTAGCGGATCTTTTGATTACCGGTAAACGGTAAATAAAACTGAAATTTACAGGTTTATTTTGAAAAACTATTTTAAATATCAGGAAAGAAGGTTTGGTGGGGTTTTCCTGAATTTAGAAATTCTCGCTTCCCGATTTCGTATTTGCTTGTCTCAGCTTTCATATTTTGCCCACTTTTTAAAATTTCTCGATATTATTGGAGTTTTTCATCGAAATGAGATTCGATGTTATTCGAGATTTTCGAGATTATTCGAAGAATACGATTGTTCGCTATTTAAAAAATTACCCGATAAGATCCGAGGGGCTCTATTCTTATTGCATACCGTTTTATTGAGCTTAGCCTTAAATTTTATTAAAATCATAATCAAAAAGTTAAACCAACTGCTAAAAGTGTTATTGGTAAGATTTACACCTTTTGTTTCAAAGAAACATGTGTCAGGTACAATGGTTCTCTCTCTAATAATATCAATAATTTAACACCTAAAAGTCAAAGTTAACACAATAATGATTTACAATACGTTTTTTTTTAAACATTATACAAGTAAGAGTATTAAATTAAAATAAAAGATAAAATTATAAGGTTATTTTGAGAGCTTTGAAGAAAGCGGAAAAGCTGAATTGTTCGAATCAATCGACATTCACATAATAAAGACATGTTTCGAATTGTTCTGGGGTAATCGAGATTGTTCCGCGCGGTTTATTTTAGATTTCTTAAGTTATTCGACATTTCTAGGATTATTCGAGAATTTTAGAGATTTTGGAATTTATCCAAATTTTGTAAGGCAATGTTCTGTGCTTAGCTTTGAGCTGTAAGAACTTCCAAAGTTACACATATAAAGAGAGAAAGATATTTCTTCGTATTCCTGTACGTTGTTTGTGGCAGTGATTAGCACATATAGGATTTCCTTTGATTCTACATACTTACGGATAATTTGATATTTGAGAACTTTCAAGAATATTCAAAAAATTTGAAAATTCGACATTTTTGATATATTTAGAACTATAGTCATAGACCGTTCTCGTCATCCCGTTCTGTTTCATTTTTCATCTTTTGAACGATCGCCCGAATATGTCCACACAAAATTAAATTTGAGTAAACCAATTGTTTTTCTTACGAGTAAGGATATTTACATTGAGAACAAATATTCTGAGTTTTTTCCAAAAAATACCCTTTTTAATATAAAGAATACCTTCGATAAGTGAAAGCTCTTAAAACTAAAAGTTCTTGAAATTTCTTGCAAATACATGATTTATGATCATAAAACATTTTAACGAAAGGCAGAATTTATGGAAACGCACAAAAATTATCGAGAAAGTATAAATAAATTATCAAGCTTAAAGCTCAATGAAAACAAATACCCTAAATTAATCACAGAATACCACCTTCCTTAATAATATCAAATTTAAAAGTCAAATGGTTTGGATTCAGAATCTCTTAAAACGAAAAGCTCTTAATTGTTTACAATGAGCACAAATATTCTAAATCCTATTAAAAATTTAGTCATCAGTTGCAATATCAAATTTCGAAGTAAAATAGTTTCTTTAAAAAGCTTCGATAATTGAAAGCTCTTAAAACTAAAGCTCTTGCCAATTTTTTCAAATAGATAATTTATGCTCATCAAAATGTTAAGTTCAAACCCAAAAAGTATGAACTAATTGTTGTTAAGCTTACAGCTTATTGGAAATAAATATTTTAAATTTATTTCAAAAATCCACATTCCTTTAAAAATATCAAATTTCAGAATAAAAAGTAATGATTTGGGTTAAAAAGCTTCGATACGTGAAAGCTCCTAAAACTAAAAGTTCGACATTTTCTGCAAATACCATAAATAATTTATGCTCATCAAACATTTGAACAAAAACCTCAAATTATGAAAAGGCCCAAAAAATGTCAAGTTCCAACCCAAAAAGTATGAACTAATTGTCAAGCTTAAAGCTCATTGTTAACAAAATATTCTAAAATTTATCGCAAAATTCCGTTGCCTTTTTCAATACCGAATTTCGGTCTAAAATGATTTGATTCAAAAAGCTTCCATAAAACAAAAGCTTATATTATATAAAGTTTCCTAGCAAAACGGTTTGGTTTGACTAAAAGCTCTTCATAATTTACATTGACAAATACAAAATATACAAAAATTGTCTCTAAATTCCATTACCCTTTGTAAAATCGAATTTCTGAGTAAAAATGGTTTGGTTTAGAAAGCTTTTCTAATTGAAAGCTCTTAAAACTAATAGTTCTTGACATTTTTTGCAAAACATAATTTTAAGTTCACACCCAAAAGGTGTAATTTAATAATCAAGCTTAAAGCTCATTGAACACAAACATTCTAAATTTATCCTAAAATACCAAATTCCTTTATAATAACACATTTAAGAGTTAAATGGTTTGGTTAGAAAATCTCTTAAAACTAAAAGCTTTTGATGATTGATGATTAACTTTGAGAACAAATATTCTAAATTTTAGCCAAAATTCCGTCACCCTTTGGAAAATCATATTTCTAAGTAAAATGGTTTGGTTAAAAAAGCTTTGAAAATTGAAAGCTTATAAAATTAAAAGTTCTTGATTTTTTGCAAATACATAAAACATTTTAACAAAAACCTAAAAGTATGAAAAAGGCTCAACGTTAAAAGTTAAGTTAAAACTCAAACTTATTTTAATTAATTATCAAACTTAAATTTGAGAACTTTCAAGAATATTCAAGATACTTTGAAAATTCGACATTTTTGAGATTATTTCGAAATTCTTTATATTTTTCAAATTATATTCGAAATTTGTGATGCTTTATCAATATATTTAGTAATCGTCAGAGCATTGAGTTGCAAGATGTTTCTTATCATCTACTCTCAAAATCAGATACTTTTAATTAATGCTCAAAATCAGATACTTTCCTTGTTCATAGGTACAAGAAGTTTTTGTAGGGGCCCAAAAAAATGTTCCGGGGGTCCGAAATTTGTAGTTACGCCACTGCACGTTAGTTTCTGTGGGCATGTCCTTTATTTTTAAAATAAAGTAAACCATTTATCGACACAATGCGGAGGCCGAAGAAATGTAAACTAATAATATCGGCTGCTTAAGATTAGACAAGGCGAAAAATTGATAAAAAAGGGTTTAAGACACTGGTCATTTGTTAATATTCGCTCGGGGCATTATCGCTAAATTCGAAATATTTGAGGAAATGTCTCCTTCAATTTTTTTTTAATATTTTTTAAAAAAAATTGGTCTATGCGATTCCTCGAATAATAATTTGACCACAAAGCATCCATTATATGTCACCAAACCAAACATTTACATTTTACAAACATTTTCCGTTATTTTCAGTAGGAGCAGTCCTTAAATATCACGATTGGCTATGACAACATAAATTCTCTACCCCAAGCTGTCAAATGATATACCCACAATTAACGTTGAATTATTTAGAACTGAGACGTTATTAGAAATAATTAGACAACTAAAGCTAAAGTTGAAAATCCTTAAGAATTTAAATTACTCCGTTCAGATAGCATCCACAATGTTCCAAATTTCTTTTCTGAAAATTTGTGTCATTTGTTCAGGTCACAATATTATGTGAGCTGTTGCATGAGAATTAGCTAATATAATTCTTTACTCAGTGCTTCAATGTTTGGCAACCCGTTCTAATCTAGACTCGAATACACCCAAAAATTAACACAAACTGCTTATTACTAAAATCTATATGTATACAAAATTTCAACCAAAACTATCAATATTTGTGAGAATAGGAAGCAAAACACAAAATGTATGACTGGACGGATATGACATTTTCTACCTAACCTAATTCGTCGATAAATATGAAAATAAGGACTATAAAAATTGCGATTACACTTTAGAGAAGGTTAATTGAAATTTAAGTGAATTACCCCATTGGTGGAGTAAGCTTACCCCCAAAAATAGGCTTAGTCGGCCAAAAATAAATATCTTCGTAGACTTATACTAGCTCTACGTAGATAAATTATTTTTGGGAAATATTTAGAAGCGGGATATCTCAATTAAAGAATATTTCAAAACCGTTTTAACTGGACGGTAATCTGAAATGAAACCTGATTGAAAAGATGCTCAACAAAATGGTTTAGTTGAATTTTATAAAGATTTCTTCCTGAGGAGTGAAAATATATCGATTGTTCCCTATTTTGATTGGTTCGACTTGGTTGGTGCGATTTTCACGTTACATGTTTGGTGTTCATGATTCATAAAATCGTAAAATAATATTAAAGATACTTGAGCTAGCTAAAAACAAATTAAATTCTAACAAATTTTATCAAAATTTCAATTTAAGTTTTTTTGTATTCGTAAAAGAAGCAATTTCGTTGGTTTGTCAAATTGTCATCTAATACATATGTCCTATGTCAGTAGTTCTAAATAAAATTGTTGACCAAACGATACGAAAAGAGGAGAAATAACAATTCTAGCAGAAAAGGTCTATTCAATGCACTAATCTAAGCAAAGTACAATAACTTCTGAGTTTAAGTTTGATTATATTTTATAACCAGTAACGAGACGTTGGATAACAAGTTCAGGTGTGCCATTCATCCAATTTTCATTTGCTTTTATAATCAACATCATAGCGATTCCGGCTCACTGATAATGAAAAATGCTAAAATTATCATCGATAAAATGCAAATGCCGATTCCGGTTCGGCAATGTACTATTTAGTTAATATCTCAAAACAGGTTGAAACCAGGAGGCTGAAAATTTGCATATCCCATTAACTCAGGTGCCAATATTTACTCCCATACAATCTTTTAACGTCCTTTTTATACATTTAAAATGTGTCGTTAAAAACGTTGTTATTTCAGTTGTTAGGGTTTTCTGTTATTATTTCAAAGTGCTCAGATCCCGGGTTCAAGGGGCTTCCCAAAATGTTTTTTGGGAAACATCGAGAAATGCTTTATTTATAAATTGGTGTAGCTCTTTGTGAAACAAATATTGTTTATGAAAATGTCAAAAAATAAGAATATGATGTCATGAATTGGAGCAACTAGGAGCTGGCTAAAAAATTATGAATCTTATACTAAACCTATGTAGTTTTAATTCAAAATTACAAAAAAATCAGGTTATGTTATTTCTGTGTATGCTCATTTACATGTTTGAATATTTTTTTTTTGTGAATTTGTATGGGAGCCTCTTGACCCCGGGGTCGAACCATTTTGAAATTTTAATACAAAATACTGGAACTTGAGATAATCCCACGTGCAAATTTTCAGGCTTCTAGCATCGACCTAAGTTAGTACTCTAACCAGTCTATAAAATTTATTATTGCTTGGCATTTTCAAGTAAAAGACACATTTTAAATGTACAAAAAACGTTTAAAGATGTCTAAACAAATTTTTCGATATTTGTACGGTTTATTTAGATATTTGAACTTTTTTTCCCCAGGGGAATCCCTTGACCCCGATCGACCATTGAAATTTTTATAGAGCCCACTAACAACTGTGATAATATGATGTGCCAAATTTCAGGTTCCCACTTATATTCTAAGACCCAACTGTTCTTAACTCTAATATTCGCATTAAAAGAATTCGGACTAAAAAAAAAATTGTTCCATTATTCAAAAATTATAAAAATATTTTGACAGAAAACTTACGAGGTCCAGAAAATGAATTCAACTACCAAATCAATCCCTAACTGAAGGACTTAAATGAACTTTAAACTCAACGTCCAACTCAATCCTCAAATCATCGAATTGGAAGATTAAACCGAGTAATTTAAAAAGTGAATTAACGTGATATAAAAATTAGAAGTGATGAGTAAAATACTGCAAATATTGAAATAAGTGATTTGTGAATTGTTGTAGTAATTGTGTTGAATTAATTTTTGTATTAAATAAATAAATTCGTTTGTGATTAAATTGAAGTGATTTGTTTTATTCACAATCCAGTGATTCGAACCTTGATCGACAAGGCCAAGACGTAACTATATTGAACGTCAAAACTTTTCAGACTGCATTCGTTATTTAACTAAATGTGTATTAAACTGGTCCATTTTTCAAAATGTGATTTTTTCCACGGTCGTTCGATTTTTCTGAATCTATGGAACGTAAACTGATAAAAATTATATTTCTTTAAATAATAAGTCGCTTTAGCCAATCCATCTGGCACGATCCATAGCGCCCGGATATTTAAATTTAATTTTTCGCTCTTAATCACCTCAAAGAAATATAAACACTAACTCCAATAATTCTTTGTAATCATTTCTCGATTGATTCAATTAGAATAAAGTAAAATATGCAAATGTACTTTTAATTATAACAGATAAATGATTGAAATTTATCTTTAGCCTTTACTGTAAGTTGTGTTTTTTGCAAAATTTAGAATTTCTATCAAGGAAAACTTCCCAAGATTATTGAGATGCCGATTATTGATCATAAAATTATCGAGATTATTGGTTATAAAATTATCGTCAAATCCAACGTCAATAATATTTCGTTAGCTAGATTTCTTGCTATTGTTTGTTCTATTATAACACAAGCTCCTTTTATTTTTCCTATTTTACGTCAAAAAGATTTTAATTAATTTTCAATGGTGTACAAATACCTGTATTTGAGGCTGTCGCCTCAAAGCATAAGCTACTAATTTTATCATCCAACTGCCATTCTCTAAGCAAAGTAAAAAATAGCGTTTGCTTCATTGTGACCACAGTTTCACTTGGAATAGAAGGAACTTCAAACAGTCGGTTTTGCCCTCCGTCAGAAACCATAATTGGCAAACAGTCATTTGTAGCGTGCCACGTTAAATACGGTAGCTTTTTCTCCCATCCCAATGAACCCATGGCTTGGGATTAAATTTCGATTTGACTTTTCAGCTAAATGATTTCTGGACTGAGTTCTGGCCCTTCTTACAGTTGATCTACTGATGATGACGCTTGATTCAATGCACTACATATCCTAACTCGAATGCAAGTGTCCCCTTTACAGGAATAGCCGTCCTATCCGACAAAATTCATTATCTAATGTAGCGGATACTGTCAACGAAGCCAGTATTTTTAGATTCAGTTGTTTTTTTTATACCTAATATTTGAAAACTGATGGAACAAACAATTGGACCTATTCATTTATGCAATCATACCAACTGCGCGACAAAAATAAAATACATAAAATTAAATTTCTTTTTAATCAGTCTCACTCGGTAGTTGTGAACACAGACAGACCGAAACCAACATGCTTCGCAGGGAGGGGAAAATCACTTGCGGAGGAGTATTGTAGCGGCTAACTCATGCGTGCTCCGCTACAATGCATCAACCACTTACATTGCCGTCTGAGTTCACCCAACCACCAATGAAACGTTTCACGCAGCTCAAAGTTGAAATTTCAATTTGGGAACACACGCACCTAACCATTAAACTACTGTCTCTTCCACATTAAGAGACAACACGAACTAAAAACAAACTAAATAATTATTTCGTTTTCAATCGGTCTATTCTCGAATTTCAACGTGGCGACATGTCGCCCGCATCGCGATGTGGTATATAATAATAATAAAATCGTGTTAAAAATATTAAAATAAATTTTTATAAAAATAATTAAATTAAAATAAAATTTAATAATTAAATAAAATTAAAATTTATTAAAATAAATTAAGTTCTAAATTTGTTTTTATTTATTTGTGAACGCAAAAGATTCAAAGGGCTCTGAAAGGTCTAATTTTTTGCTTGTATTTAATATTTTCAAAATATGTAAGAGAATTTAATTCAGCTTCGAACTGATGAGCCTATATATATCAGCGTATAATCCTAGGCCACAGCGACTGGACTGATTGTAGTACAATTTATAATGTCAGAATGTGCTGTTGTGTGCAGGTTGTATTAGCGAATTATACCAATACAGCCAAATTCTCTTACAAATTTTTCTTCGTCATATTTACATGTGTAAACAAATTTTATTAACAATTCCAAATTTTTTACTCTCATTTGAATTAATTAATTGATTCGTTATAATTTCTACACTTTCCTTCGAAATAACACGAATCAATTAATTAATTCAAATTACAGTAAAAAATTGGTAATTGTTATAAAAATGTAGTAATTTTTAATCTTTTGTTTACCGTTATGTATTTCATTTTAATATTTTATACCGGCTTCCCTAATCGAATTTAGGCATTTAAACCATTTTTTAGCCTTCGAGTATAAATAAGTATCGAATCTACCTACAAAAATCTTACTTGTCTAATGAAAAAACAGATAAATTGAACTTTGAAATTCTGATAATAAAAAAATGAGTTTAGAATTCGGGTTTTCTATACAAAAATATAAAATTTAACTCGTTAGAACAATTTTAGCGAAAAATCGACATGGTGTGCTCAAAAATGTGGAATTTTCGAAATATCTTGAATATTCTAGAAAGTTCTCAAATATCGGATCATCCGTAATTATGTAAAACCAAAGGAAACCCTACACGCGCTAAACACTTCCATGTAAACGTGACCTGGATATTTTTGAATAATTTCGAAAAATTAACTAGATATCACGATTCAGATTTAAATGTCTAATTCTCCAAGCAGAGAATTTTGCCATTCAAAATTCGATCGAATCTCGAACAATTTCAATAATACCGAAAAATCTGGATATTAATTTCGGAAAGCCTGTGACAAAAATCTAAAAAACCCATGAACATTTTCAAAATGCTAATAAGCAAGTTAAGGCTAAACTCAATAAAAGTATATGCAAAATTCGAATAAGATTGAAACCCTCAAATAGTATCGGATAATTTCCTAAATATCGAACCATCATATTCTTAAAACAGGCTCTAATATTCTCGACAATATCAAACATACTCGAATACCCGACAATCTCAAACATACTCGAATAAACTCGAAAGTCTCGAAAAACCTGACTGCTTTGTAACGCCGAATTGCCAATTAAGTCTCGAATATCACGCATCTCATCTTCATGCTAAACTCCAATAATCTCGAGAAATTATAAAATGTGATCAAAAGATGAAATTCGAGACAAGAGGATTTAAAATCGGGAAGCGCCGAGAATTTCCAGAATTATTAGAATTCGGCCGAAAACAAATAAAAAACACCAATTTTTCAAAATAAAACCTGGTAAATTTAATTACCTTAATATTTACCATTGATCAAAAAGATCCAATAAATGAGAAACTATAAATTGAACGAATACTAATTCATTATAGAGATTGACCGGTTTAGCTGAAGAATCCACGGATTCCTTTTCTAAAGACAAAGGCGCTTTTAATAACGGAAAGTTGTTTTCAATCGGTGTTAGGTATTTTTCTAGGAAGAAAGATTCAACAATTTTTGTCTTAAGAAACTACCTTATAGCAACTTATAAGAAAATTACTGAACAATTTACATTTGTCCTAACAATGAAAAAATAGAAAGCGATATCTCATGTAGAATTGTACCGGATTTCTTCATATATTGTAAATCTGGTTCTTAGCGAAAGTGAAATGTCCTTTCTAATCTTTTGGAAAGGTTATTTATCGGCATTTTTTCAAATTATATCACAAGATGCATATTTTGTCAAAATATTATATCGACCATTCACTTGGAATCCTTTTCAGTTTATATGTTTGGCTCGAATTAAGAATTTCCAATTTTTTTTTTTTTTACATTTTTGAAGAAGTTTCTGGCCCTGTAATGAAAATTTAGCTTGTACAAACAATTTTGAGTAGAAAAGAAAGTAGTAAAACATTTTGCCAGTAAACATTGAAATTTGTAAAAGCATGACTCAGTTTTTAATTTTTAAACCCCTTACGACCCGGGTTTTAATAACAACACACACCTTAAAAGCGGAATGACAGCACAGCAGTAATCGACACGACGGTAGATTCGTCAAACATAATAGGTGCTAATATATTTGCAGATATGGTCGGACTATGAATGCAATGCATGCGTAAAAATTCAAATTTTTCAACATTTTTCACATCATAAATGTAAGCAATTTCACAAACTTGAAGATTGTTTCTTGAAGAAAGCTGGATAAATCCCAAATTAGGGATCCCTAACGCGTCCTTTTTATGTATATTTTTGTGCTCATAATATTTAAACCTTACCTACAAAAAACTAAGAACACCGTAAAATGATCATGTTACCGATCTTGATTTAATTCAATATAAAGGAGCTAACTGAACACTAGTAAATTACGAACAATTTTCAATAATATCAAAAAATCTCTACGAATCTGCAAATTTACGAAAAATTTCGAAGAATTACGGAACATCTTAACATCTAACATCTGTCTCAATATCTTCCAAACTTAACTTAAACTTAAGTATCCCGATGCTAAGCAGATCGTCAGGAAACACAAATGACCTAGAAAAATATCGAATTTCCCGAAAAATTTGAATAATATTAGGATCCTGAAATAATTTAAAAAAGTCAAGATTTCACTAAAAATCACGAATAATCTGACAAATGTCATGCAGACATCGCACGAATAATCTCGAAAAATGTGCCGAATTCGCTTTGTTTAAATCCGAAAATCTAGACAAATCTCGCGCTAGTTTAAAAATCTCGAAAAATCACTAATTCTGAAACATCACACAACTTCAAAGCCATGCAAATTTCTTAATATAGACAAAACTCGAATAATTTTGATATTCTCGAGAAAATAATCTCAGAAAATCTATAAAATCTCGAAACATATAATCTACTTACGTAATACAAACTCGAATTGTTACTTGTGATGGTTAATCAACCATTTCATTAAAATATTTCGAACAAATCTTAGGATCGGTTAAAAAATTCGTACCAACGGTCAATAAAAATAACAAAGTAGAGAATGGAGGTGATGTTAATGGGATACCCTCGAATTATCAACCATAAAATCCCGAAGAACACAAATTTAATTCCCAGAAGATCCCCATTATATTTTTATTAATTAAGACCAACAAGGATGGTACATAATTTCTTGTCATCCTTGCGCGGAGAGCACCAATGCTAAGAGGCTTTGAGGAGTTTTTTATTTTAGTATGTGAATAATTTTTAAAAAACGTTCTAATTTCTATTAATACTGGAATTTCAATAAATCGTCAAAGGCGGCAGCCCCCATCCTCAAAGGTATATAAAGAACTAAAATAACTTTTCAAAAAAATTGTATAATTAAGAAACTTAATTTTTTGGGTCTGACGAACTATTTGAATAATAACCTACACCGATAACATAATAAAATTAACTATTCGATACTCAGTTAATAGAAAATATCAAATAAGTTATTGCTCTATGTAACAGTCAAGCCCCAACAATCTCGAATAAGGTTAAAAACCTCTCGAAAATCACATAAAATATCCAAAATCCTGATGTACCAATGTCAGTCGATGTAACATGACGCAGGTCAATGTCAAAATTCGAGAAACTAGAATAATCCTTATAGGGAAGTTTTCTAAAATTAACATTATTTAAAAAATATTATAAAATCACCAAACCAGAAAATCCAGATGCCTGGGGTTTGATAATTAAACAGCAGCATTAAACAAGTTTCGAGAATTTTTTCGAAATTGAGGCAAAACGTGGCATTATGTAAAACATTTCGAGTTCATGTAACAACGCTTACAGAATCGTGTTTTCTCGCGACTGAGGATTGCAATTCTTGAAATTTGTAACTCGAAATATGTTAGATACTTGGATGAGCGTGAATAGACTACAGTAACTGTAATTTGCTTCGAAATTATAAGGTTGAAAATTAGCTTGCTGATTCTAACTCTTTTTCGTGAAAATTTTTACAAATTTAATAAACAATTCAGTATAAATTTTATCCTTTGTTAAAATCGGTGGAAAAACACCTTCCCGTGTGAACACTAAAATTATTAATACAGAAGGTTGAAATATTAACTCGGTAGAAAAAAAAAAAAATCTTATTAATTTCGAGATTTAATTGTGCTTAACGAGCCAATCAGAATATTGCTAGCGATGTTCCGGGGGTGTTAATATGAGGGGGAGGGGTGGGGGAGTTAATATGAGAAAAATGCGCAAAAAATGTGACAGTTTCGCGAAAGTGCATTACAAATACGACTTCTCAATTCGCTCTGGTCGACCAATCACCGGTTGCAATCTTGCTAAGGAATTAAATATCGATCACAAAATAGTTTTAAACAATTTGGGTAAGGCTGGATACACAAAGAAGCTCGATGTTTGGGTGCTGAAGGAATTGCCGATGAAAAATTTGATTGACCGAATATCCATCAGCGAATCGCTACTGCAACGCAACGAAATCGACCAATTTTTGATGCAAATCATTACCGCCGATGGAATATGAGTAAAATACGGGAATGTTGTTTGAAAAGAAAGGTGAACCATCTTAAACGACTTCAAAGCCAGGATTGACGCCCCATAAGGTTATGCTGTGGGTATGGTGGGATTAGAAGGGAATCGTACATTATGAGGTTCTACTGTCAGCAATTAACCAGATTGTAGCAAACAATTAAAATAAAAAACGGACAGAATTGATCAATAGAAAGGGTGGTGTCTTCCATTATGACAATGCCAGACCACACAGATAGTTTTAATGCACCCACCGTATGTCTCGCACTCTCTGTCTAAAAGAAAAATTTATGGTCAAAAATCTAATCAAAAAATGACAAAAAATCTCTTAATAATTTTCCGCAACCATAAAATCCGAAGGAAGATAATTCATCGCCCTATAACCCTCTGATAAGTTTTACAATCGAACACGACAGAACAACGTAACTTTTTGATAATAACATATCGTATTTTAAAGATTGACTATAATTACTGCTTTTTTGATATTTGATACTTTCAAAATTAGTACATTACAATTTATTTTCAAGTTTTACTTACTTTCAAAAGTTAATTCCATTATGTCCGATAAAAATTGATTGTGCTTTCGATTTTCTGTAACACTTTTAAAAAGCACGAACAAAGGTAGCATTGTGACTAATATTCTGGAGCATGTAGTCTTCTATGAGTAATTCCTGAACGTTAGACATGTATTTTAGCCAACCCAATGGAAAAAAAAAACAATTTCTTTTACTTTTGGTCAGCTTTTTTCGATTTGGCCGCACTGTGTAGCGGTCGGAAATTGCATTTGCGAAATAGTTTTTTATTATAAAAATGTATTATGTTACAATGAAACTAATCTTTCTTTACAAAAAAATATATTTCATAGGTTTGATTTATCACTAATTATTATCGCTTCTTATTAGTAACTAATTAAAATTAAAACATATTAGAAATTAGTTTCAATGTTTGAACAGAAAATACAAAAACTTGTCATAGAAAAGAATTACCGAAAATAAATTTCCTCCGAGTGGATCGCATCCGCAGAATCGCAAAAAATATGAAATTCGATTGATTTCATAACAGAACTCCCAGAATCATGTTAGTATGATATACATTTCTTAATAATGAAAGTTAATAAAATTTAGCATTTGCCACCTACCTGCAAAAAATTAAAAAAATAAATAATAAACACCTTGTAATTAATAAGCTGAAGAACACACTTCCCAATTACATATACGTCAATTACAAAAAATCTCCTAGAATGTACAGTGGCGAACAAAAATGGCCTATAAATAAATAGAGAATTCTTATTTTAACAGGGCTTTTATAAAGGGAAATAATGAACAATTACTTTATGCAATAAAATCTGGCAAATTTTCTTTTAAAATGGCTAAATACATTTTCTTGCTCATTAACGTATGGGCAAGAAAATTTAGACAAATTTAAACTGTATAAATTCAATATTTCAAATTTAGGAAACTATATTTCAATTCATTTGAAAAAGTTACTTACATTAGTACATTAATGTAAAAATTGATTTTCGGTTGGTTCGTTGAGCCTTTCGTACGTTTAAAAGAGCTCTCTCCATTGCCGATTTAAATATCGATGTATCGAGTTCCCTGAGAGTCGCTTTAATTTTAGTGATAAGGCAATTTATGTTTTTTGGTTGATATCCTTTGGTATACACTTTCCGCTTAAGATTTGCCAAAAAAATCCTCTATTTATCCTCTAGGCACATTTAGTGGATTTTCCTCTTTTGGTACAAAACGACTACTCAATCGCCGCATTTCATCTGTGCTTGCTTTGGAGTAATGGGCCGATGTTAAATTCGGCCAAAACAGCGTCTTTTGGTTTGCATGGTGGTTTCTTATACATTTTTTTAACTTTTGGTAGACATTCGACCTTGTACCTTTCACTGTTAATGGCTAATCCAGCTTTAAAAAATGCAGGTTCCGACATTCCGTTTTGACTTATTGCCAACCACAGTAACACTTTGTCTGGAAACTTCTCTTTGGGTATGAACTTCATCTTCTCGTCGATATTACATGTTCCATTGTCAAAGTAGGCTTTGGGTTGCCATTTAAAATAAAATAGGTCTCGTCATCTTGAATCACAATCACATTACCTTTTGCTCGGAAAGAATTTTGTACAAGTTTTTTTAAACGTTGTTTCTGGACCTTTATTGGTTTTTCGAACATTTTAGGAAAAAAATTTCTTTATCTTAGCGTAATGTTCATTTTGTTTAAGCATTTTTAAACATTATTTTTGTGGCACTGGAATTTAATTCCTAAAGAACGATAAGATTTTGCCACTTGGCCAACTGTAATTCGCTTCAATGCCCTTCGGGCTTTGTTTAATGATAACGACAACTTCGGACCGCTTCCCGCTTTTCTTTGAATTGCATATTTATTCTTAAATCTTCTAATTAAATTATAAATTTTGGATCTTTTATAATTTAATTTTACAACATCAGAAGTTGGTACCTCTGGATTTTTTTCTAAAAAATTTCACACGACTTTTCGCCACTCAAATTCGTTTTGAGACTTATTTTTGTGGCCAATGTTTCGAATCGACTAATTTTTTCACAGCTGGTTATATACACAATATATAACAAAATAAAATTATTCCCCTAAATAACTAAAATGTGTTCTGTTTTTAATATCGCATTTTGTCCCAATTTTCTTGCTCATACGTTATTATAGATATTTTTACTAAAGGACCAAAGTTCCACCATGTAAAACAGCCACAAACCATCAAAGTTCATGTTTTACAGTTTCTTTGGCTTGGTGCTTCTGTATTTTATTGCCAGCTCTGTGGCAATAGTATTTTTTCCTACTGATTAGAAACGGTTTGTTTTGGTTTCACCTGACGCATTAATTTGTTTCCAATCTCCAACATTAAGTTTTTTTGCTCTTTTGCAAACTTTAATCGCGCTTTTACATTTTAATCTATTCGCTTACAGTCTTCTTTATAGTTTTAGCTAATTCTAACGGTGTTTTAATTATTTTGTTAGTGGATTTCTCATTTAAATGGCGTTCCATCAGCGGCGACCATCTCGGTTTAACGGTCCTTTCTGGCCCTGAATTACCCAATACCATTTACTTGACCAACTAATGACACACAGTCGTAGGTGTAACATTACACCGACTAGCAATTTTTCTTTAAGAATGCTCCTTTGATTTGATAAAATTTTAATGAAAAATATCTTACAAATAGCATGTTGCAAAATAATAATATACAACTGTAAATTTGCATTTAAAATAAAAAGCGGTAATTGAAAATTTTGAAAACGAGCAAAATTTGAAGAATGTGCATTGGTTCATATTTAAACGCATAAAGTAGTTCTTCTTTATTTGGCTTTATAAAACCGTAGTACTGAAAAAAATAAGAATTCGCTATTTATTCGTCTATTTTTGCTCGCCCGTGTAGTACTTTCGAAAAAACACCTTTTCCTCCATGTAAATCACATCCCCAATCCAAAAACCAAAATAATATCAAAACGTATATATTTTTGACAACTTCACACAAAAAAAAAAAACTTCTAATTTAATAATATTTAAGGATAAACAAAATAAAAAATGAAAGCACATGGACTGGACTCACCTCATACACAAAAATCAACAACGAAACAAAAAAATAAAAAATAAAAATCTAGTACAAATTATACAAAAATCAAATCAAATCTAGATCCATTTCAAAAAAAAGAAAAACATAACCTTCTCCTATTAAACATACTAGTCTAGTACATATCATCCGCCAATATTATTATTATAATTATATATAATGTATAACTTATATATAAAAAATCTTTTCTTTTTTTTATACATTATAATTATATAATAATTAATAATTATTTATATCACAATTAAATTAAAAAAAAAAATAATAATAATCATCCATTTTCTTCTTTTTTTTTTATACAAATTAGATTATATTATATCATATTAATATATTAATTTTTATGTATTTATTTATTTGTTTTTTTTTTTATTTATTTTTAAAAATAATTAAACTAAAAAATATAAATTTTCATATATTTATTTATATATTGTATATACATAATTGTTTAGATGTATATATAAATATATATAACTTTTTTGCGATTTATTTTATGTTGTTTTTAATAATAATTAATTAATTAATAATAATAATTAATAAAGAGATTCACAATATTTATTTTTATATAGAGTTATTTTATATAATTATATTATATATGTATGTATGTATGTAAACAAAATATAATTAATAATAATAATAATATAATTAAACTATATAAATGTTTTATTTTATTTTTGTTTATGTAAATTGAACTATTTTTTTGTTTTGTATGTTATTTATTTGTTTGTAATATCTGTTTTTTATTTTTAAATTTATTTATAAAAAATAAAATAAAAAACTTAAATTTTATATAATGTATCTAAATATATATATATATATATAGATGTATATAAAAAAAAAAAAATTAAATAAGAATATTACAGCTAATATTCTAACTATATATTATAAATTATAATATTTATCGACTCTCATTTTACTTTTTTTTTTTTTTTTATTTGTATTATATATAATTAGTAAATACAATTAATCAACAATAATATTTAATTATTTGATATATTTTTTGCGTTTTTTTTTTAATTTTTTTTTTTTTTATTAAACCGGAAAACAAATAATTAATAAACTTAAATAAACTGTTATACATTTACACCTCAAGACAAAAAAAAAATAAAGAACTAAATTACAAAAACATATTGAGTTAATAAAAAAAAATTTAGTAAGTGTAATCTTGAAAAGTTGGCATCACTTCTTTGCTTTATTATTTTGTTTTTAAATTAAGTGTTTGTTTCGTGGGCTGCCTTGGTACTAAATTCAAATACATTATATAAAACGTAAAATTCTACAAAGTACGGTCGTCTTTTTTCTCCAAAATCAGTCACAAATAAAATATAAATATATATGGGCGGGCATTATTCAGTCGTCGCGTCGATGTAGTGTAGTTAAAATAACACGAAGTGAATTGAATCCAAGTTCAAAATGATAAACCCAACTAGAAAAATAAGGGGCCTAATCCTAATTGTCCTAATTTTTCGTTTTCACATTTTTATCGAAAAGAAATTCGCAATTGTTTTCGAAGTTATCGAATTTTCATGAGATTTATGTTTGTAAAATTATTATTTAATTGTAAAATTTTTTTTATGTTTTTAAACAAATTAAATTTTTCAATGTGGCGAAAAAAGCTAAAAAAAAAATTCGCCCTAAAACACATCTGAAATAACACCAATGGCCAGGTTAAAGAACTACCTACTCGGACTATAATTGTTTGATCGAAAAACAAAAATTAAAACAATTTTTGGTGTTGCTTTCATTACAAACCTTAATCCCGCATACGCCAAACTAGTTTTAGTAAATTTTATGTTAATTTCGCAACAGAAGAACTTGACAAGTGCTTCTGTTGCCAAATTACCATAAAAGTTACTGAAACTAATTTTGGCGTATGCGTATTCGAGACACCAATAAGCTACGTGCTACATTATTGTCCATGGACAAACAGTAAGATTGTTTTGCAATACAATAAGGAATTTTTATTTTTTTTATTTTGAAAAATCGAATTAGAATAGGTCTGACTCGAGCACCTCCTCACTTAGCCATTTTACTCTGAACTGGCCACTACCAAGCTGGCAAAAAAATATCCTTAATCACTTTAATATTCAGCTAAACGAACAGACCAACTATTTTTTGTAAACTCAAATTTGACGAATATTGATATCAATTAAATTAGAACTATGCGCTTGATTCAATTAGCAACACTTTTCATCGAATTTGAGTGCAATTTGGACTGCAAATAAAAATCTCAAGACTGTCGGTTGATCTGAATATTTTTTAGAATATAAAATAATTTTTGCCCCTGGATAATCTTTAATATTTCTTTTAGGTTCTCCTTTTTTCATCCACACAGCTACACAATGTTACTAAACCACATCCATTCCTTAATTATAATTCCAAAAATAATTTAAATTCAGTATTTAAACAGCAACACAAAATTAAATACATAACACGAAAACAAAATTGTAAAAATTGAACTCACCCAACTATGGAAAACGCATTCATTTTAGTTGCCATTTTATCACGCCGCCATTTTAAATTATTTTAAAAATTACCTATTAAATTGTTTTTCTCTATTTTGCATTTAACCCCAAAAAAGAGAAGGAGATATTTTTATTAAATACAATTTATTTAATTTTTATTGAAATTAACAAGTAATTTACATTTTTTTTTTTTTGTTTGGAAAAAGAAACGGAAATAACAAAAACTATATATGTAAAAAAAACGGTTAATTAATAGTCTTTCGCCTCTCAAAACCACATTCTTTTTTTTGCTTATAATATCAAATCTTATCTTTTTCTCGACATACAAATTTTAATAATTTAAATAAAAATTAGATAAATTTATAAATATTACTCTCCCTCTCTCTTTCTCGTTATTTTTTATCTAGATGTATATAATTTAATTTATAATAAAAAATATAAATTTTTAATTTATTTATATATAAATATATATATATATATATATATATATATATATATATATATATATGTATAACAAAAAAAAAATTAATTTATTTTATATTTACTATATATAATATCCTCCCCGTCCGCTTCCCATGTGTATCTTAATTAAAATAACGCATAATTAATTAGAATAAAATTAAATTAAAAATATAACAAAAAAATATGTATAATAATTTTCAAAAAAATTAATTAAACTAAAAAATATTAATTTATGTACGTAATTAATTATAAAATAAATAAAATATAAATTTGTTTTTTTTTTATACACAGAATTAATCAATAAATTTTTTGTTTTTAATTAAGTTTTAGTTTTTTTTTTTTTTAAATAATTATTTTTATTAATTAATTATTTATTTACTTTTTTTTTTTTATTTACTCTTGAACACAATAATTTACTTGTTTTATTTATTTATCTATATTTAATTAAAAATAAAAAATATGTATATATGTATATATAATTTTATTTAAATATTATAATTACAATAAATTTGATTTATTATAATTATAATTATGTATATAATGTAATAGAAAAAATTTAATAAATTAAATAAAAATGGCAGAATAAAAATAAAAAAAAAAAATAATAATAATAATCATATTATATAAAACAAAAAACCGTTAAAATTGTGAGAAGCGCGAAAATTATGTTTGTTTGTTATTTAATTTAATTAATTAACATTTTTTTTTTTTTTGTTTTCACGTTTTTGTTTAAATTAATGTTTTTATGTAATAGAAAAATCATCATCAACAATATTTGTATTTTGAACAATAATTATAACGGTACTGTCATCATCCTGTTATGTAAAATCTTGTGGCGAATCAATTGAAAATAATTCTTTGTAGAGCGCTGGGAATACATGATGCGGATGATCTTGTTTAAATTTACTTAATGCTTCCATGTGCATTAGCGATAGATTTCTGTGAATAAAACAAAACAAACGTCAGAGTTTAATATTTTACAAGATTGAGTAAACCCGGCTGTCGTTGAAAGCTTGAAAGAGAATTCTTTACCTGAACGTTGGTATATTACTGATTAGCGTGTCTAGCACTGTCACATCCCCTTTAAGCGGGGCATGGTTCGCTTCCAATTCTTGTCGTATAGCTGACATACTCATGTCAAAAAGTCTTTGAATTTCTGTGTTTCCTTTAACATTATTTCGTTCTGTGAAAAGTAACAACCACAAATACAAAAAATAAAAAAAAAAACAAAAACAAAGTACATATTAATTATACATAATTTAAATACATTTTAGAGATGTTTTATGTACTTGTGTACTTACCAGGCCATAATAAAACTAAACTTTGATATAAAGCTAATTCAGTTTCGGTTAGTTTTAATTCAGCAATACTTTTAGCAGTCTCAAATATACAAGCCACCAATTTCATTTCAAATGAATCAGTTGTATAGAAGGCTTCTTGCGGCAGCATAACATCACCATATAATACCGAATTTGTAGAGAGATCAAGTAAACGAGACATACGTACTATTGCCAATTCAAATGAACCAGTTTTTAATAGAAGTATCTGTAAGTATATAGAACGTGTTCAGTAAAATTTAGCCCAATCAGCAATCCTCCTACCATCCCGAATACTTACCTGATCATCTTGACTTAGTCGCATAAAACCGGGTATTAATTTAGCAAATTCTATAATATTTTGTATCATTGCTGTTAGTTTTTCGGCACAATCCAACCATAGCTCTTCTTGACTTAAATTTTTGTAATAGAGAATTCGTGATACGTCCTGAAAATATAATAGAGAATAGAACAATATTAGAAAAATTGGTTTAACTTATCTTTATATTAAGCCTTAATTAGTTTATCTGTTGTTCTTGTCAGTTATCTGTTAAGGGCTACCTAGACAGTCGTCCAGGTCACAAAACATGCTGAAAGATGTTTAAACGAAGTAAAATACCCTAAATGGTAATTATCTAAATTTTCGCTGAATTTCACTTTGTAGTACACAAGTTTAGCTAGCAAAAATGAATTTTTCATTTTAGAACATAGACGTCTCTATTTTATCTCTACTACACATTTTTCACTGCGTTTTTATCTTCATGTAAGATACATGTGAAGCTAAATTTTGACATTTCATCATTTCAGCTTCTTTTCCTTTTGTATTCAATTCTAAATTTTTAAATATAAATAACCAATTATTTCACGTCCGATTTATCTATTTTTTGGAGACCAGTAAAAATGTATTTTCACGTCAAGTGACAATTAGGCTTAAAGGACAAAATCAGGAATTTCTGTCAAATTGTTAGCTGCAAACAATAATGAAGAGTTGATCGTGGAAGTACATCATCCAGAAAGGTCTACAAAAAAACTAAATTTGAACAGCTAAGCCTAATACCTCAGATCGATTTCGAATGACGTGTCCATACGGTTTACCAAAGTGAAATTATAAACGAAATTTTTTTTTCTGTTTTCGCTAAGCGGTACCTAGTTCAACAGCGAAAAGCCTGGCGGAGATGGCGGACATAAAATATCCAAAATATTTTCATTTGAAAATAATAGAGGCTTTCACAATCGACCACCGCTAGTACCTAATTGTGATGGTCGATTGGAAAGATACTAGTGTTTCAAATATTAATTCCACCTGAATTTTTAACATTTAATTAGAATTATTCTTTGTTAGAATTTGGAAAAAAATGTTTACGGAAATTAATTAAATTCTATTCTCTCTTAATTAAAATTTTTGGGTATTTTGATTATATGTTTTTCGTAAAAAATTGTATAAACCTTTTCCCTCAAAAAATTGGACAGCTAAAATCAGTTATCTGTGGGCTAAACCAATAAAATGTTCTGACAAAATAAATAAACCAATTGTTCCTTGGAAATTATACCAACAAGATGTCAGTTTTATGTTTGATTACTAATTTTTTTGACTACTTTGACAGTTAAAGACAAGTGTCATCACAGTCGCCCACTTTAAAAAGCAAATTCCCCCACAAAAAATTTTCATTCCTTTTTCACATGAAAAGAAATAGAATTTTGGAGGTATGCAGTTTAGCTGGCGAAATGAGGGTTTTCGCATTAGAATATAGATCTCTCTCTTTTATGTCTACAAGTAGAGCTCCATCTAAAACTAACCAAACACGAGTTTTGAATACGATCACAAAAACAAACTACGTAAATAACCCTTCACATCATATATCACTTGAAGGTTGCGGTGAAGAAATTAGGAGCAGAAAAAACTAGTAGGTAAATCAACGTTTAATTAATAAAGCAATTATCGACGGGACACCCCTCTCATAATAAAATAAGACTAATATAATCAAACATGGTTTGCAACAGAATAATATGTTTGTACAAGCTAAATTCCGGTTTTTTGTAATATACAACTAATGATTAGCCAAAAAGGCATTGCACCCAAATTTGGAGCTGGTTCAATGAAGAAAATCTCCACAAACATCAATTAAATTGATAGCGCTTACATACAACAAGTATGAAAAAGAGTTTAATTTAGAGGTCAAATATATAACAAGGCTCTTCGAGTCCTCAAGTTCCTTAAAAGCTAACAGACATTAAAGTTTACGATGAAATAGGCATGCTTAGAGGATAAAAACTTCTTCTTTAGCATCTATATCACCAATGAGTCGAATCACCATGCACAACATAAAAGAGCAGCATTTAATAGCAGCAGTGCATTATCTCATATCTATTACACAAAAGCACTTTGATTATGATCAAGATCTGGAAAGAATTAAACGAACAGCTGTCATTAACGGTTACACCATACAAATTGAAAATAGTTATCCAGATGGTAAGTTCTATGTTGAAGAAAGCGGACATAATAAAAATAAAATGAAAAAACCATTTAAAGGCAAGATTTTATTTTTTAATGTGGACTAACACAACTTGCCATAAATAAATTTAGAAGATGTTTGATAGTCCTCAAGAATGTCAAAAATTGCCATACTTCTGAAATGTACTCACGAAATCCTTTAAAATGATACCCCATGATTAATGGGGTAACACTTGCCATATAAATTTTGTAATAAATACTTTCAATTTTTGACAATTGTCAAATGGGTGGATCAAAATAGACTTACAAGATTTGACTTCACCAAATGGGTGAGGTTAAACCAAACCTTGTAAAAATGTCACAACACTTGTTGTTCCATTGCTGAACCAATCAATGGTGAGAAGCAAGGAATACCTTTCGTGAAAGGTATAACGCTTATTTGATTTGGGTCAATGAACTTTTAACTTTCAATTTTTACATAATATGCATAATTGTTAGTACATTCCCCGCTTTATTTTTGTTTTAAATTCTATAGAATAAACTTTTTCATTACATTTGAGCAGGTTGTGAGGCGTGGCTTGTTGCGAACGGCGAAACTTTTCCGCAGCGTAAATTTCTCCACCCAATCAGCTGAAATTAGGTTTTGCCTTTTTATTTTAGTTTTGGAGTTTTGAGAAAAAATTTCATTCGAGAAGTCTTACGAAGAAAAGTTTAGAAAATTGTGGCGAGAGAAAATTAATTAAATTTTTACGGCGAGTTTACGTAAATATTCTTCGGAAAAATTTTCTGCAATTTAAAAATATTTAGGAGGATATTGAGGTCCTTAAAAGAGAAACAACCAGCACCGAGAACTGGGTGGACAAGCACATTAAGCACTTCGAACCGAATAACGAGCAAAACAGAAGCATTCCACGAAGCTCACGAGACCATCACACAGAAGGGCACTGTTAACTTAAAATCAATTATCAGGAATTTACATCATTACCGGGCGTTAGGCGCTGGAGTATAGTGCGTAGGCTATTTGGGAAACCATTAGCGCCGCAACTGTCGAATTAAATCAAAACGCGAAATAGGTGGCTACGATCAACCAGAATTCTACATTGATAGAACCGAAACCTCGAGAATCAAGCTCTTCAGAACGATTTAACAACGCGTAATCGACAAGTATGGTGAAATTGCGACTGTTACAAGTCACCAAAACAAAGTTTACGATTGGCCCATCGAATTGGGGAAATCCTGGAGTTGAAAAACTGATACTACGGGAGATGGGTTCCAACAGGCTCAGCAAGAGGTGCGATGTTTGATTTCGTACGGTTTTCGAACCTTGAGCATGGTGTTCTAATTACCTAATCCGGAGTTTACAAAAAAGAATCTTTCCACAACGACGTGAAAGTCCTGAAAGAAGAGCGGAAATTGAAGAGCAACAGCAAATTGCGAAAGTTGTCTTATCTCATAAATGAGAACGATGTCTAATTTTACTTCCAACAAAAAGCAAAAAGTCGCCTGAAAAACTTCCGAGCCGTGTGTATACTATGTCAAACATGGCAGAAGTATCGTGAAGAAGTGTGGTGCAATTTTTACATGTTTGGCTAAAAGTGCCATACACCTAGAATTAACTTCGGCCCTGTACACGGATGCATTTGTTATAATTCTGCGAGCATTTATAAAAAGAAGAGGTTTGCTAGCAGAAATATATATTGACAATGAGACAAACTTCCGATGTGCAGAAATACAATTGTGAGGTGCTGCAAAATGTCAGCAAGGAGTCGGTTTGCTAACATTAATTGGAAATTTAATCCACCAGCCGCACCTCATATGAGGATATCTTCGGATAGGCTCGCCAGGTTCGTCAAGAATGCATTTAACCAAGCCTTTGACTTAAACCGGGCATATGATTAATTCGCGGCCGAATCACTTTCTGATATATTCCTCAAGCGGAACTAAGTGTTTTGTTAATTTCCATGCCAAAATTCATGTGTTGTGTGCTGAGTGGAAATCGATGGATCTCTGAATATCTCCCGGTGATCTCGCAAAGGATAAGCTGATACGATAAAATACGATACACCTTACATTTGGCTGCTATTCCGTAACGAAACCATAAAAAAGATACCCGACGGAAATCCCGACAAACTGTGCATCATCAAAGCTAGCCGTCCCGTAGTGAGGGAACAAGGGAATTGAGTAATCCTGCGGGACACTCAACTGCGCGGAGAATTTTAGTTTCTGTTTTTCTCCACTTCAGAGAGGGCGTTTTGCACAAATAAAAATATTTTTTTAAAGAGCTTCCTTGTGCCGCATATAACGGCTTTGTATCCCATTAACGGCCGTTTAACCGTTATGCAGATAAATAAAAGTGTGAACAAAAACAACAAAATTTAGTTTTTCCTTTTTTTCTCTCCACCTTAATAGCCACGGTTTTCACCAATAAAAATATTTTTATAACGAACACATCACACGGGTAACGATTTTAATAACTCTTTTTTTTTGTTTTTTCGTCCCATTAAAATTTCCCTACTCGTTATCGAGAACTAAAAATACAAAGTACGAATAGAAATAAATTGGCCTAATTCTGATGAATGATAAAAGATGAATTGTTACGTTCAGTTTAATGAAAGAATATGAGTGTACAATGATAAATGAATGAATAATGGATGAATAATCAGTGAGTAATGGGTCAATAATGACTGACTAATGAGTAAATACTGAGTGAATAATTTGTAAATGTTGGAGCATTCACCAGTTCATAACAATGAACAATCAGTTAATAATGAATGAATAATGTGGGAATAGTTAGTGAAATATGAGCGAGCAATGGATAAATAATAAATGAGGAAAACGCATCTAGTAGTAAAAATAAAACCAAATTAGTCACAAGCAAGATCAAATATGAAAAAACCGGAGTTATTGTCAACACGTCACGTAAAAATTTGAATTAGAAAAAAAAATTGTAACTCAACTCAGCTTCTGCCCTTTTATTTCATCAACCTCATTTAACCCTCATACGATCTTTGGGTGAAATTTCACCCATTTTAGATTTTAATGCTCTATAATTTTTTTTACTATTGAGACTGCCTCGACCAAACTTCATGTATTTGTTTACTAAGCCCGGCCGTTTAATAAAATTATTAGAATTTAAATATAAGACAACATATTATTCGAAACAAAAAAACAAGTACGCCAGCGGCCTTTGGGTACAAGATTCAGGTATACATATGTTTGAATTTACTCAGAAAAATTAATAACTTGAAGAATACGAGTTTCGAAGAACATGGATACCTTCCCCCGAATTAATTCCCTTGCTCACGCTTCACAAAAAAAAAAACTCGTTTTATGTTTTCACACTTGAAACGGAACCCCGTTTTTTGTAGTCTCGACCAACACGGTTTTAAACAACACGGAACGAATTAATCGTGTTCTTCAAATATCTTGTCCGACGCGGATGATGCACTGGATTTTGCATCAGATTCAGCAAAAGATTATCAGCCGAACGATCAAAATGAAGATAGTAGTAATAGTTATGATATAGTAACAACGGCATTCCTAGTAATCAAACCAGATCTTATTGGTTAAAGGATAAAATCATCAAATGGTCATCAACGCCACCCAACATTTATGGTACAATCCACGCTGGAAATATTCTACGAGAAAGGCTCGACATAACACGATATTCAACTTCGCAAATAAAACATATAAAGGACTCATTTGCAACATGTTTTACACTATCAATGAGAAAAATCTTTGTGCAGAATACGAATTTAGAGGGGAGGTGTACTTATGGTGAGGATTGGAATCGTATCTCGAAATTTGCTTGGAACATGCAGGTGTACACTGGAAAAGAACCAAATTCAGCATCTGTAACAAATCAGGGTCAGAAGGGGGCGCTAAACGTAGTAAAAGACTTAAAGAGTCGTAATATCACGTGGGGTAACTTTTTTACAACTCTCAACTTGGCTAAAGAACTATTCAAACATAAAAATATAATTGTTGGAACAGTACGCACAAATAAAATATTTTTACCAGCCGACCCGAAACAAGAATTACGTCGGCGTCCCGTATTTTCGAGCAACTTTTATTTTTACGAAAATATATCGTTGGTGCAATATGTTCCAAAAAAAATATAAAAATGTCACAGTTTTGAGCATATTTCATCACCTTTCCATTTTACCTGAAATGATAAACTATTACAAAAAAACCAAGTCTGGTGTCGAAAAACTAATCGCTTTCCTTTCGCCATATTTTGTAACATGATAGACGTATCAAGTGTCAATGTATATGTTTTGTGGCTGGAAGTCGACCCCGATTGGAATAAAAACAAACTATACAAACGACGTTTGTTTCTAGAACAACTTGGAGCTAACCTTGTCTATCAACAAATAATAAGCAGACCCAGATTACCAAGAGGAAACTCTTCAATGGACCTGGTCAAACATTTACGGCACAATACTACCGCATCTGATATAACAGAAACATCTAGTATAATGGAATCATCTGGTGCCACCAGACCGGCCAATGTTACAGAAGAAGCCGGTGTTAAAAAAATGGAAAATCTCGGGGTCTCGTTGTGAATTTTGCTCCAAAAACGATAAAAAAGCTTATTCAGTTTGCCATACCTGCCAAAGATCTGTATGTGGTGAACACAAGACCGTTGTTTACTATTGTCCGAATAACTTAAAAAATAAATAAAATTAACTGATTAACGTCATGAATCCGTAAGACAACTGACAAACACAGTTTTTGAAATTTTAACGTGAATAGTGAAATTTAATATTGAAAAGTTTGCTGGGAAAATTATGCTGCCTTTTGGCATTTCCCTGACCCTATGCCATCCTTAACATTCACTGGGCAGTAACTTAGACTTCAGACGTATTCTACGTAAAACCATGCGGCCATGTTCCAAATACGTTTTTTAAAATATTTAAATTTTTTTAAACCACACTCGACCTCCCCAAAACCGGCAACAACGATGAAATTAATTTAATATGTTCCGAAGATTGTAAGAGAATTCAATCCAGTTTCGAACTGATGAGCTTATGATTATGAAAAAATCAATCCTCTCATCAGGCCGCGGCGACTGGACTGACTATACCACAATTTACATTCTATATATACAGAATGTCCTGTGCTTTATATACTAGCGAATCGTACTAATATAGATAAATTCAATTACAATTTTTTCTTCTTCATGACAATCACATAAGCTGTGAACGCTAATTTTACTTTTTTTTTTTTTTAATTTTTGTTGAATGTTAATTAATTCTTATAATTTCTAAATATGCTACCGGTCTTACGACACTTTTAAATGTGTTTTATTTATTAACACGTAGAAACATATTAGTATTACGAACGGTAAATTCAACGAAAACCGGCTAATAGACAGAATTCTATTTATTTAATTTTAATTTAATATGTTCCGAAGATTGTAAGAGAATTCAATCCAGTTTCGAACTGATGACATTCTGTATATATAGAATGTAAATTGTGGTATAGTCAGTCCAGTCGCCGCGGCCTGATGAGAGGATTGATTTTTTCATAATCATAAGCTCATCAGTTCGAAACTGGATTGAATTCTCTTACAATCTTCGGAACATATTAAATTAAAATTAAATAAATAGAATTCTGTCTTTTAGCCGGTTTTCGTTGAATTTACCGTTCGTAATACTAATATGTTTCTACGTGTTAATAAATAAAACACATTTAAAAGTGTCGTAAGACCGGTAGCATATTTAGAAATTATAAGAATTAATTAACATTCAACAAAAATTAAAAAAAAAAGTAAAATTAGCGTTCACAGCTTATGTGATTGTCATGAAGAAGAAAAAATTGTAATTGAATTTATCTATATTAGTACGATTCGCTAGTATATAAAGCACAGGACATTCTGTATATATAGAATGTAAATTGTGGTATAGTCAGTCCAGTCGCCGCGGCCTGATGAGAGGATTGATTTTTTCATAATCATAAGCTCATCAGTTCGAAACTGGATTGAATTCTCTTACAATCTTCGGAACATATTAAATTAAAATTAAATAAATAGAATTCTGTCTATTAGCCGGTTTTCGTTGAATTTACCGTTCGTAATACTAATATGTTTCTACGTGTTAATAAATAAAACACATTTAAAAGTGTCGTAAGACCGGCTTTTAGGTCGTAGTGCTAGCCGCTTTTGGGCAGGGACGAAAAAAAAAAAAAAAAAAAAAAAAAGTCGTAAGACCGGTAGCATATTTAGAAATTATAAGAATTAATTAACATTCAACAAAAATTAAAAAAAAAAAAAAAAAAAAAAAAGATGAAATTAAGTTTAGCCCCTCTAACTTGACTTCTGTTGTCCTATGTATTAGAACTAAAAGTTTTTTTTTTCTTAAAAAAATCCAATTTTTTAATTCGACAGGGTTCGTAGCAAAGTGCAGTTCATTATTTTTGTTTTCTTCCTTTTGCTTTTTTTTCTTAAGAGAGACCTAGGATTTTTTTTATTTGCATTCTTAATGTGCTTGCGCTAATGCAGACATACACCTCAACTTTTTTTTTAGGAAGGAAGAAGTGAGGTAGGGAATTTTATGAGGCTCGAACGCACTCAGAACACAAGATGATATTGGCGTTTTTTATTGGGAACAATGGGGCAGATTTTACATGCATTTTGTATAGGCCAAATCGCTAAATATTCAATTAATAAAACGGACTGTCTAACAATTTAATATGGTCCACACCTCTTAGGGATTCTGATTGAAAGCAAAATTTAAAACTATTTATAGTTATGCAATTAATGCCACAAATTATTTAAAATAAATTTGCATAATACTTTGCAATAACCCGTTTGATTTATAATGTCAAAAATGTGGCGTTTTAGATATAACTAGAAGCGACATGTTGAAACAAAACATTTTTTATTTGTAGCTAGCTTCATAACTGGGGGCCATCATTTCATTCTGATATATTTATAAATCATTTCAGTTGACTCCATTTCACTAGTTCTATTACCAGTGTTATTGGTAAGGTTTCCTTTTATTTCCTTGAAAAGAGAGTTCATCAAAGGTACACTATACAATTCACAGTACTTTTTTTCTTTATCCGGCTCTTTTCAACAAAAGCATTCTTACATTTTCCCCATCGATTTAATTGACACGTATGAGACACTTCCCTTTCATTTATAAATTCATATGAATAGATCTCTTCAAGTAACCCCCTCCCTCCTCCCCTTCCTCCCTTTAAGGCGACCATTGAAAAATCTATTCACACTCACGAAAGTCTTATTATTAAGAAGTGAGACACAACCAATTCAGGCCCTTGCAGAGTCTCGCATGAATTAATTTTTCAACCCCAAGCTTACACACGCTATAGAGTGAATTCCCTATTTTGGTTTACCCGCCATTTTGATTACCTTGCGCCCCGAATGAAATCAATGAATCGACCCAGTAAGTACATATACGGATTGAAGAAAGATGGCGAAATTTTACTCCCGTGCGATAGTCCAATGTTTACTCCTCCTTCCAATCTGTAATCCTTTTCACACAAAACTAATTTTACGGGGATTCTTATTACCCTACAGTACTTCCGCAAAAAACTTTTCAACGCGTTCATTTAAAGGCTTCGATGCACCAAAAAGGTACATTTAAATTCAGACACCTAAACTATTTCGCACATCCATCGCTTCATTTGTATGAATTGATTTCCATTCTCTCTTTCGGTGAGTTGCGGTCTAGCTGTTTCTTAAGCCTGTGAAATTTGCACCTTTGTTGACGATTCACAGTGACGAAAGGTTTAGATGTTGCTCGTATTGGTTGTATGAATGCAATGAAGGAAGATAGTGCTCCGATAAATTCCCGTTTCTTTTGCAAGAAGCTGGAAAGCGTACAGACAACGTTTACAAAATATTAAATTTGATATCAAACGACTGTGTTGTGGAGTTTCAATCATCAAAAGTTTCCTGTCATCAAAATTTTCCTGTCAAGTGTCATCTGCGGGCTGTCTGTCTGTACTCTTTGTACAGAGCCCAGATGGTTTAACCAATCTTAGTAAAATTGCATATTTAAGTTTTTTTATATGAAAAAGGAGGTCCCAGTAAATTTTAGTGAAAATCGACCAACCGGAAGTGGTAGTTTTCATGGACCCGAAAATGAATGTAACGTGTAAGCGTGAGGTACAATTTTTTTTTGTTTGTTCTTATGTGTCTTTCACTATCATGAACAAAAACCACACAATAATATAATTTTTACATGTAGTTTATGAAACTCACATTACTCAATTCCTATTTTACGACCAAAATTTGGATATTCTAACGCAACATGTAAGATAAAAAAAAATAGATTGAGAGGAGAACTGGAAACTAGACTTGCATTTGTTTATTGAAGTTTAACAAAGTTTAGGATATCGCCGCGAACGATATACACTCAAACCTGTTTTTGTGTGGTCCTTGTTTGTGCGATTTTTTTTGTGCGGTATATGAACATTGCAATCAAATTGGAACGTAATTGACGAAGTTATCAATAAAAAAAAATTACTAAGTCTGATCGGCCATTTAGTTTTTTGGATTTTTGATATGTATTTCATCACATTACATAAGTCTTGTGTCAGCCAATTACATTACATATGTATTGAATTCTATAATCGCTTAATTTAATTGTTGAACCAAAACCAACATTAATGTACTACAAGCCTGATTGTCACCAATATTATAAATTTATTTTGCGCTTATACATGAAAGTATTGGTGATCGACAGATTATATAAATGAGGGAGAAAAACCTACAAATTGTAGATAAAACAAAACAAACGAATTGTGGAGGGAAAATGGGGTATGTTAATAATGAAAAAAACTAATTGGGATTGGTTAGTTAAGAGTATTTTTATTCAATTTTCGCACCAACACGTTCAAGTACAAGGTATTAAATGTAAGAGGGTATCTGTGTGCTTCATCACTGAATCAGGCTTGTAGGTTGAACCCAAACCAACACAAATGTCTATACAAGCCATACAGTACAAACATTTAAGATATAAAGATGTATGTTATGGTTTAGTATTAGTGAGTGTTTTTTTTTTTTTTTTATTATATGAAAAATACCAATACATAAATAAATATATCGTACATTTTTTTGGTGTTATGAGCGATCTGCACGGCTTGTATAGACATTTGTGTTGGTTTTGGTTGAACGCACAAGAATTTCCTTGTAAATAAATGAAATGTGCAATAACATTGCGATGGAATTCTTGCGTAGCAAAGCAAAAATGCATTGATCGCAAATAAACATTCAAGGACATCTGCATCGTGTTAGTTCGGGTTTTCTTCATGCTTTGTTTTGTTTGTTTTAACGTTTTAACGAGTGGGTAGAAGAAGTGTACTTGAAGGGAGCAAAGGGTTGCTTTTTTTTATTCGTCTCTGATCTGCGCAAGTGACAAGTCCGCTAAATAAAGTGATTTAATAAAAAAGAATATTACGTGTGTTTGAATTTTTAAATCTAATATTAATTGACGTCCTTCAAAGTGCTTTCACATTCCTGGACCATTTAGATAAGATTGATTTCAAAGCGTAAATTGAAGGTAAATTTATTATTTTTTCTATTTAGATATACATTTTTAGGATTTTTATTTTATTTTTAGACATAATCTCTGAAAATAAATAAGGGCGAAGGAAAGGAAAGCGAAGAGGAAGGTAATTTCCTTAGAAACTAAGCCTACGATTTTAAAACGAATAGCAGAAGGTGAAGGATCCACAGCACTTGGTAAAGAATTTGGATTAGGTGAATCCAGTATAAGAGGCATACAAAAACATGCAGGTGAAATAATTAAATCTAGTAATTGTGCCACAAACGTAAGCGCTAAACGAACATCGTATTCAAGAAACATTTTGATAGAGAAAACGGAAAAGGCGCTCATTTTGTGAATTCAAGAATTAACTCAAAAACGAATCCCCATTGACGGAGAATTAATTAAAGAGAAAGCTATACGGTTTTATTATCAGCTGAAGGATTTAGAGCCGTCTTGTTTATCGTCTCACATTGGAAGCCCGAAATTTTCTGGAAGCAATGGCTGGTTAGTCGGGTTTTTACAACGACACGCACTTCACAATCTGAAGATAAAGGGCGAGGTTGCATCCGCTGATGAAACAGCCGCTAAAAATTATTCTAAAGTGTTAGCAAAAATTATTGAAGATGGTGGATATGGCCCGGATCAAGTATTTAATGCTGACGAAACTGGGTTGTTTTGGAAAAAGATGCCTAGCCGAACGTTCATCGCCAAGTCCGAGAAAACTGCAAGTGGTTTTAAAGCTGCAAAAGATAGAGTAACATTCTTACTTTGTAGCAATGCATCTGGAGCGAGAATGTTAAAACCCCTTATGATAAATAGATCATTGCACCCACGTACGCTAAAGGGCAAAAATGTAGTTGAGCTTCCAGTCCATTTCATGGCCAAAAAAAAAGCATGGGACACAACAGCTGAACAAGCATGGGACACAACAACAGAAGTTAAACAATATATGACTGATATGGGGCTTCCTTTTAACGTGTTGCTAATTGTTGACAATGCACCCGGTCATCCTTGTATAGAGCACCCTAATGTGAAAGTAGTATTTTTACCACCCAATAGGACAAGCCTTATACAACCATTAGACAGGGCATAATCGCTGCATTTAAGAAACACTATGTGAAGTTAACTTTTAGACACATTTTGGAAAAACTTGAAAACGACAAAAACCTTGACTGAAGTTTGGAAAAAGTTTTCGATATTGGACTGCATAAATCACGCTGCTGCAGCAATTACTGAAATAAAACAACACACATTAAATGCATGCTGGAAAGCAGCCTGGCCAGAATGTGTCATTAATAGAAGTGCAACCGAAAACACATCAATGTTAACAACAGAAATCGTTACGCTAGCACATGGCATCAACGGAGACGGGTTTAATACTTTCAGTGAAAATGATCTTGCCAAAATGATTCAGGAAGAAACCATAAGGGATGGTAACATTGTAAATTACGTAACGATGTTACTGATGGGCAAGAAGAACCCGATTATATGACAGCAGATAAAATTTATGCAGGACTCCAACTTTGCCATAAATTAGAATGTCATTTTCATGCAATCGATGCCGACTACGATGTATCGATGTCAGACTACGAAGGGTAATGGTTATACGTTTTGAAAAGTTTTGTTTGTGTAAAATAAGTACATATGTAAATAAAATATTTAAAAATGTTCGCATGTGTATTTTCTAAATCAGATTCCAAAAGGTTTGGCGAGATTCCAAGTAGCTACCAAGCCTCGTGTTTTGATTTGGTTTAAAACAGTAATTCCTAGTTATTTCGTAAGGTTTTGAGTTATTTTATACGTGAGACTTTTTTTATGCGGTCCCTATTCACCGCATAAAAAAATACTTTAAATTGTGTTACAAAAACAGGTTTGAGTGTATTTCAACTATGAAAGGTGACAAGTACGTATAAGAATCGGTTCCCTCGCGTGAAATTTGAAAATAATCATTAACTCACGTCTGCATTAAAATGAGTGATTCGTATTTAGCTGTAAACCGTTAAAATTAACCAGTCCGTTTGTCCATTTTACAAAAACATTTTACATCTGTCCACTAAAAAAACAAACAAATATTTTTCGACTCACCTGCGGCTTTCTAAACATTTCATGTACTATTTCTAATTTAAGATTTGTATTTGTATGTGCTTCAGCAAGTGTTTTAATCAAAACATCGTTAATATCACCCTCTGCTGTAAATATATATAGAAAAAAATTCGTTAGTATTCCGTAAAAAAAATCTGCAAATCTTAAACAAAAAAAAACGAAAATCATCTTAAGACTAAAACAAATAAATAATAAATAAACCAAAAATTGCATGCAACCGCTCGCATATTTTTAGTATTTAGTAAATTTGTTAGTTTTTAGTACACTAATGGGACTCCCAAAAGTAATTTATAATAAATATATAGTTACAGAAGCCCAAAAAAATATATAAAAGCGCAACACAATATACAAAAACAAAAACCGACATGCATTAGGGAGGGCATCACATTTTTTTTTTTTCTTGGGTTGGGGGAGGGATCCAAAATATATAATATATATTCTACAAGATACCGAGTACGATAGAACATCCTTCAAACACATAAATAAATTATACAAGAACAACAACAACAAAAAATTGTAGTTTTGCTTCACATCACATAATATTGTTTTCATAATTATAAATTTTTATTTTCTATTTTTTTTTATTTTTTTTTTAACTGTCTGCCAGATATTCAGAGATTGCCTTACCCCATCTCGAATGCGAATCACATGAGCTTTCATCTTCATAGCTAAATGTTACTTGTGATATATGATCCTGATTTGATTGTATATGGAGTGCGGTTGGAATATTTGTTGTTGTTGAGGCGATACCAATTGCTCCACCGGTCACCACCATATCTGTATGACAGCATTCCGATTTTATGCCATTATTACTATCACCACTATTATTATTATTATTATTATTTATACTACTACTATTGTTATTATTATTATTATGATTACTGTTATTACCAACACCACCACTACGTCTTAGCGAATTGCCTGAAATTCCTGCATTTTTGGGGGTACAAGGTAATTGGAAATTTGGATTAATTTTTTTTTAACGCGATTATTAACGCAAATACTTATTTATAATGATAATAGTGATAAATAATAAAAAACAAAAAAAAATTATAACAATTTATGTCTAAAAAAAGGTGTGTGCGTAAAACTATAAAGATATTTATGCGATTTATATATATGCCTTGAGTATTACTTTGTGTGTCTTATATAAAATACGTGTTATAGTAAAAGTGAGTGATCGGGAAAGTAGTACAAACTCAAAAAAAACTAAAAAAAATTAAAAAATTATAAATAATTCAGCTAAATAAGCATAAGAAACCAAAATAAAGAAGTAAAATTCTTGTATAAAAAAAAAAAAAAAATGTTATATAAGTAGTAGATAGTCTTATTCGCACCTGCTCCACCATTCAATCCAATGTTATTCGAAATAAGATTCGGATTAACCATTTGACTACTGGGTGAATGTAAAAATGTTGTCGAATCAACGAAACTGCCAACCAAACTGTCAACGTGCGCAAGTGCCTCTTGTTTTATTGTTACAATTGTGCTACTATTGTTACTATTATTGCTTCCATTATTATTGCCACCAATAATGCCACTATTATTAGCATGTTGGGTCGATGTAGCTGCAGCCGATTGTGATGCAGATGATGATGATGTAGATGATGATGAAAGAGCTGAAGATGATGATGTGGATGAACCAGTTATTGTTTGTAATGTTAAACCACCGCCGCCGCCACCACCACCACCACCACCCCCACCACCGCCGCCGCCGCCTGATTGTGGCGAATTTTGTTGCTGATATTGATTACTAATATTATTACTATTATTACTACTACTATTATTATTATTATTATTATTATTATTCGAACTACTATTCACTTGAATACGAGTTAAACGAATATCATTCATACTTGTACCACCAAGTATAGATGATGATGCGGCTGAACGATGATGAGTTGGTGATTCTTTTTGATCTGGAATTTTTTTTTCATTTGGTTTTCTGACTTTAGAAACTGAATACAAATATTTTTGTTTTTGTAAATTTTGAAGATTTTTTTTTTTTTTTAAACAATTTTTTGAAATTAGGTTTTATTTTTATAATATAATTAACACAAAAATCATAATCGCCAAATTAAAGAAAAAATTTATTGGAAAAATTAAATAAAAACAAAAAAATGTGGATTAAGATTGATTTTACTGTTCCGCTATTACTATGAGTGCGCGCGAGTGCACTCAATTTTATTAAACGCTTAACGATGCTAATAAAAAATTTAGTTAGAGCTTGTATACGATTGTGGTGCGGTCTAATAATTTTGACATACTACTTGACATTTTTACAACATTTTAAAAGATTCGGATTCTGTGCTAACCATTTACTAAAACGGTGATGAGTTTGTACTACCTTTAGAAATTTACGCTTTGAATATTTAAGTGCATTTAGAAGGTATTCGCCCACATTTGTAACGTAAAATTCGATCTGATTTTTAAAGTGCTTGGTGAATTTTCAAAGGAATTTTAAATAAGAAACTCCCCGGAGAATTTTGACAAATTTATTGAGCAAACTGAACAATCTTTAATTTTTTTTGGGATATTTGCAAATTAAATTATTTGGTTCACAGAAGCTGCCACTTCTGGTTGGCAGACGCTTAAAACAATCTGGAGAAATCTCGTAAATTATTTTTAATCTTTTTTAACCTCAAATAAATTGTAACATTAAGCAAAAGGTGAAGGCTAAGCAAATTTCTAAACATCTCGAAAAAATATCAGAAACTTCAAGAATAATTTGCAAAATCTCAATAATTTCGAAAAAATCTCAAAAATGCCTCAAACACTCAAAATATCAAATTGAATGGTAAAACTTGAATAATCTGAAAATTCTCAAATAGTTCGAATAACCTAGAAAATATCGAATAAATCCTCAAAATTTAATAAATTCAAAATTCGAATTTACTAATATTGTGTGTAAGAATAATTTTGAAAAATCTGAAGTCTGTTGCAAAAACTCGAATAATCGAATTAACTCGACCGTCTCAAACGTATTCGAATTCGTGATCCAAAATTCCAAACATCAAATCGGACGCATTTTGAATTATAAATGTTGGCCTACGTAAAGTTTGATGAACTATGATGGGGGTGATAGTAAAAACCAATCATAAATATCTGGTCAAAATCGTTACGAAATCGATACTTAAAGCTAACTAAATAAAATGCTAAACGAACACTTTAGACTGTAACAAATATATGCAATGTAGCGTATTTGGCAATACGAATGATTTTGTGCCAAAAACCAAACAAGCCATAAATGCTTTCTCATGATATTCCGAATTGGTATTACTCATTTGAGTTGATATCGTTGAATATTTTCTTTACCGATTAAATTATAAATCTGAACTATTCTTGAGCATTATGGATCAACGTTCCGAAGAACCAAATTAACTTCAATCCTCACGGATCGTCCTCTTGCAAATCAGACACTCTATGTCAAAATGTTCGACCTCCAGTCAGATTCGGGGACTATGTACTAGAAAATAATTATTAGTATTCTAAAAATATTATATTACGAGTGTGCATTAATTTTAAGGGATTTTCAAGAGATGGCGTAACTAGTACTATATCGCATCGGGTAATATCGTTGCTAACTTCACGTCCAAGCATCGTGACGTGGCTTTAGTTATCGGCATGTGTTATTTTGCCAGAGTCTCAAAGAAGTCATTCTTTTGAGCCTTTAATATGTTGAATTTTGTGCCAACAAAATGCAATTTGCGGAAAGTGCTGCAGAAAGTTATCGAATGCTGTTGAAAGCTTAGGGTGATTATGCTCCATCGAGCATTTAACATATTTTAAGTATTCGGTGGCCACACTTACAGAGACAAATAATTTTAAACTTTATGTATAACTAGAAGGGCGCCCCTTCCCTTCCCACCAACCCGATGCCAGCTGCTCGCCTTACAGTTTTGCAAACGCTTGCACTACGAAACATAGACAAATGTTTCATGATTGGTTGACGAGTGCTAATTCTTTTTCTGGTCTATACTCATCATTTTTACTTCTTATTAGGTTGAAAAATGATGCGGTATGTAATCTAATTTGATGTGTTTCAGTAATTTTGCTTTAAAACCGAAAACTGCAACCAATATTTCAAAAACAAAAATGGCTATAAGATGAATTTCATTCTTCCAGGAATAACTTAAATCTTCCGTGGTTCATGGCTTGATAACTTCAAAATTTACTATGCTGACCATATTTTTCATTGTATTATCAAAACCAAAAACTTTGATGAATTCTTTGGATTAGGCTTGCTTGCAGCTTAAATTCTAATTATTCTAGAACTTTTGAAAAAAAAATTTTGATAAAAAGGACGCAAGGATGGAAATTTAAATAAAGATTGTCTACATATTATTAACCAATCCTAAAAATATTCACCACGGTGAGGTGAAAAAAAAATCCGAACGAATTACACCTAAAAGGGATGCCGTTGGAAAGTCTCGACCTAGAGAGGCTAGGGGAATCTAAAAATTCACCACCGTTAGGTGAAAATAAAAATGTTTTCACTCGAACCACGGTGTGCCTGAACCACTTTTAAATGGCTCGGAAAACCACGTCTCTATTTTCTTCAAGGATCGAAAGTTCCATGTTTGAGAAGTCCAAAAAAACAAAAATTAGCAAAATCCCCGGAGCCGTTTTGAAAAAAAACGCAATTTCAATTTTTTTCTGCGACGATACGAAAATTCACGATTTTTTTCATAATTCTGTAGGTGTAGCCAAGAGATATGCTGAAATGCTTGAAAAATAAATACATCACCATATCTGTCTGTGTACAGACATTGTTTTGTTTCTTTTCACGTAAATATGTTTGTTGTTTTCAAATGTTTGCTTCAAAAATCAGCAGAAAGACAGACTTAGTTGTCGCAATATTAGTCAAAACAGTCGTTGACAAACCGGCCAGTAAATAACAGTTATTAGTAATAGACGAACCTATTACCTACATAAGAGTGAAACAAAATGTCACGAAAGACAAAGGACCATGCGCGAACTCATGAAGTAAACCGAGGCGTGATTTGTTTGTTGTGTTTAAGAAAGAAAGATAAGATGTGGGATATTGTGGGCCCATTGAAAATTGAGGTAAAAAATGCTGTAAATATTAATCTTGATGATATTTGTTACCCATCTGCTGTCTGTAGCAGTTGCAAACTCATCATATACAAATTCAATAAACAAAATTCTGAAGAAACCACATTAGCTCTACCGGACTATTCTGGTTTTCTGGAACTCCCATGTGTAACACGATCTAAAAATAAGGTACTTTGTGACTGCAAGTTGTGTGAAATTGCGAGACGTGCACCAGACAATCTGTGTCTAGGAAATTCAGCGAAAAGAAAAGTGATCAAGAAAAAGTGTAAGAAATGCAGAGGACCACTGGATAAAAACAAAATTTGCACTTCACCTAAATGCATCCCTATTCTCACTGAATTGATTTCAAAAAATTTGTCTATCAAAGAAAAGGAAAAATTAGCTTCATCAATGCTAAAAGATATTCTACACGTGCCAGAACACTCAAACAATGAAGGACAGTTGCGGTTATCTCAAAGGAGAGGCAAAAAACTACCAGTTTCAGTGAATTCAAACAATGTGGATAAAAGCTCAAGAAAAGAAACAGTCGCAGCTATCGACATATTGAAAATAAGTACAGAATTGGGGTTGTCTACAAGAAAGACACATTCTCTAACTGCTGCTTTGCGAGTTGGCAGTAAGAATAGGAAAATGTTTCAGCCCAACTTGAAGCAGGACCTGCTTTTGTTGAATCATCAGCTTGATTCGTTTTTTGAATTTCGTGTTTGTGACGTATTGAATACCAAGAAGTCTTGTGTAATAAATAGATCTGGATGCTTTGTTTGTTGTAATAATGTACAAGGTTTAGTTACATATATTCGAGAAAAAAGAGGTTTGCAAGAAGTAGATTTGAAAATTGGGCTTGACGGTGGTGGAGGATTTTTGAAGATTTGCTTATCCATTCAATCAAGATTCGAAGGAGCCGATAATAATCCACATTTCAAAGGGGCCAGGCACAAGAGAGAACAAACAAGCTGCAAAAAAGTCGTAAATTTCCGTATCGTCACCAAACAAATTTTGAAATTGTGTTTTTTTCAAAACGGCTCCAGGGATTTTGCTAATTTTTGTTTTTTTGGACTTCTCAAACATGGAATTTTCGATCCTTGAAGAAAATAGAGACGTGGTTTTCCGAGCCATTTAAAAGTGGTTCAGACACACCGTGGAATGTTACTGTGCTATTATGTAAACGCCTTGGTCAAGAGGCGCCAAAAATCATCAATTTTTTGGCCACTCTTATAAATGTTCACCACAAAGAGATGAAAATCTAATATTTGTGTGTCGAATATAACCATATAGCATGTCGTTATAAAGGTCTTGAAGAATGTCAGTTATCAAATTTAACCGTCATGGCTCTGGTGGCAGTTGTACAAGTTTGGTCCTTACAGATTAAAGAATGCAATTTTTTTAGTTATTCTTTAGTTATAAAATTCAAAGTTATGGCCAGTCAATTAGCTTACTTAGACCCTGTCGCACAGTGGCTGAAAACACTCCTTCAGAAATCACTTTATTTTTTCCCGTTTTTAAAGCTAAGAGTTTCGAGAACCCAATATATAACGACGCATTATGAGAGCTTAAAATGTCTTAATATAACCGCATTTTGTCGCAATTTTGAAAAAATTCTCAAAACTCGTTTAATACTTATATAATCCACCACCAGTGGTCCCAATTTACGGATTTGGTGGTTTCACATTTTTTTCTCAATAAAATTAATTATTTTATACTACTTAGGGTTTATTCGAGATGTTGCAGAGGTGTACATTGATATTTTCGAAGTTTTATGTGGTTTTTCGAGATTTATAAGCTTATTTGGGATTTGTTTTTCGAGAAATTAAGCAAAATTTTATATATTTTCGATATTGTTCGAGTTTAGTTTGGGTTGAATTAAGTGTTGGATTAGATTCTTAAAATCTATAGATTTTTGGGTTTGATTAACCTATTTGTTGTTTACTCGTGGACTAATATCACCAATAAAAAGATTTTATATAATAAAACACAATATTTCGGTTTTGTCACTTTCTTTAACGTGATATTTATTTTATTTGTAAATGAAATTACGATCGTTTCGGATGCTACTCCTTTATCAAATTTCTAACAAACATTAACTAAGATTATGCTAAAAAACTGCTTTTATACCCTATTTTTATTTTTTGTGTGCCTACGTGCTTTTTGAATGTTCTTTCCCTTTTTTTTTCTTACAGGGGTGGTACCGCCCTTCTTTTTAGTATATACCATCTGGTGTGTGCTTTATGATAAAAACAGAGAAGAACTTGTTGACCATCTGGTGTTTGTGGGTGTGAATGTGCAAAATGATATTAATTACGGATTTACAATGAGGTCGTAAATTTTGTTGCGGCCAAGTTTCTCGTTTAGTAAAAATGGATTATATCGTTCTTTGTATATTTCCAGTTCTTCTAATCTGTTCTTTAGTAACCCTTTTCGTATTCTGTGTAATACCTGTGAGTTTGTGTTGATATCAGTGTAATTATGTTTTTCTGTAGTCAAGTGTTGTGCATATTTCGAGTCGATTTTGGGTTTTCCGATTTCTTTTATATGTTCTGTAAACCTAACTTGAAAACTTCTACCAGTTTGTCCGATGTAGAATTTGGGGCAGTCATTACATGTATTCTTATAGATTCCGGTGACTATTGGTGTATTTATATTACGTTGTTTGAGTCGATTCCCTAATTTGTTGTTTGTTTTAAATGCCATTGTGTATCCGTGGTTTTTAAAAGCCTTCGTTATATTCTTGTTGATGTTATTATTGTACTCTATGGTGATGTATTTCTCTGTTTCTTCATTTTGCTTGCTTAACGTGGTCATCATATTCTGTTGTTTCTTCCAAATGTACCTATTGTTCATTTTGTCAATTAAGTCCGTGTTGCAACCGTTTTTCTATTGCTATGTGTTTAATGATTATTAGTTCTTCCATATAGTCCTGATTGTTTATCGGGATCGTGTTTAGTCTATTTATTAAAAAGTTGAATGTTGCCATCTTATGTTGGTGTGGGTGATTAGATGATTTGTCAATGGCGTGATCCGTTTGCGTGGCTTTTCTGTATACTTTGAATGTATGCTTGTTGTTAACATTTGTTATTGTTTATGTTCTTGTGAAGATTGCTGAGTTGTCTCATTGTGCCGTTAAATAGTATTAGAATATCGTCCACGCATCTGTGCTAGTACCTGATTATTTAGTTTTTGTTGTTCGATTCTGTTAATATATGCTGATTTTCAAAGTGATTAGAATACATGTTAGCTAAGGTTCCTGAATTTCGATTTCGATTTTGCACATTCACACCCACAAAAACCAGATGGTCAACAAGTTCTTCTCTGTTTTTATCATAAAGCACACACCAGATGGTATACCAAAAAGAAGGGCGGTACAACCCCTTTAAGAAGAAAAAAAAAGGGGAAAAGGACATTCAAAAAGCACGTAGGCACACAAAAAATAAAAATAGGGTATAAAAGCAGTTTTTTAGCATAATCTTAGTTAATGTTTGTTAGAAATTTGATAAAGGAGTAGCATCTGAAACGATCGTAATTTCATTTACAAATAAAATAAATATCACGTTAAAGAAAGTGACAAAATCGAAATATTGTTTTATTATATACTCGTAAAATCTCGTTTGATTAACTTTAATTAGCTTGACATCAAAGTTATTCGAAATTATCAACATTATTCAATATTTTCGAACTTATTCGAGGTTTTGTGATGTCTGCTTAATATTTTCCAGATTATTCGAGGTTTTGCGATTTGATTTTTCAAGATTATTACAGGATTCTAAATTTATTTAAAGATTTATTGTAAGATTATTCAATATTTTCGAGATTATTCGAGGTTTTGCGATATTCCTCAAAAGTCACAAAGGTTTGAAGCTGCATCTTGTTACAGAATTAGTAATTTATCGAGATTTTATTTGTTTTTGAGCTTTTCAAAATTGGCATAACAATGAGCTACATACAGATAAGTTTGGAGTATGTTGAGCTACATAGATGACATTTTTGGGGGATACATCAAATTTTCCAAGGTCCCTTTGGTATCGAGATTATTGTTGAGGTTTGTGAGATTTTGAGATTATATGTTAAGTACATTTTCGAGATTATTGCAGATTTTTCAGATTATTCGAGACTTTCTGTTACTATTGAAAATTATTCAAAGTTCCCAAAAGATAATAATTCAGAAAAGCAAATTAGTGATTAAAACAAAAATTTTGAAAACAAATTGTTTAATATATCAATCGGTCGTTTAAACCAAAAGACTCTGTTTGGTCGAGGACGTCGACCCAAGCCACGTCAATTGAAATACCTTTTTCTGCATTTAAGCAGCGACTACATAAAAGTTTTCCTTGGGACGAGGTAGTGTGATGAAAATAAAACGAAAAATTTAAACATAAAAATTGATCGTTGTGATCAATTTTAATAGGTGTCTTTTTGCTTTAATGGTTAGGAAGAATTGATTGGGGTAGGGTTGCGTATTAAAGAATTTATGAGGATTTTTCTCCTTGATGAATTATCAATCATCCGAAACTATTCATAAATAAAACGTTTCTTTTGAAGTCCCCTTTAAAGGCGATTGACCATTTAAGATTTAAAATTTTAAAATTCGGGTATAAATTTCAAAATTTGACTTATAAAATTCGGTTTCAAAAACTAAAATTAACACTAAACAAGTTCATTGTTCCCTAACCTTTCCTTAATTTGATATCCCTGTAATAATACTAATTAGTCAATTTGATGTAATTGAGATTTTTTTAACAGCTTTAAACCCTGTACAAATTTAGTGTCAGTCTTCATTAAACAACTAAACGAATACAAAATGTAAAAATTCTGCTGCTGCAGGTTTATGTAAATTGCTTTAACCTATACGCCAATAGTTAGAGTATGAAATGTATTAGCCTTTGAGAAACTGGATCTTTTTTGAAACTCGAATGATTGAAAAAGATTTCGTGCTCAAATATAATGTGGTTCGACGATATACATATAGTATACCGCGAATTAGAGAAATTTGTTTTTGTGTTCGTGAGGCGAGTCTGACGTTGTCAAGTTGTGGGCCTAATCACACGATTCTTCTCTCAAATGTTATCATCAAGCCATCTTTCATACTAATTTGGTAGTACCCAACTTCCTCACCCAAATACGACGTCTGATCAACAGAGGATGTAAATGAGTAGTTAATGATTTTCTCCCGCTCCTATTATCTTGAGTGCAGTTAGGGGCAAGATATTATGTTTGGGACTCATAAAATTTTATAAAAAAGATACATCACATCGATGGGAGGTGTCGGTTAATGGGAGGTCTTACAATTTTGTTTGGTAAAATGTTCCTTGAGAATGGAATTTCTATATAACTGTAAAAACCAATTTTTAGAAATTTGGAAACATTGATAGAAACTCGACCATCGGTTTTCTTACAATATTCTAGGAATGATTCAAGTTGTCTATCGGTTCAATGTAATTTTTTTCACTTGGCAAACCAACATTTGCCCATCTTGGTTATGTTTGTTTAAAATTTAACCGGTTCGATTAATTATATTTAACAAAAATTTGGGCGCCTATTTATTAATCAGCCCATTATTATTTCGCAGTAAATATCTAACTTTTGAGGTGATATTATCAGGACCCTTATTGGGGCTCATTGTAATGAACAGTATTAGTCCGATTTTAATTTTAATAAAATCAATTTTTAATAACATTAATGCCTTTTCGTGAGACGTTCATGCCTTTTTTCGTGAGCCAAACCTCCCAATTTGAAAACTGTACCCATTCAATAATACGCGCTCAAATTCATTAGAAACACAGACATGATGAGAAATCGATATTTGGCGGCCAGTTACAAAATTTATATTAACTTGCGATATTTCAGACTTTTAGAGCATATCGAATGTTGTTGTGTGGAATCAGAAGGCCTCTGTAAACTTCTGAGAAATTCGACAATTTTTTCCTTAGAAGTTCGATTCGATTATTTAGGTAAAGTTTCACAACACCCTCGAAAATATGCTCCAATAAAACTTGAATTTGTAAAATAAACTTGAAGTACTTTCTTTAGGTTGGTAAACTGTAAAGACTTCCGTGAAAACTTTTCGATGATTGGCAAGGCAAATATTCGATAATCTGGTAAATCGCAATCCGCAAGTCGAGAAATACGACTGCTCGATCAATTTTACCAAGCAAATCTGAATTTTAATTTAATTTTTTCGCAAATTTTGTTTACTTCGCCAATATTTTGTTTCTTTCATATGAAAGTTGCTTGCTTGCTTAATGTTTGAGTATCTATCCAAATGTCTATTGGGCTTCCTCCAAAATTTCCAAGAATCGCCCAATATTGTTGAATACCATTTGTGTTATCAAGGTTACATTTCTTCTCATCGGAAAAATCACCTGTTAATTAATAATGGTCGGTTTGTGTGCCAAGAATTGTTGAACTGATTTCAATTTGTGGGGTTTAAGGTATCATTTTCATTCGTATTTAAGTTTAAACCACTTTTCAGCCGGCCAATACTTATTACAGAGTTACTGTCGGCTTTAACTAGACCAGGAACCTATCGAAGTCTAATTTTTTCTGATAATTTGTTTAGCTAACCATTTTCCAGGCAAATGACGATATTTTTCTTTAGAAGGACTATGATTGGTTCAAAAAACAAAAATTATTAGAACGAATCATAAAACAAAAATCATAACATTACAAAAGCTTCAAAGCCAAATGATTTTTCTCGAATCAAAAATTGCCGTCAAAAATTATGTTATTTATACGACCGACTCCAAAAAAAAAAAAATCATTAGACTTTAGAATTTTTTATTTTTGTTAAACAAATTTTGTCAATTCCATCGTTCGTTCTACGAGACAAAAATCGCCTTAATGCATACTATTTTGTTTTCTCTAACATCTACATTTTTTGCTATTATTGCTAAGAACTTCACTTTGGTGAAAGCGTTGTGTTTTGCTCAAATAAATGAAATTTGAATTGCATGCCGAGATGTACAGAAGTCAAACAAATTTATTATATCAATAACTTCATTCAAATACTTTAAATAGTTTAATCGAATGAAGCATACTATATAACTCCTGAGCAAGAATTCTGGTCGTAAAAAGAGACTTAAGAGTTGTTATTTCCGTCTTTGTACTAGTGTACAATAGCTTTAAAATAGGTAAAACCAATAAAATTTACTGTTTGTATATGGCCCGCCCTAAATTTGGGTAAGACCTCTCTAGCCAGTGCTGGCCTGCGAAGTAAAATTAAGTTTCACTCAAGTGTCGTATTTCGACCAAAATCCGTGCTCAGGAACAGCAAAACGTTATTTCGTATAATATTATACGGTTTTATACGTATCTCAAACGAAAGTATGGAAAACGGTTTGCATTCAATGTAAAGAAAGCAATAATGTTTATGAGTAAAGTTCAATTAATAAAATTAAGATTAGTACTTTGTATTCAGCAAATGAATTTAAATATAAACATTTTACAAAGTTTAAAGACGAATACCTCTAAATATACTAAGGCTGGCGTTGATTTCGACAATGTGGTTCGGGGTGCCGTCATAATATACAAAAGTATGAAAATTCCGTAGAATATTTAAATAAAATTGACTATTCACTAAAGTGCCCTGCCACCAAAACTATTGTTCTAACGATCGAACTCGCACGTATAAACTGTGCAAACAATTAAAATCTTATAGGTGTATATTACATCGTAATATTAATAAACTGATTATGCATTTCACTTATGGTAAACAAACTTTTTTTTTTTAAAACGTGTTAGATTGAACAAAAAAAAAATTTCGTTAGGACTAAAACATAATTATTGAGACCAAACCAAAAAATTACAACCACCTCAAAAATTAAATCTATTTAAACATTTTTTTACTTTACAAAATTTAAACGGGGTGGGGGAGTAGGTTTTATATTTATATACAGACACACGATGGAATATTCTAAAAAACCTAGCCAAGTTTAAATAAAACAAAATAATTTTATACACTAATCCGCTATACATGGTATTGTTGTGATCTCAGGTGATATAAATTTTTTGGCCAGGTATTATTACAAGATTTATATAAAAGTTAAGAAAATTAAATTAATTAAGAAACCAAAATCAAATTGTATACAGATGGATGTTGGGCGTAAAACAAAAAAAAACAAAAAAAAAAAAAACAAAAAAATTAAAATCAAAATACTTACTGTGACCGCCGATAAAATCTGGGTCAATAATTGTGCTCCTCGGTTCATACGTTGTTGTGCTGTCAACGTAATCGGCTGATATATCATAACCCATAGTTTGTTGTGGTGTCACCGACGATGAATACACGTAGGGACTCGAATATCCACCAACCTCATTTGAATTATAATAACTAAAATAAGATACAAAAAGAAGAAAAAAAAAATCCCGAAAATCGGCAAATTTTTTTAAATTAGTTAAATCGATTAAAATTCGAGACCGGTACACCCACCACCCCTCAATCTGGGTGGCTATAAATCAAAAATGTACATATATTTATATATTTTCGTTTTTTTCACCTATTGTAACTGTGATGCAATTGATCACTACTTGACGGTGTCGGCGTATCAAACACTGAACTATCGGGTGCTGCATCACTTTGCGCTCGCATCTGTGCCCTGTGAAATCGTACCTCGTCCTCCACCTTTTCACGTTGTTTTTTCGACATTCTACCAAATTTTACAGCTACAATGAAAGAAAAAACAAATTTGCAAAATAAAACTCTGTTAAATCTTCATTAAAATTGTTCAGTCATTTATGGCAATTAGCGAACCATATAAACAGTATTCATTTCAATTAAATATAATTAGATACTGTCTTATGTTTGTAAAACCGGCTTTTAACAGAAGTTAATTTAAATTTATGGTGGTGTCTACCGTTTGTTTTATGTTATGCTGGCATCAATTTAATTAAATCAAAGCGCGAATAACGACGATTCATAAATAAATCAAATCACTTTCACTATATAGCTCAGCGTCGCACTTACATACGTACATACTTTGTAAAAACACTTAACATTTTTTCCCACCTAAATATATCTATACAATCGAGCTTTTAAAACAATAATGAAATCGAATCGTGTTATTTACACTCGCTGGTGTCATATATACATACGTACATATCAGTTTGACCGATAACGCGCGTATATAAATAATTAGTTGACTGTGTTTGTTATTAGGAAGTGTGTAAAGAAAATATTTTAATTTTAAGACAAATAAATAAAAAACTATAAATAGTTCCACTTAGCCTACACCACAACTTTTTATGTATCAAGATGATACCAATTGCTAATATCTGGATGTGATATCATCACTACATTACAAATTTACAACAAAACCTCTTGTCTCTAATTAGGTTAGAATTAAAAATTAAAACCACATTAAGAATACAATTTTCTTATCACTTGCTTAGTGTGTGTATATATTACATTGTACATTATATCAGAGATAAGACGGCAAAAAACTCACACAAAAAGTATACTATGTTGTTTTGTCTGTTCAAAATTTGTAAACACAATCGACAAATTACGCGCGATTATCGCAGCCGAGTACCTATATACGCGCCTACAGGAATGAGCACAGCAGGTTTATGATAGACGCGGGAAGTTAAACTTTATCATTCGGTAAACATCCGATTAGTGTGCTAATTTAATATTATCCGGGGCGCACCCTTTTTGCGTGATTTGCTTAAATAACCAAAAAAAAAAAAAAATGTCAATGACTCTGAAGGTATTTGGAATGTAGGTGAGTTATATTTGGAAAAGGTGAATAAAAAAAAAGTAAATGCTTTTACTAGATTTTTACTTTATAACTAATCAATGTCTTAAAGTATTTGCTTGTTGGATCAGAAAACATTTGAAGGTCATTGTGATGTTTGTCTTACAAATAAAAAATTTGATTTAATTCCCCTACTAACCAGAACTTAAACAAAAAATATAAATTAAGTAAAAGCATTTACTTTTTCTATTCACTCCAGCCAATATAATATATCACACAACAAAATTTTAGACAAATTACAGATGGTTTTTCTAGGCGACTGATTTAATTTGTGTTGAAATATTATTTGTAAAATTCATGAATCTCTGAAATTGTTTGAAGGTTTAAAGAATATAAATTGTCTTCCAAATGAAATTAAAAAAGGTTTTACTATGGAGTGCAATAATCATGGTTCGAGTATCACGGTTGCAAATAATCGAGGGCCAGAGAATATCAACGTCATTTGACCAAAAAAAATAATGTACTCGTTTACTAATCGTAATAAAGACAACGAAAATTACCCTCTAGCAAGATTTTCGATGACCGTAAGGTCCTCCTTATTTGCAATTATTTTTTCCCAGGCTGTGTATACATCGAAAAATTAGCCCTTTCCATAATCTGCTGAAATTACTGAAGATCAAATAACAAATGGTAGAATTTTGAAAGGTAAAATAATATTTACCGAGCAGAGCTACTCATTTATTCATTATTATTAATACTAAATAATTAGTAAAATACTATAAATAAACATTTGGAAAACTCTAATCAAGCCACAAAATTTTGAAAAAATTTCAAAATACATAATTTGAAAATTTTTTACGATTGAAGATTTGTTGCAAAAAAACTTTGAAATTTCTTAATATTCAATTACAATACGCAAGAATGAAATGATAACCATACAATTTTTAAACTTCTTAATCGTGAGCTTCCGAGTCAATACAGAATAAATCTTAAATATGGCCTGTGGAAGTTAAAAATATTGCGAAATTCTAAATTTTACTAAAATTGTAAAATTCTTTAATTAAAATGCAGAATATAGGAAAATGTTTAAAATTTTTAAAAATATTTGAATTTTACAAATGACTTTTAGGCTACAAATTCAGAATTAGATTGAAATTTTCCTAATTTTTGTTTTTAAGCAACGTTAGATTTGATATATTGCAAGTTAGAACAGTCAAATGTGTATATCGAAGAATTGAGTTTTTTGTAAAAACATTACTTTTAAAAGAGGTATGTGATATGGTATATGACCTTGTGATTAACCTTGAAAGGCTTCATCAAGATCATCATAAAAATGTTAATGACAAATTAGAAAGTACTCAATTTGATTAAAAAGCTGCACTATTTAGTAATACAAAATATTAGTGATTATTAACATTTTCACGATGACCTTGAAAAGGCCTTTCAAGGTCAATCCCAAATAAACACATTTTTTCAATCCCTTCGAGATATTTGACTGTCCCGGTAATTTTGAAAAACCTGTATTATGAAAATTTATAACTGTACACATAATATATATGATGAATAAATTATAAAATATTTTAAGGCTTCTAAATTTGTTCTCAAATCGTTTTAATTCCAGTTACAGATTTTAATAAATCAAATATATACCAACAAAATTTCCAGAATTTTCCGAACAAAAATCCTGCAACTGTAACAAATTATGAAAAGACTTTGATGTAACATGGTCTATATCGCATAATAAATTCTAAAATTAGAAACAAGTAGAAAATGTTGAGAAACAAATGATATCAAAACGTTTTTAATTGCATGAATATTGTGACCCAGAATTAACATAATTCAAAATTCTTCAATACAGTAGAAATTTTGAAATTCCTTATGAATAAAAATATAAAGTTCAGCCCTTTATATCTCATGAGATGATCAGAACTTCGGTCCGCAAAATTACATGCACACGTAAACTTATCTCAAGTCTACTCAATCTTATCCCTAACTATACTCCCAAATAAATCCCTATGTGAACCCCTTAATCCGTCACTCAACCCGTCATCAAGTTCTAACTCAACCTTCAATTCAATCTTAACGCAATACTTAATGCAATCCCCAACGGCAATCACCAAATCAATCGCAACCCAACACTCAACTCAATCACCAATTCAACCTCAACTTAACTTCAATTCAACCCCACCTCGACCCCTAACCCAACCCAACTCCAAACTGAACGCTCAACTCACCTCCTTAACTAACACTCCTCAACTTAGTTTGTCCTGCAAATGATCCATCGGTTTAACTGCCAAATAAATCCCCAACTGAACCCCTCGCTTAACCCAAACTCAAGACCCTGAAAAAAAATCAATGCCCAACTCAGACCTAAAATCAGCACGCTCCGAAAATAGCCATGCGTAAATGAACTCAATTCAATCCTAATTCAGCCTTCCACTTGAACCCAAATTAAACCCTCGATTTAGCTCTAAACTTAACACTTCTCTCAATCCTCAAATCAATTCAACTTCCAAATAAATCTCAAATTCAATTGCTCACTTAACCCTAATCCAAACCAAACTCAACTCCAACTCAAATCCCTAACTCAACCATCAACTAAACCACCAAACTCAACGCACAACTCGTTCTAATACCACGCCTTAATAACTACGTGGTATAGAAATTGATTTTTGAAAAAAGTTTCAAATCCGAACGGAGATTTTCAAGTAAAGTGGTTTTGGACAAACAAAAATTTTTGGTCATTTTTGGTAGGATTTCAAATAACTTTGGCCTTTGGGGGTCGATGTTAATTTGACAACCAGAGCAAGTAAAATGAAAAAGAAAAAAAGGGGAGGAATAAACATTAAGTATTGAAAACGGCCGCATAGCGATAGATGTGGGAAGTATCACTTCATTGTGTCTCCATCTAATAAATAGGCCAGTTCCATTATACTTCCAGAAATTCTTCCAAAAATCATTTTAGAATCCCATTTACAACGCACATGTCAAATTTCATAATAATCGGTTGAGAAATATGGAAGTTCCATCATACTTGGCCATATTCCAGAACTTCATCCAAAATTCATTTTAGAATCCCATTTCCAATGCACAAGCCGAATTTCATCATAATTGTTTGAGAAATAGGCAAGTTCCATCATACTTGGCCATATTCCAGAATTTCATCCAAAACTAATTTTAGAATCCCATTTCCATCGCGGAAGTCAAATTTCACTAAAATCAGTTAAGAAATAGATAAGTTCCATCCTAATTGGACATTCATTTAATTTGCTAAAGGTTTAATTTGAAATGTAAAAGGTTCAATTTGAGGTTTGAGATATTAACAGTGACCTTTCTTAAGTCTTAAACAATATTTGTGTAAGGTTTGGTTTAAATCGGTCAAGTCGTGTGGATTTGTTTAAATATCATACACATGTGCTGTACATACATACAAACACTCACTTTATTTTATAGAATGCTCAACCGCTCACTAAACACTGGTCTAACACCATCTCAACCCCAATTCAACCCTCAAACGGCCCGCAACTCAACCCTCAATCCAACCACAAACTCTCTTTCAACTCAATCCTCAAACCAGCATATATAAAAAACTGGTCAGCTGCTCACTATATCTTAACCCAACCCTAACTCCAACTCAACTTGAACTCAACCGCAAATTGACCCCTAATTTAACCTTCTACTCAACCCCAAACTCAATACCCAACTCAATATTCAAACCAGCATATATAAAAAATCGGTAAATATTTCTATAACCAGGGGCCCTATTCTCGAATTCCACATCCATTTTCCACATGTGGACATCTGTCAAAACTCATAAAAATTGAAATTTTCGGTACTAAGGGATTATTTCCGAATGGGTATAAGCAGGTGGAAGAAATTCCCCATATAGGAAAATGGCCATGCTGCATGTGTTTCATATATGAATCACAATTTCCGAACGTTTTGATGAATTTTGACAGATGTCCGCATGTGGAAAATGGATATGGAATTCAAGAATAGGGCCCCAGGTATTTTGGGTCAATTCATATGGCAGGTACCCGATCCTTTTGACGCACAAGTTCCAAAAGCTTTTCAAATCTCGGGCTTGACCATAGAAACAGATTGGCAGAAAAAAATTCTAAATCGAACAAGCCGTTCCCGAGATACCATGGGTACAGACATACAGACATCCAGACAGATAGGTGGACATTTTTTTTTTGTTTTTTTAGACTCAGGGACTTTCAAAACGTCGAGAAAACTGGTTTTGGACCAACCAAATTTTTGATCATTTTTGACAGGATTTCAATACTTTGGTCTTTTTAAACCGAAGTAATAAGTGCCAAAAACAGCTCTGAAATTCTTAAAAATTCTCGATCTTTTTTTATGCAATTATTTGATTTCGAACCATTTGATCTAGGTATCAAGCGTTTTGGGATTTTAATAAGCAATACAACAAATCATGATCAAAACAAACGAAATTTTGTAATTTGAAAAATAGATGAGGAACTCGAGAATAAGGTCCGAGACCAACGAAAGAAATTTGAGGAAGAAAAATTGGAAGCTCTGTTGGTCAACGTCTACGTGTAATGGGAATGGTACAAAAGTAAGAAAATTTGATACCAAATGAATTGACAGAAAGGGCAACTGCGATCAAAGACAGGAACGATTAGGGATTTTGCATCGAATTGCTGCTGGTGATGAAAAGTGAATTTACTAAGATAATCCTAAATATCCGTAAGCTAAACGCTGAATTTTATACAGAAATATTGTAATGATTTAAATATTTCAAGTATTTCCAGAATTTCCAGAATTTGATAATTCAGAAGAATAAATAAATTAATTTAAAATTTGGTTTTAAAAAAATGAAATTCGACAAAATAGTTTGAGACTAAAGTTACAAAGCAATTTACTAACGAAACTGTATACTGAATTAACGGAGCATCTGGGAAGGCCACTAAGTGACCACCCGCAAGGACATGGGAATGAAGAAAATGAGTTTCGCGTAAATTTAACCAAAGAGTCACTACCTCCAAATATAATTGAACATGTAAACACCATACCACCATACCAATTTCCAGACCGAACATAGTGTACCAATCTATGTAGCCATCTACAAAATGAGTAACGAATTTGAATCCATCGCCGTATTCTATATCTGGAAAGACAATACAAATGAACAAATTAATTACTAATATGTCGAGGGACAAAATCCCGCGGTACATAATCCCGAGGGACAAAATCCCGAAGGTACAAAATCCCAAGGGTACAAAATCCCGAGGGTACAAAATCCCAAAGGTACAAAATCCCGAGGGTACAAAATCCCGAGGGTACAAAAAATCTCGAAGGTACAAGATCCCGAGGGACAAAATCCCGAAGGTACAAAATCCCGAGGGTATAAAACCCCGTAATTCCGAGGACCGCCCTTCTGGTGAAGGAAAATTTTAATTTAAAGTAAAATCAAAATCAAAACCGGGATTTTTATTTTTGCGGAACCGGGGTTTTTAAAGCAGGATTATGAAAAAATGAAATTTAAAAAGCGGGATTTATTTTTTGGGACGATTTTACGACGACCCCGTTGCAACCATCACATTTTCGATGTTCGATTTTTCGTGTGTATAGATCTTTAAATCAAGAGAAAGGGTTGTGCCCTGCGGATTTTGTATCTTCGGGATTAACACCCCAATTCCCATAGTCGTGTCATTTCAGGCGACGTGACTTAAGTCACGTCACGTCGCATGAAAATTGATATTCTTGAAGTCGGTTCAAGTGATACGACTGTAACTGTAAAGATGTGGGCCAAATTACAAACAACACAAAATTACACAATTAAAAACATTTAAAAAGAATATTCGGACGAAAATTTTGCCCTTCCATTTTGTTGTAGTCGCCTGTCACTTACAAAATTCAAGTGACATCTGTCGCAAAAAGTGACTTTAGGCGTAACAAACGACTAGGAGAATAGGAAAATTGATGTGACGTGACTATAGTCATGAAAAATGACGTGATACGACTAAGGGAATTGGGGTGTAAGTATCCTCGGGATTTTGTATACTCGGGATTTTGTACTCTCAGGATTTTTTTAAATCCTCGGGATTTTGTACTCTCGGGATTTTGTCTCTCTCCCCTCTGCGACTTCTGTTTCCGCACAAGATAGTAGAAAGGTTAGACCAAATAATCTATTATATAAAAATCAGCGTACGAAGAATGATTTAAATTAAGAAATGACGACGGTAGAACAATTTCACTGACAACGGGCAGCGACCTATTATGATAAAAGGGCGAATGTCTATGAGACTAACAAACCATTTACCAGCGATGAATAATGGAACGAAGACAATGTATCATCGACCTTACAGTGGATTAACGTATTTCACATTTTTTCGAAAACTCATCTTTGATACCAAAATGTTCGTATTGAGATACTGTACCCGAATTCCCACGGTGAACCAACGCAATTTTCTCACAGTGAACCGTGAACCGTGATACGTTAATTCGCTGTTACGTCGACGATATTTACTATACTTACAACAAGATCAAATACCTTAAAGAGCTCTTTAACGAGGGCAACTGAACGGTTATTCCTCTTGCTAATTTTAACAACAAAGGGCTGCAATAAGTTTTCTTCGCTGGAGAAATGGCATTATAAAATATTGTCAATTTACGTTATTGGGCATAGTTTCAACTTCTAATTTGTTTGTTTTGCTCCTCTGGTACATCCAGTTAAAACACACACAGTTAAAATATTTAGTTCCGGAGTTTTTAAAGATACATCTAATTTTTAATAGTTCCTTATACCTGAAAAAATTATCAATATCTTGTAACGTCAAAGTTTAACAATTTTCAGATATTGTACGCTGAATTCAATCTATCCGCCTATAGACAAATTTATGGCTACATTCTGTGTAGAAATTTTTTAATCCTCCAAATCGGTTGGATCTGGGTTGGTAGATCATTTTTTTTATGCTGTCGGAACAATTTACTATGGATTGAAGGGAGGCGGAGCTTTGATACTAAAATGACTTTTGGAGAACCGATTTGTGAGAAAACAGTTTCGAGCAAATGTTCTAGAGCCTTTCTTACAACCCGGTTTCTGTTTAAGATATTAATAATTTTTAAAAATTGGTCAAAATCAGTTAAATTGAACTGTTAATTCTGAGGTACTTTTATTGAAAATTTGGAGTTACGAATGGTAAATCTTTAAAATTTATAATTGAGACCTCTAAAATTTTTAAATTTATTGGTATTATCGAATGTTCAATTTAAAATTTGAAATCTCGGATTTCCTACAATTTTAATGAAACATTTTGTAAGTTATAATTTTACATTAGATTTTTAGGCTTCGGGAATGTTAAGAATTCAATTCTTAAAATTCTTCTAATTTAAAAATGTAAAACGGAAATTTTAAATTGTTTGTTTTGGGCAAGTTTAACACAACTATCTAGTTTTACGAATAGCTAGCTTGTTTGGCATTAAGGAAAATTTCATTTCTGTTTCAATTTTACCTAAAAATTAACAAGATTTTGTTTCAATCGATTTTGTTTATCATCAGCTTTGATAATTGACATAAAAGGAAAATATCCAAAAGTTTCTTTGAAAAGCTTCCAGAAATCAATAAATTTTTATTTACAAAACTTGTTGAACAAAATGGACTCCAATCAAATTTAACTTTAAGGTTAAGTATTCGAAATTCGAAGTAAATTTTAGTGCCATTGGCCATTGCGGTAAACTTCTGATTAAAAAATGTATGGCAAGGTAAAATTTGACAACAAAAACAAATATGGCAGAAAATCACAAGTCGGTAGAGCGGATCAAAATTCAAAAAAGTTTTTAAATCCTTTACCAACGAACGATCTAACAATAGATTTTATTATTTATAATTTTGAGTTTATCAGTTCAATTCTGCGCCTCACTCACAACCAATCACGATTATATTACAAAGTTAAAATTAGCGCTAGGTTTGGTGCTGAAAAGATTTAATTTTGTAATTCACAATGATTTATACGAAACTGATTACAGTTCAGAACGTTTTGAACGAAACCAATTGTTTTGAATTATTAAAGCCCAAAAAAACACATACATAAATGATAATTACACTCAGTATCACCCACATGGTTCATTGTCCTTTTCAAAATAACACAATTTACTACACGCTATTTAACTATAATTTCGTCAAAACTAATACGTACATTTTTACACCGGCCAAATATTTACAAATACACGTACACACCACCCAAACAACGTGTATACCCCAATACATTTTTTAATAGGAAAGTTTTGAGTCAATGCCTACAGAAATACATAAGGATCAACCCAAACAAGAAAGAAAATTGTCGTGAAAATAAGAAGAAACCAATTTTCTTTTTTTTTTTGGCATTTTCCAAGGGGAGAGGAAATCTCACGTTTTTTTTTTTTGTTATTTCCCCAACAAAAAAGGTACGTTGGGAAAAAGGAAATGTTATTGAGAAGGTCATGAACCTGTACACCATTACATACGAATATATAAAAACCAATTCGGTTCGTTTATCATATACAGTCATTATACCTTGTGCTGAGTACAATGAACATGTCAAAATTATAATTATCGCGATTGATTAATTATTCACAATAGACTAGGAGAAAGTGCTTTCAAACAATTCATCATCATTCATTCCCATAACAAACGAACCAAAAATATCAACAACACACAAAAAAAAAAAAAATTTCCCGACCATTTTTCTTTTGTTACCCCGATACAAAAAAAATATTCATATCCATGCGTGAATAACGATTTTCTATATGGTATCAGGTCCTTTGTTCTACATATTCGAAACGAGAAATATTCGGTGAAGAGAAAATCGAGAAGAAAATATTTGGTGCGTATGTATAAATATGTACCGACTCATCCTATAAAGAAAACCTCGGTGAATGAAATTGATACACACGCACAACGATAAAAGGATACGCACATAAAAAAAGCAACACAAAAGAAGGGTTCACGACCTACAGACGGAAGATGAAATTGAACTCCAGCTAAATAAGGTATGGGAATGATGAATTTGTTTATATAATCGAGAGATACAGATACAAATCGGTGTATATATCGTATACAAGAGTTCGTGACAATTTTGATTGGTGTCATATTACATAATATACAACATTATTCATAGGACGCACGGATCTTTGCGCGGTAAAGTTTTTGGAATAGAAATATCCAAAAAAAAAATAAAATAAAATAAAATAAGGGAGGCACACCAAATGGAATGGAATGAGGTGGTGGGTGGCTCTATTAAATTATATTACGTAACACAAAATTAAGAAGGGTGATTTGGCGCTTTTTATTTAGAATGAATGAACTCGAGGAAATTTTATGTTTTTATATGAAAAAGGTTTATGTTTATGTTTTATTTATTTATGGATATTAATCGTCGGTCGGTCTTTGACTCGATTTTATTTGTTGTTCACATTTGGAATAAATATTTTAAAGAAATATTCAATTAATGGGTTTCACTTTGAAATTGTGAAATCCATGCGCAGAATTATTGTTATATTGGTTATACTCGCAGTAATTTGATTCCAACTGATTAGGTTAATGAAATAATCGAGAGGTATAAGAGATATAGATTTAACTGCCTGTTAGCTGCTTACTTTCGGTTCGATGGATCTATAAAATTTGTGTTCGGCTCTATCTTGAGGTGTGAAATTATTTTTGTGCGACATTATTTAGAGTTTTTTCCTGCGAATTTTATATTGACGTCAATAACCATAGAATGTATTATAAATTTTGTAACATACAAATACATCTTCCAAATTTTATTTTTTATTAACAATAATTCAATTTATTTTTATTATTTGGGAATCATGTTTTTTGTAGATGAAAAGACGTTTTATGTTTATTTTTGGTTGGATACGCCGTTGATATACATATAATTGTGAAATGGAATTAGCTTGGATAGAATGCTTCGAATTTACTGTGTTTGGTTCAGAATTGAACAAGATTATGCCCGGTTTCATAAAAAAACGCAATATTCTGTTAAATAATTTTTCCTGCCATTTTCTTTTGTGAAATTGCATTTTATTTCATAGGTGAAAGATAAATATTTCTAATTAAAAAAATATAATTAAATTGCATTGATTATGTGTTAAAAAAAAAAAGAGAGCAACCGGGCATACGTCGACTAAATTTTTCTAAATGGGAATCTAAATATTAGGATTTTAAGCCAGTGCAACTATAGAAAAAATTAGATCAAGAATAGAACTAAACCAACTCTAACAGCTAGATATAGAATCAAGTCAGTCTCTCCAAGCTTAAAAAAGTTCTCTATATTCCGTGCTAAAACCTTAATTAATTTTGCCAGAAACCAAATCCTTTTTCAAAAACATTTTATCCTTTACTAAATCGTAGATTAAGTCGAAATCAGAGCCTACGATTGCTAATCGTCTTTTAAATTTGAACCTTAAAAATAGTTGGTAGTAATTCCCGGGCAAGCGGAAAACTTTTCATTTGTTTCTAGCAGTGAGAATTTTTATTCATCAAAATGTATTGGTTACATTTTGTTTTGCAAAAAGCAAATTCCCAGCTGCTTCGCAGTTTTATTTGTAGTTATGCATAGTGAAAATAATAATTCAAATTAATCATATAATTGAAATAAAATATTTCTATTCTATTTAAAAAAAAAATAGAATGGGGATCTCCATTTTCCAGAATATTTTAAAATATTGTGGAAATAGGAAATGTCACAAAAGTAATGTGGTTTTACCAATAGATTTTGCATTTATGATAAAGAGCTGTCAGAAAAATTAGACAACGATATTAACACAGATGGTAGCAGATATTGGATAATACTTCAACCAACAAATCATAGGTTAAGTTAGTGGCCCATTGTGATACCACAGGATCTTATCTCCCCTTTACCCCTGAAACCATCCAGTGCTACTTATGTAGCGTAAAATATCTCGCACTCCACAGTTCGCGAGTTCTGAAAGGCTGTCCATACCGTACACACCCAAGTATTTATGTCTTCTGTATGATAGTGCGGAACACGAGCATAGGAAGATCTAAAGTCTCTTCCTCCTCCTCGTCCATGCAACTTCTACAAAAGTCAAAAGTCACCCAGCCTTCTCGCGTGTTCCCCAAAATGGCAGTATCCTGTCAGTATCCCTAAGACCAATCCTAACTCTCGTTTTCCCAGGGATAGCAGTGCCTTGGAGCGCCGCAAGTCCAGTTTTGGCCAAACCTGTTTTGCTACCCTGCACGTGAGAGTGTTAATCCATCTATCATTTGTTAAGGCGATTGCCTTTCTACTGAGCGCCAATTTGAGCGGTGCTATAGGCCTCCCCAGACCTGCCCTTTCCGTCTGCATCTGGAGAGTCGTACCGTACCTAGCTAGTTCGTCCGCCCTGCGGTTCCCCGTAATGTCCGAGTGACCAGGGACCCAGATTATCTGGATACTGAAATACTCGCTCATCTCATTAAGAGATGATCGGCAATCCAGCGCCACCTGTGACCTCAGACAAACCGCCTCTAGTGACCTGACCGCCGCCTGACTGTCCACATAAATTGGATATCCCTTACTGATACCACATTATGCTTCAACCATGTCACGACTTCCCCGATCGCCACTACTTCAGCTTGGTACACGCTGCAGTAGTCAGGAAGACGAAGAGAAATATTAACATTAAGCTTCTCACAGAAGACTCCGGCTCCTACGCCGGCTAGATGGTAAGCTTAGAGCCGTCCGTGACAAATTGCACTGCCTCGTTTTCCAGTATTGATCCGTCCCTCCAGGATTTCCTTGACGGACAGACGGTCCGGAACCTTTATCGAAGCACAAGGTTGGTATAACATAATCTAGATTCACCAGTTCATCCCTTAATGCTTCAACTATCGTCGAGTGCCCCACCTGCAGACACTTCCACTGAGAGACAGCCGTAAGTCGCAAAGCCACCTCGGCTGCCTTCTGCTTACCAAAAACCTCTACTGGAATAAGGTGGAACATAACCTCCAAAGAGCGAGTAGGTGTCGTCCTAAGCGCCTCGCCCCGCTTATAGGCATGCAGGCCGTTCTTTGCACCCTTTCCATTCTACTCATGTATGTTACCTTGTCCAGAGCTGACCACCACACGCCCACTCCGTACATAAGTACAGGTCTCACTACGGCAGTGTACAGCCAGTGTACCAGTTCCGGTTTCAAACCCCATCTCTTACCTATAGCGTTCCTGCACGAGTAAATGGCTACAGTGGCCTTATTTATTCTCTCTACCGTGTTAGGCATCCAGCTGAGTTTACTGTCCAATATTATGCCCAAGAATCTCGCTCTATCAAAAAAAGTCAGTCTAGTGCCGTTTATCGTAGACGGGCAAACTACCGGAATTTTATACTTCCTGGTAAAAAGTACCAGCTCTGTCTTGGACGGGTTGATCCCTAATCCACATTTGCTGGCCCATTTGGTAACGATCAATAGTGCGTTTTGCATAACATCTCTAATCGTGTCCAAATATTTACCTGATACCGCTATCGCTACATCATCTGCGTACCCTACAACCAATACCCCCTCTCTCTCCAGTTCCAACAGCAATTCGTTAATCACTGTACTCCAGAGAGAAGGGGACATTACATCTCCCTGCGGGGTTCCTCTAACCACCCGCCTTCTAATTGTGGACTCCCCCAGTTCTGAGGTAATAACCCTGCTTAAATACATAAGATGTACTCGTATAATCAACCTACTTATAGAGTAATCCATTTTCAAAACTGACAATCCCTCCATGATCGCCTCCGTCTTTACGTTATTAAAGGCACCTTCAATATCGAGGAACGAGACCATACAGAACTCCTGCGAGTAAATTGACTTCTCAATTGTGCGTACCAAAGCGTGCAAGGCTGTGTCCACCGACCTCCATTTACAGTACGCATGCTGTAACATTGCCCAATTGCTGGGTTCAATTTTTGATCGTATAAATACATCCATCATCCTTTCCAATGTTTTCAGCAGAAAGGATGATAGAGTCCTCATAGGCCTCAGGTCCTTCGGATAAGCATGCCAGCTTTTCCCCGCTTTCGGAATGAAGACCACCTTAACCTCCGTCCATTTCCTAGGAATATAGACAAATTTCAGACATCCTCTGAAGATCATCTCCAGCCAGGGAAGGATGACTACCAAGTTCCTCTGGATCTCCGTTGGTATAATTCTATCTGGGCCAGCCGATTTATAAGGCTTAAACCCGTTCATTGCCCACGCGATCCATTCCCTATCCAAGATGTCCTCCATTTCTATTGAAGGTATTTCTCGATGAGCCCCCGGCTCCGTCGAGTCATCGAGGCTTCCCGGAAAGTGCGTATTTATTAGAACTAGAGCTTCCATACTAGAAACTGTCCATGACCTATCCGGCCTAATTAAATAACTAGGACTAGTTGGGTTGGTAGAAAGAATCTTCCTAAGGCGGGAACTCTCAGATACCTCTTCCATTTTACCACAGAAGTTTCCAGGACCCCCTTTGTGCCTTCCTCAACTCTCTTTTATATTTCCTCAGGTCCTCCTTATATGAGTCCCAATGCCGAGCTTCCCTGGTATTCTTGGCCCTATTAAAGGCTACCCTACAAGCCTTCTGATAGGTATCCAACCCAGTGGACCACCATGTCGGCTTCCGTGCATTAAATGAAAGATTGCATGCCTTTGTGACAATATCAACCATGCAATCCAGTTCTTCTACTGTCGCCGGAAGTCCTGGAACCTCCAGCGGCAATACCTCCTCTAATAACACCTCCCCATATTTGTTCCAGTTTGTCCTTCTAGGATTCCTGAAGGCTTTCCGGGTAACAGGGTTGACGTTGAGGTTATATATTACATACCGATGATCAGAGAATGAGTGCTCATTTCTGTGTTGGTTTTAAAACTGTACAATGCTTAGTCTACTTACCCCTTAGTATTGGTCTTTGCACAAGCACGTTCACCCAATCACCGCAGAATAGGTATAACAAGGAAGAATCAAGGAAAAGGTTACTTTCAAAGAACCTTCAACAATTATTATTCTTTAATTCTTTAGATTTGATGGAGTTTGGTTTGGGAAATTTTAATTTTCGCTATAATTTATAATTAAAAGTTCAATGCGACTTTTTAAAAACGATTTTGGGGGTAGAAGAATCGATTCTTTTTATCCGAATATTTAAATGAATCAATCTTTTTGGTACATTGAAATATCCCTAAAAAAAAGTCTGTTTTATTAAACTGAATGCTATACATTGCATGCATTAAGAAATTCGGATTTTCCATACATAAGTTCGCAAAGCAGAAATGATTTTTTTTACTTTTACTCCATCAAGCCAAAAATTCAATTTGCCACTGTAATTCTAGAAACATGTTTTTCACATTTGATAGTTTGAGATGGTAGCAACAAAATAACTCGATACCATGCAGCCGACCGTGTTTAAATACAAAGTTTCCATATTAACCCAGATAAAAAGCCAATGCGCTTTACAAAGCCAGAACCCACCATCATGTGGAAACGTATTTAATGAAAGCTCCGTTAAACCGTTATTATGTATAAAAACCTGTTAATTCTGTAGAAAATTTTTGATTTACACTTATTAGTGTGTGTGAAGTGTAAATCCGTGTTTCGGCTGCATCTGAATTAATCAAAATTATTTCTTGACATCCTCTTCCATGTGACGTCATATAAGTAACTCAATACTCACCAAACTCAACTTAACCATATACTTAAGTTACTCAACGTTATAAGCATGATATTCTCGGAGTACTCAAAAGCTTTAAAAACCCGAAGAATATCGAAAATGTTGATATACCACAAATTTTGTGATATCGCGCTACACAACCTTCGTAGTCCAGTAAAATTAGATCCAAAAATCGTCTTAAAAAAGAAAAAAATGTTACAGTTCTGAAATTTGGCACTTGTGTTTTCTAACCCTCAACCAGTACACAAACAAAGTTTAGTGCCCAAATGTTGTTCAGGCCCCCGCTGTGCAGGGCTGTTGGTGGTCAAAAAAAAATTTTAGCTAAAAACCTAAAAGAACCATCAGAAAGGATTTCAAGTTGTAGCTGTTGAAATTTCGAACATTTTAGATATTTTTTTGAATTTGTACGATGAAAATTGTCAGTCAGAGCTGACTTTTAAAGTTTCTTCGAAAATGGAGTTCGATTTTCGATTAAGAAATAATTATCTTTTTAAAATTTATCTTTAGCCGATAGTAAATTTGACCGAAAACATTAAAATTATTGTTGTTAAAATCGAAATAACGACAAGAAATGTCAAAAAATGAAGTTCACTCTTATTAATCTCAAAAAACAAGCTTTTGAACTCTCAAATTCAAAAAATTGTAGAAACTATTATAAGCTGTAGTATTCTGTGCGACATTAACGAAACCATTAACCTAACCACAAAAAACGCTTTTTTCGATATATCTTGGCTTTTACACCATGTTTTTTGATAAAACAAGAGTGGTTTCGAGTGGTTTTAACCCCTAAAAAGGGATTGGTTGCCGATAAATGAAACGGTTTAGTTAATGTCTCACAGGTGTTTTAGGGGAAGGGCTACTCGTATTTTAGGTTTTTAGATTATATTTAAACATACATTTTTATCCAACTTTAATACTCTCCCGGAAGAGTCTGGACAAAGATTGGGCGGTGAACTTTTTTTTATGTTTTATCTGAGGGTTAAAGAACACACATGGCAAGTTTCAAAACTGTACCATTTGTTCTTTTTTAAACCGCTAATTTTACTAGACTACTTTTAAATTTCGAGTAATATCGAGAAACACGTATAGTCTTAGAATTCTAAGATAATCTCGATATTGTAAAAAAAAAAAAATCGAATATTCAAGGAAACATTAAATCAATCTATAGAAAGAATTCCATAGAATAATCATAAAATATCATGAAATCGTTAGGATTTTCGAATAGTCTACACTATCATGTAGGCATCACGAAATCTCAAATAATCTTAAAAATATTGAAAAATGTCTGAGAACTACAACTTTCTAATAAGCTTCCATTTAAAAAACCTCGAAATTGCAGCAAAAAGCGAATATGTAGAACATTTCGAGTTCTCAAAATGTTTAGATAACGACGTTTTTTCGAATTACTGCGAGTTCTTCTAACGCAAAACTTGAAAAACGAGAGAAGTTACGTGATCGAAACCCAGAGAAGCACAGGCGAAATTGAAATGTGGTTGGATTACTATAATAACTTGTAATTTATCCGTGAAATTTTTTATTCACAAAATTTAAACCTGTATAAAAGCGTATAAGTACTCGGCTAAAATCGGTTAATATCGGATCGATTAACGAAAATCTTTGTTTTGATTTCCCTACCAGTATTACATTTAACAACTGTGGGTGTCTAAGATGTCTTTCCATATTTTCAAATATTTAATTTGCACGGTTTGTATTAGGGCGAAACCTTTGGTTGAGTTTGAAGAGAATGCTTCTAATTGTTAAACTATTTTAGTATAATAAGAATTTGTTTTTCCAAAATACTCAAATTAATTTGCAAATAAATTCAAATATCTAAAAAATTGCATTCGTGCAAGTCAAAAAACACCACTGAATATTATATATATCTGATTCAAATGGTCAATAATAAAGCAGAGAAAAAGTTAAAATCTTTTTAAAAAGCTTTGATTAATTGGTACAAACTGAAGCTAGGAAAAATATGCTTCTAAATCACTTGGTCGTACGATGCTAAGGAGACGTGCTACCAAGTAATCAACGGCAGAAAAAAAAAATTTCGGACTTCATAAACAGAGAAAAATCCTACTTTTCCCGCTTTTTGCAGGAAACATAAAAAACGAAATCATCAGAAAACACGTATTTTGGGAGCCTATTTTTACATATTTTTAAAAAACCTATACCCAGCTTTAGCAAATAAAAAAAGAGTTATTTTAAAATTTAAAAACATTTCTTATTTATTTTTACTTTATTTCGCTTGTATTTTGTTGCTCTCGCACAGTTAATGAAAAAAGAATACTTTCCTCTCTAAACTATAAACACGAGTAGGACAGATACAGTTTTATTTTAATATTTCACCTATGAATATTATTGCTGTATTACCACCCAAACCTCAATAATTAAAAACTAAATATTATATTAAGGCTCTACTATTTAGGTGGCTTTGGTCTCCCACTCATTAAGCCTGAATTCCATTGCGAATAAAAGTTTGTCAGTCAAAATAAAAGGAGATAAAAATATAAAATCGGTGGTTGTGTGAACGAAACACAAAACGATGTCAGTCAAGATTTCACTTACATAAAATGTGTGTTTGTATTAGTGGATCGCCATAATTATGGTCAAAACACATCTGCATAAATATTGTGTACGATGAAAAATTAATTTTAATAGCATGGCGATTTTATGGTAGAGATTTTTTTAATTTTTGTTTTATGACGGAAAATATTCGAAAATTAATAATTCTTATATGAGCATTAATAATAATTAATTTTTTAGATAATTTTGAGATGTGAAAATAATCGAATTAATGCTAATACTTAATTTGTTTAATAATTGTTGGTTATGTTTTAGTTTGATGTCAAAATTTAACCATAAAATCTTGATAAAAAAAAATAATAATAATGCTTTCTCTTTGTCACTCTAATGGATTAGTTTTTTTTGTCCTCTTTTGACTTATTCATTCAAACATATCCGTTGAGCTTTAAATTTTTTTATTGTATTATGGATCCCAAAATAGTGAAAAGTTTATATTTATAACCAACTCTTAATTAAAGTCACATGTGTATGTTAATAATTAACACGCCAGACGAAACCAAAAATCCAAAATAATTTCCTTTACCCAATATCGAATTACTAATCCATCACTGTCAACAATGTAAAACAAAATCTAAAGTTCATTCGCATTATTATCATCAACATCATATTCTGGTTCGTCTCTAATCCCATCTAATTAATCTTATAAATAAAATCTCGTTATCTAAACATATATAAAACGTTGTTGTTGTATATAAATTAATACCAAAAAAAAAAAACAAAAAATGACAAATCGATTAATTAATTAATTTCGATTTCCTTCCCAAAAAATAAACCATGATGATTAACGGATAGTTGCTCCAAGAAACCGCCAACATGAAGAGTGTACTGTAATCGGGAATCATATATGCGGTGGTCAAACTCGTGGTATAATAAATTATTCTCTATTCGTTGCTAGATAAATTATGAATTTATGATCGAATATTTCTCTTTCCCGCGTACATCTATGTGTGTCTACTATGGTACCGTTATATAATTTTTTTTTTGTTTTCTTAAGATGTTTAAAGAAAGATTATTTATTTATTATATTTATTATTACATATTAACATTATATATATTATGCATGCATGTGTGTACGATTTTTAAGATGGAAACATGTTTTCATTTTCTTAAACAGATTTTATCGCGGGATTCTATTTTATGATGATTTATGGACATTTATTCAAATTCCCTTTCCAAATAAACTAACGGGTTATGTTTACGCGGTTTTTGTCATTTTGATTGCGTGCATTACGCTTATTTAACGGCGTTGTCTTGGCGATCAGTTGGTAAACAATTTGGGAATTTATACATAACCGAGGCGTAGAAAAAGTTTAAATACAATATTTGGATTTTTAATTCTCTTGAAGTTTATGGTTACAATAATGGTGTAACTTACTAAATGTTTTCCAGATGTGCGTAACACATTATTATATCGTTCGAGAAAAGGTTGTTGACTTGCTATTGTTTTAAGCGAGTATTTTACATGAAATTTGAGCCTAAAACTAACTTAATTCTGTAAGTATAGCTTTTATTTACTTTTAACTAGATATTTGAAATGTTCTCAAACACAAAAGAGCTTGCTTTGTTGATGAAGTTTCTTCACACGCATGTACATAAGTACATATATACATATGTATTATTATTAGGTTAAACAACGGACTAATCTTCCCATTTTTTATTTTATTTACAATCTTTCTCAAATAAAGCTGATTTAATGGGGTACTTTGGACAAACAAATCATTCTTACATTTTATTTTTAAATTCTAATTTTCAATTCACGGAAGATTACCACTTTCTTAAAAAAAAAAAAAGAAATTATTTAAAAATTAGCAGATAGTTTGCATGAAGTTGTCAAAGCCTGTGAACGTAGGGAAATTAAATCCGAAAATTAAATTTAACGAACAAAATTTGAGTAAACTTCCAGCAAGTTGTATAATTATTTTTAAGCTTGTAGTTTCAAGATTGCTTTTTGTCGGAATTATAAAATGCCCGAATTTGGGGGTTTTATTTAATAGAATTTCCTTGGAGGTATATTCGAGATTAATCTAAATTTTCGAATTTTGACATTGGGTTGCATCATATGTTAACGATTTCGAAGTTTTATGTGATTTATAGACGTTTTTGAAGATTATTCGAAATTTGTTTGCGCTAAACGTTATTTGTGTCTATCAGAAGCAAAAGGTCATCTTAGTCATTAAAAAAAAAATTGAGTTGACAGCGCCATCTTGTTTCTTTTTCACTACTGCATGGTTTATGAGTCAAAACATTTAACAAAAGTGCCTTGATCCTTGATTAACGTATATTTGAAAACTAGTATTGGTATCAAAAATGTCCGTTTTCCGCCAGAGATGCATATCAAAAGGTCTCTTTTCCATTTTGAAAAAAAGTAGCATAAAGTGATCTTTTCCATTTTATGTTGATATTTGCACCACAGCTGAATATCAGAATGTTTCTTTTCCATAAAAAGTAAAAATATGAAAAAGTATTCATTTCTATTTTTAATCGATGCGGTTTGTACATTTTCGAAGTATTGTACAATAAATAGCGGTAAACAATCCAGTGCGTGTGATATTTCGGGGTTTCCCCAATTGAGATTTTTTCATAAAGTTTTTTTTTAATTCATTTTAGTTTTTGCGGCGATATAGGCTAGAAGTGTATTACTGTTGTGCGTAAAGTTAGTGATTATTTTTTAAATTAATTTTTAGTGTGTATGTTATAATACAATAATATGGAAAACAATTTTCTTAAAGTAGTACCGGAAGGGGCGAAAGCGAGAAAGCGGTCAATTAATAAAAAAAATTGGAAAAGAGAGAAAGAAAAACAGGCCAGGTAAGAAACTTTTTGAAAAATTCAAATAAGTCTCATCGGATTGACTGTTTATTAATTTACTCCAGGCTGAAGCCTAAAGGTCTCCCAAAACATCCAAATTGTCAACACAAAAGCATTACATTTAAGTGTAAAGATCTACGTGGGACCGATTTGTACAAATTTTGGAAAAGCTTTTACGATTCAAATAGTAAAGCATCACAGGACGCATTTATTCTGGCGAACACAATAATTCACGTCCCAAAACTGCCAGAAGAACATGCTGCTACCCAAGGTTCCGGACCAAGCCGCTTATTATAGTCGGCAGCTGTACCTTTTTAATGTTGCTATTGTTCAAGGATCTTCTCGGTCCCCACTAAGGCAAGATAATGTATTCCTTTAGCTGTGGACTGAAAATCTTCGTCCGAAAGAATGTAACGAGATAGCTTCAGCAGTGCATCATAGATTGGTTAATACAGTTTTTAAGAGCAATGCAAACAAAATTCGATTTATATGCGACGGATGCGGGGATCAAAATAAAAATCAAGCTATGATGGGAATGATTTCCTATTGGCTTCACAATCAAGCTCCTCAGCATAAACGAGAAATTGAACTGAATTTTCCCGTGCCTGGTCATTCTTATATTCCACCAGATCGTGTATTCGCTCAACTAGAGAAAAGAGTCAGATCAAAAGAAACAATTTTCCACGTGAGCGACTATTTTGAGATCAAACATGCATTGAATGATTGCCCAATAAGAAATTGGAAAGAGGCAAGCGCGAAAATTTGTAAAGCTCCTGGACAATGGCATTTCAAATTTAACCTATCAAAGAGATTTTATATTAAGAGAACATCGGCCAACACATCAATAACAATGCGCGGGGAATACACATATAAATCCGATATGGGTGTGGCAAAATCCGTCTTAAAGAAAAACATTAGAATTGAGTCTATGGTTCTACCAGATATCCTGAACGAGAAACCCACAATAAAACCAGAGAAACTTGCAGATGTCAACAAACTCTTAACCAAGTATTGCGGAGAAAACTGGCGTGAAGACATCAGTTTAAGTTTTTATAAATCGATTATTGATAGCGAGGAAGAAACGTATGAGCATGAAGAAGAACTTTGCCAGGAGCAAGAAAATGAATGTGTTCTTCGTATTTAGGTTTATTATTTTCACGTATGTATCTAAAAGACTGAAATGTTCCTATTTTTAAAAATTATAATGAATTAATTTATGTTACGTTAATAAACTTATTTGAACTTAATATGAAATTTTGTTGTTTAAGATTAATATGAGAATTAAGTAAAATTATTGGAATTTGGAAGCAAAATGGATTTTTTCCAATGTATTGTTATCAAAAGGTATCTTTTCCAAAATTTGAAAGCAATTCCTTCAAAATCTTGGTACATATTATCTACAAAACTGTAAAAATTTCAAAGGGAACATAAATGAGGCTAATTTAAGCCATAAGCCATCTAAATCTTATTAAATTTAAAAAAAAATAGAAGTTTTTTTAGTTTAATAAAAATTGGAAAAAAATGGAGAACGTCCATTTTGCTTTTGATCGACACAATAAGGATACATGGGGTACTTAGATTACTTGGAACTTTAATTAATATTTTCGAAATTATTCGACATTTTCGAATCGGCAAACCGCGTCATACGTAATCGAAAGCTCCTTTTCTTGAAAAATGTCTAATCTGAATCAAGAAAAATTTGAAATTGTGAACTGAAAATTTTTTACAAACTCAATCTCTTTTAGATGGAAATTTAGTACAAAAACTTGCAATTTTGCAGAAATTAGATTTAAACACAAAAAAATTAAATTAAAATGAAAATATTTCATAAAAAATTTAAAAAAAAAAAAAAAAAAAAATTCTTAGTTGATTAAACGGTACCGGGTTACACATGTACAACTTTTGAAATTGTCTATATTATAATCGAGTTTAGCTTGGAGATTGAAGCTGAATTAAAAATAACACATAATCTGAATCCGGATTAGTTCAAATTGAATAGCGTTGATTGCTTGGAAATGGAGATTATTCCTGGTTTTGCATTCCCATCGTATTTTTGAAATTTTACTCGATTTTTATTAAAATATTAATCATTTTTTAAAATATTAATAAACATAAAGCTTAAAAAAGTGAATTAAATAAATATTCCAATTGGTGAAAAAATGGAACGGGATGGAAATAAAAAGGATTTTTTCCAAAATTTAAGAGTTGTTTTCGGCAACAATAGTGCCCAGATATTGAAGCATTTTTTTTCGAAACAATTTGGCATTAGCGAAAGCTATAAATAAGAAAAAAATTTTGTTGAAGTGTCGAAAATTTCATTTTTTCCTGGCAACAGACGATTAACGAATAAATTCAAAATTGACGAAAGGAAGTTCAAGCCTTTCAGGACAAATACAATTTTGCAATAATTAATTGTGAAATAAAGGAAACTTTCGTCAAAATTAATCGTTTAAACAAGAGTCGTGGTGAGCTGGAGGAAGTATGCACGGATTTTTTTAATAATGCTTAGATTCGTTTTGATCTGGTGGATGAAGAAATTAAAAAACGACATATAAAAAAAATTTTTGAATATGTTGTGCCTAGAGGTTTGTGAAACGCCAGTTGTGTCGGAACTAATACAGAAACCCAATTCACAGATTCAGCCAACTCAAGGGCAAATTGAAGTGGATCGTAAATTTGACAAATTTGGAAATTCCTGTGGACATCAATAGCATTGAAGAAATCCAACAGATTCGAAGGGCTCAAAATGCAAAGTAATTTTTGAATGAGCACCCCGAACTGTATGTGTTGAAAGCTGACAAGGGTAACATAACGGTACTTATGGAAAAAATTGAATATGTAGAAAAAAAGGAGTTACTCTTGTCAGACAACAAGACTTATATTGAAATTCGGAAAGTTGGTATTTCTTCAATGCAATCAAAATTAAATGTAATCATTAGCTTTTGGGAACGTTTAGGAAAAATCGAGAAAAACTTGGCTAAAATTCTTAAAAATTATCATGGTACGACCCCACGAATGTATGGTCTAGAAAAAGCGCACAAAATTGGTATTCCTTTGAGACCAATTGTAAGCTATTTAGGTTCACCTTATAAATAAAATTAAAAATGTGTCTCTACCAATTAGGGAGTGCAATCCCGGTATTATTTATGAGGCAATCCCGGGATCCCGGATTTCGGGATTGACAAAAAAACAGCGATTTGAAGATTTCGGTATTAACAAAAAGACCGGGAACCCGGGATTTGACAAAAAGAGCGGGATCCCAGGATTGCACCGGGATCCCAGGATTTTGGGATTGACAAAATGACCGGGATTTCGGAATTTGACAAAAATCCCGGATCCCGGGATTACATTCCCTACTACCAATAAATTATATATTAGAATCATTAGATGTAGTTGCATTGTTCACATCCGTTGACTCATCTTTGGTAATATTTTTGGTTAAAAAATTGTGGAAAAGCATTAAAGCATGTAGTTATACAAATCTGGAGTCAAAAATGTTTGTGGAAGCGTTGAAATTTGTGTTAGATCATACTGAATTTAGTTTCGGCGGAAGATGTTTGGAGGGGCCAGTTAGTCCAACAGTGACAAACTTAGTAATGAAACACGTTGAAAACGAAGTGTTAAAAACATCATCCGTCAAACCTATCTACTTTTACCGGTATGTTGATGATATTATTGCGACCATTCCAAATTCGGAAATTGATAAATTTTTGGACTCATTTAATAGTTTTACACCGCGAATTAAATTTACATGTGAAATTGAAAATCAAGGTCGTTTTGCCTTTCTAGATACGATGGTAATACGTAATGAGGATGGAAGTTTAACTATACAGATTTATATCATAAAAAAACCTGGTCAGGTCGGAATCTAAATTATAGCTCTTGGCTTCCATTATCTTACAAAAAAAAACACAGATTTTTTGTTAGCTGAAAAAATTTTGAGATTATCGGATGAGGTTTTTCATGCCGAAAATTTTAAAATATTAAGGGATGTTCTAATACAAAATGGATATCCGAGAAGTGTAATTACTAGAGGTATTAGAAAGGCTATCGGCAAACATAACATTTCGGAAAAAATTGTGGAAAATACGCGCGAAAATAATCGCAAACTTTTCATTTCGGTCCCGTATGTTAAAATTTTGTTCGAAAAAATTAAAATTCTTCTACAAAATTATGATATACAACTTGTTGGTAGAGCATTTCAAAATTTGGACATGGTTTTATTCACCAAACTAAAAGATAAAATTCCTATAGAGTTACAATCAAATTTAATATATAAATTAAAATGTTCGTGTGGAAAAGAGTATGTTGGTCAAACTAAACAAACTTTTAAAAAACGGGTTCGTCAACATATTTACGATTCTACGTATGAGTTTAAACTGTCACACAGTGCTTTATCGAATCATCTATGTGGAAGTAATCACTCATTATCTATAGATGACGCCGAGATACTTGACAAGGAGCAAATTCTCAATAAAAGATTAATTTTGGAAAGCATTTACATCAAAAAAACGTCAAAATTTGTTAAATATCCAGAAAGTTTCAAAGTATTTGTTAAATTATTACGACAACATTTTATAGATCTTCTAAATTTAAATTTGTTTCACTCTAATTGTATAACTTAAACTATTTTTCTGTTAAACTGAGTAATTTATAAATTTCAAATTGAACTCTGGTTACTTTAGGAAAACATTCGTTATAAATTTTTTTTTTTTTTTTTTTTTGAAATTATAGTATAAATTATAACCTTGAAAATGACGGGATGTTCCGTCGAAACGTCGGTTTTTTTTATTAAAATATTAATAAAAATAAAAACAAATTAAGCTAAAAAACCAACAAAATCATTTTATTATTTTAGTCGAGTTTTCCAAAATTTCAGAAATACACATACCAAATTTTTTGTGAAATGGTCAAAATTTTTCGACCCTCTATATTCATGTTTCTTCAATATTTTTCGAAATTTGCAAGGGTTTTGTTACAGAATAAGATTTGCCTGGCTTTGACTAATTTAAAGTTAAGTTAAGTTTTGAGTATGGATTAGTCCTGACATTGCGAATATGAAAGCGAAGGGGTTGCTGGATGATGTCACTAACTCGCATGATGTAACTGATAAATAACTGATAAACCCAAATTAAAGCTTTCATGACCTAAATAATGATTCAAACCGGGTTTCATCGAAAATTCACAAACAATATCATTTCCTTTATTAAAGGAAAAGAATTTATTAAAACTGTCACGATCTCATAAAAAAATTGGAAACCACTGGGACCACAGAACGATTCAAAGGATTTGGAAGAAAATATTTAAAAGAGTTAAAACATGCACAAAATCGAAATCAAACCTTGATGCAGCAAGGCGAAATGAAATGTCTTCATCAAATGTTCTGAACATGTTACTGGGAGTAAAATTAAGGGCGATTGACACGACGCAGAAGCATACTCTAAAAGTCTAAAGGTATCTTATCGTAGTTTCCTGACCAAAGCAAATTTAACCCGTTTTTTACGGCTGTTCCAATTTTGGACACACAAATTTGCATCTAATTTCAAACGATCTTGTATCCCTTATCTTACAGGAATGACATCTATATTACAGTATAACTATTTGAAAAGAATATACCTCATGATTTATATTTTTGGGATGCCCCTTTTATGAAATTTAGTTTCAGTGGAATTTAGTCCGCATGGTGGTTTTTTTTATTGCTCCGAAAAATTATAAAATAATCAATTAAATAAAATAATTATTTTATTAAATTTGTGGATTAGTGAAACCTGAAAGCTACTCGAAAAGGATTTAGTTAAAAGTAAGTGGGAAAAGAGGTTTATTACCCCATATTTTAACCTGTGATTATTTTGTGTCCAAAAATGGAACAACCGTATAGTAACTAATTATTTTTTCTAGATGACAAAAAAATTTTAAACGTTGGCCGAAGCTGTGGCTGAAATGGAGAAATGGCAGGATGAAAATGAGGACGAACCCGAGTTGCCGGATATTGCTATTTTACCTCCTGCTGATTATGGAGGAATAAGTGAAGAAGAGTTTCTGGATGAGAATGTCCGGGACGTGAATAATATAAACGAAGAATTTGCGCATGATATTGCAGGTACGATGGAAATAATTTTAGATGAAATAGTTTTAGATGCTGATGCTATTTAGGACAAAGATGATTTAGTCCCAGCCAACTGTTACCCCATAAAACTATACCCATATACAATAGTAAGTGGACTTTGCCTCAATCCCAAAAAATCGAATTTTTGAAAAAACCGAAAAATATTGAATTCGAGAAAACAGAACATTTAAAAAACCTGCTAGCTGAAAAATCGCCAATTGAATTATTTCACGAGTTTTTTGATGAATCCTATTATTTTCTTTCTACATCATCCTGTTCCTCAAGAACACCTATATTGGTCGGTATCTTTAGATTATGATTTTAAAATTATAAGAAATGCAATACCTCGAAGTATGTTTTTTAAAATCAAATCAAACTTGCATTTAGCAGATAATAATAAAATTGATACTTCAGATACATTTTACAAAGTGAGAACATATATGAGCATGATATCCAGTAATTGTTCAAAATTTGGAATTTTTGCGCATAATTTATCGATAGACGAATCAATGTGACCATATCACGGGCGTCATAGCTGTAAAATGTTCATTCGTGCTAAACCCATTAGATTTGGTTACAAGATTTGGTACATGACCTCTGCAAATGGGTTTTTATATAAATTTTTTCCATATGGCGGTAAATCCGAAACTTTCAATCCAGAAAGAGGACTAGGAGAAAATGTAGTACGTAATCTTTTGGAAATTGTCGAAAAGCCGGAGAACCATCGCGTATATTTTGATAATTTTTCAGCTCGCATAAACTGATGGCGAGTTTGAACAATGATGGCTAATGCCCATTGCTGGGTTTGAAAGAATTCAAAAAAAAGAAGAGAGGATTTTACCAAGGAGCTTTTGATGATTATAATCAATGTATTGGACTAAGATGGAACGATAATTCTGTTGTAACATTTCTTTCAAACTGCGATACGATCGAACACGTTGCCCATGCTAAAATGTTTTCACAGAAACAAAAACGCTATATTCAAATACCTTGCCCTGAAATTGTTAAAGCTTACAATAAAGGAATGGGTGGAGTCGATTTATTCGACAGATTTATTTCCCAATATCGCATCAAAATTAAAGGGAAGAATGGTGGTGGCCTTTATTTGTGAATTGTTTAGATGCTGCAGTTTCCAATGCCTGGTGCTTACATAAGCTGGTGTCTGAAAAACCTATGCCGCTATTGGCATTTCGCCGAGAGGTAACTTTGGCCTTGCTAGGAACTTCAACCGGTATCAACTGTAATTCTGAATTAAGTGGACGTATGACGGGAACGTCACACTGAGAAAAATGTGTATCGGTCTTAAGCAAATAAAATATAGAAAAATATGATTTAGGGTATTTTCCTGAATTTAAAGTAATTTTTCCAAGCTACAAGACATAATTTCTAATCATATTGTTGAAAACGAAATAGTCTACAGGTAATTTTCCATTATATTTTGGATATTCTAAATAATTTTTTAGTTTGGATAGGTATTACATTATTTAGATAAAAACCCTATTCGATATTGGTTGTCTCGCATTAAATATAGTAAATTTAGACAATTGAGCTCAACTAAATTATTAGACAATTTACCTATAAATATAATTCCGCTAACGCTCTTTTAAAGTGTCATTTAATAATAATTGAAATAATCAAGTTTAGTGTTTAATTTTGGAACGTAATTTATTTTAAATAAAACAGTACAAATTAAGCGAGAGAAGTTTAACTACAATTCGCTTAAAGTTATAATCAAATTATATGTGCTTCTACGCAGGTAAGTAAATTAATTAATAAAATTATAAATTAGTTATGTATTTCTAATTTAATCAAACGACAAATTTACAAATTTCGTCATGCCATAGAGTCCTCTGCAAAATTTCATAAACGCAACATTTATTGTGAGGTGGTTCATTATGGGTACCCCAACAATCTATGTTGGTCGGCCATCTTATTTGGTAGAAGAAACCGAATTATTGTAAATCTATAAAAATAGTAACATTACTAAGCTTATTGGTATAAAGTAATTAAAGTTAAAGTAATTTTTCATTATCTATTGGTACTTCTCCTGTAATGTAGGTACATGAATATTGTAAAGGTTTTTGTCTAATTGAAAACCAATGCTTGTTGCAGCATAGTTCTTATTGTGATTTTTGATAGAATAGGTGCACTTGTGTCTTTTTTGGTTGAGTTTTCAAAATACATTTTTTGCATATAGATTTGTAATTAAATAGTTCGACATTTTTTAATAACAAAAATTTTAAAAATATGAAATATCAAGTTGCAGTAGATTTAAATATGTATAATAAAACAATATTTAAATTAAGAATAAAATAACTGGAATCTATTACAAATAAACTGAATCATAATATTTAATGTTTGAAGTAAAAATGAAAATATCTTGGCTTATGAATATAATTTGGTGGAATGCCTAATTTTGATAAAACTTAACCTCACCCTTTCTGTTTTTTTTTTGTTTGCTCTACTATTTCTTTGCAGATGAAGAAACAGATGGCCTCTTATTTGTTAAACTAAAGCATTATTATAGCATTATCAAAAAGCGGATTGCAGAGTACAACTGTAGTACTACTGGTAAGAGCTGTTTCAACCAAACTCAGCGAACACTGATTTTGTTTGCAAAAAATTCAACCGGTCAAATAAAATTTGTTAATCTTCTTTTTAATGTTAGATATCGTAACAACACCATTGGAAGTCAGCAATTCTGAGGCAGTTATCGCCATTATTTACGTCAGGATAGCTCAACTTTTGTGCAGCTGTATCTCTTTCAAATATTTTTTTTATCTTTTCCAATTAATATTGAAAATGATATTGATTGAAGCCATTTGTTTGCCTATTACTTGCACGCTTACGATAAAATGGATGCGAGAGCGATAAAGAATAAACAAATCTTAACAGCTTTAGTTACACGATTTTAATTTACATATTATAAAAAGTTGTTTTTGTATTTTATTCATGTCTGTATAATAAAACAATATAATATTAAAATGAACGTATACGGCATTATATTCAGATTTATATTAACAAAATTGAGAAATAAATATGCACCTATCTAAATAGGTAAGTGAGTCCTCCAATACTCTTTTATAGGTAAATCACTTAAAAGTTTTGGCATACCACCTATAATATTCCTGAGAGTATAGTAAACCTACCTCTTTGTCGAGACTGAGCTCCAATATGAACTGGATATAAATATGTGCAATGGTCCTTTTTCGTTAAATCTGGTGACAATCAGTATAGGACTTGGCAGAGTAAAATGGATTTCTATCAATAAAAGTTGTTGCTTTTACGGCCCAATTATTTTTGATATTGCCAAAGTTTTAGGAGTTTTATTTATATTATTAGTAATTTATTTCTATGTGTACTGCTTTTCTCTCGAATGTGTTAAGGAGGATCGCTAATAGTATATAGGTAAAATTCCACACAATCTGTTCCATTACATTTTTTCAAATAGTTTAATTTCCTATATAATCAGAAATTTTGTCCATTTGATAGTTTAAAAAAATATAGAACATGTAACAAGAATATCTTATTTTCCCAAAAACGCCTGTAACGATGGTTAAAAAACACGTCAAAAATAGGGAATTTTACCCATAGTTTTTTTCAGTGCATTAGATACAACTCTTAGACTATCGAATCAGCGTCATGACATAATAAAGATAGCGAACAGTAAGCAAAAGCGCTGCCGGGTCTGCAAAAAGAACACTACGTTTAAATGTTCCCGAAGCTCAAGTCATGGTATTGACATTCTACTGCATTTGAAATGTTCACCGCAGATCCACAGCAAAAAATAATAAGATGTATTTACATGAATTCTGAAATTATTTACTAATAAAAAAATAAAAAAAATAATAGTGTTTTTACTCTTGTTCCATTTATGGAACATTCCATATCTCCGAAAATAGCAGCCAGATTTGGATGAAATCTGGCAATTATGTTTAGTGAATCAAAATACGTTAGAGTTTTAAAAATCGTATAAATTGCTCCACTGATTTTATGGGCGGTATGAAACGAGTTAAGCTTTAAGTAGAAGTAGGAGACGTGTTTAAATAACGTTGAATATTCTGGAAAGCACTTGAAATCATAAGTAGAAAACGTATCAGCAAAAAACACACTGCAAAAATGGTAACTATAATTTTTCTGGCCAAACATATTAACAAAAATGTTAACTTAGAATAACAGACATCCATCAGACTTATAAGCACTATACGAAAAATTAAATTAAATCAAACGGTAACGATCATTAGAAATTGTTTGTTTCATTTGGTTCTTAGAAACCAAAAATGTGATAATCTGGGGCAAAACCATATTTCCATTAAAATTTCACTCGCAATGACTTATATTCAAAATATACATAATAACCCAATTACATTGTTCTCAATAATAAAAATAAAAAAAAATCTATTCTACACACATAACAATACTGTAAAATATTTAACCGTTGCCGTATTAAGACAGCTCGCGCACTAATTAAGAATTGAAATCACGTTTCTATTCTAAATTCTATCTACGATTCTCTAAGTAGGTAAAAAAAAAAAGATTCCATCACAACATAACAATACAAAACATTAAATCACTAATGGTTCACACCACAGTAACACATGTTGCGATCTCCAGGTCAACTATTAAAATGTCAAAAATGCGCGCCATCTACAAAAAGGTTAATATTTTATCCGTTATTTTTGTGATAAACATTCCTATCATGTCTGCATGCGTGCGCGGCGCGCATACATTTATATCGACAAAAAAAAAAAAAAAAAAATTAAAAAACTCTGGAATTTCATTTGATTTATACGCGCCGCATCGCATACAGTACACACAACAGCGCATAAAATTACGCCAGCGGTTTATTTCGATTGTTGTTGTAATAAACGTGTACTATTGTAAGTATATAGTTTCTTGTATTTATATAAAAATATTCTTTCCAATTCCATTTTACTTTTTCATCATCATCATCATCATCCAACCTAACTGTACTCTGACACACTGCCTTTTTCTGTTGTGCTGTGTATTTATTTCTGTTTTTAATTCTTTTTTATATACTTCACGTTTTTTGTGTACACATATAGCGGAATTTCTTATTATTGCGGTTTATTTAAAAAAAAAATAAAAAATTGTATAAAATTTGTGTGTGTGTGATTGAGAATTGAATTAAAATACACATTTATGATGACGATGGATTCCCGTTTTATTTTTTTTTTTATTTTTTGAATTTGAAATGGAAAAAAATTTAAAAAAAACGTGTGTGTGCGCACGAACGAGTAAGAGCTAGTAAGTAGGTGAAATAGTGGTTGAGGTTATGGTTTAAAATATACAGTTGTTTTTACTTGATAAATTATTATTCTGATAAAAAAAAAAAAAAAAATGTTAAAACATAACTCGCGAGTAGACAATATCTTCTATAAATCTATAATAATTGACTAATTAGCGAAAGTTATAGTAAGTCTAAAAATTGCCCGTCAGGTCAATAAATTATTGATCTTTTTTGCCAAAATTCGTTTTTTTTTTTTGTTTTTTGGCAAAATTCCAAAATTGTAATATTCATTGAGTAGCACGGCGCCGCGGTCATTGACTACTTTTACTCTCTTTTGTTTTAAAGTCACACCGCGTTAAAAAAGTATTTTTATATATACTTCCTGGTAAAGATCGGTCGGGAATTACAAGCGGAACAAATTTCCCGCCAATTAATATATCGACCACTCGATCAAACAAATTTGATGAGGTCATGCAATGGCATTACATAATACAGCCATTAGTGGTTTTAACTTTACATATGATTACCATATGTGAGATTATATTAAACGGTTGATTGGAAATGATAAGTTGAAGAGAAATTTGTATAATATGTAAAATCCGTACTGTTATTCCATTTCTCTATTACACAATGTTTTATTTTGTTAACCCTGTGTGCTGTAGATAATCAACTACACATAGAGATAAACGGCTAAATCTGCTGATAGGGTTAATAAAATGCAAAACATTAATTACATCATTGATAATGCGCTACTCTATTACTTAATCGCGATTGAATGAAAGCAAGTAAAAAAATATATCAATCGTAATCAGGAAGCTACTGTTTAGATGAATACAATAAAGTAGGAAAGAGAACGCGATAACAAATAAATTATTCATAAAGAAATGGAAGTTGACAAGTTAGTAGGTTAGCAAAAATATTACTGTGCAAAAACGGTTCTTGAATAAATTACGTTAATTGATCGATGAAAAATTTATTAATTAATGTGGCTTTAAACTTCCCGCTAATAATTAATTTATTTATATAGTTCGATTAATGGTCATTGCTCATTAATGAGCTAGGTTTTGGTGATACAATGTCTGACAGGCAAGGTTAAGCCAATGTTATATTTTTAACCCACTAAAATGCCGATGAAAATTGTCAACAAAATTTTTTCAACAGAAAAACTTGGAGGCAGCTTTAATCTGTTTGGCTCACGACCGACATCAACGACTAACGTCAACGTATTTAACTTAGCATCAGCAACTTCATCAAAAGTTAAAATAACCAAATTTAAATAATAATTAATAATAAATTTAAATTAATTTCATTGTTGCACCAAAACGGTTCTAAAGGGTGGGCCATCTATTGGTTTGTTTTTGAATCATAGGCTATGGCAACACTTTTCTGAACGATTTGCTTGAAATTTTGACAGCTCGTGAAGAGTGCAAGGGAGGAGGATCGTGAAAGAGTGCCAAGCGGAACCGCTTAGTTCGTGAGAATGGCTTACTATTGGATAACAGAAGTGGTTTCCAAGCTCGGACAGCGCGCACAGGACAGAATCCATCGACCTCAACTCGACGCCGATCGCAGCCATTAGTCGCACCAGCCTCAGAAGAATACTGCACAAAGACCTCGGATTATTCGCCTAAAAGGTCCAGATAACACAGCAGTTGAAAGCAAATGACGATCCGCTTCCATATCAGTTCTATGCGTGGCCAACCGAATAATCGGCCGCGAAGCTGCGATTTGACGCCGTTGGATTTTTTCTATGGGGTTTCGTTAAGGATAGATGTTATGCGGATAATCCGGAGATAATTTCAGCTTTAAAGCATAACATTGCGACTATTATTCGCGAGATAGGTGTCGAAATCATCGAAAAAGTTCTTGAAAACTGGACTCATAGGATGACTTATTGTAAGGCCAACAGAGGGAGCCACATGAACGACGTTTCGGGCCCGAAGTATTAAGGAATAACTGTATTTAAACTAATAAGTTAAAATGTGGTCACAAATCATTGTTTAACCACCATAATGCAACTGACCAAGATGTTATTAATTAGCTAAGCAAAATGCAAATTTTTGATGATTGTTTTGTACATAAACTTTAGTATAAAGGCAAATAAACCAAAACCACTTCAGTTTATTACGGTTAATGGGGGGAACCAGCGAGTCAATAACAACTTTAAGTAAGAACGCGATATACAGAAAGTGCATATTACTGACCAGTCAATCTTTAAGAACGTTTCGTTCAGTTCCGCCGTCACTTAACAGAGCGAAAATTAACGCGCAAACTAAATGATATGTCAGAATACATCAAAATTTCCACAGCACACTTTTCTTAGAAATCATAAATTTTCCCATTCATATTACAATTTTAATATTGTATTTGTCAGTAGTTACGAATTCGGTGGCCGATATGTCAAATCTTCTGTAAGGAAGTAATTTCGTCAAATTCTTTAAGGTTTCTTACTGATTCGCTGGTTAGGCCTTTAGTTTGTTTCCGAATTTCAAATTGTTACTAGGGTTACTTGAAATTGTTGTCTATGAAGCCTTCATTTATTTTTATGACTTTGACGTGCTCATTTGGCCCTTTCAAAAGTTAGGTTTAAAGCGATAAATAACTAAAAAATCAGGAAACGGATGAGCTTTCTAATCAAAAATGGTTACAAGAGGGCAGAGGCTCATAGAATACCCCAAATACCAATTGAAAAATTCTGGATTCCAAAAACGAGGACTATCGGCTGAGTAATATCACGGAAGGCAAGAAAAAATGAAAGGGGTAAATCAGTCGGTGGAAAACAGTAGATAACAAAATTGGAAACACACTTTATTTACTACGGAATAGATGGATAAAATAGGGCAAGCCATGATTGAACAAATCAAGGAACAGAGGCACTGAAAAGCCTAAGTTCCTAAATCCAACCTACTAGTTTATAGTTCGAATACTTGGCGATCATCACCGTGGGCAACAACGAAGGAGAACCTACCTTTCGGAAAAATAGTGGTGGGTTCCTTCTTGGATTCTGCGGAAATAGAGATGGGGTGTACCCTCCACAAGATAGAGGGGCAGAACGCCGAACTACATATAAAAATCTGACCGATGATGAAGAAGGAGAAGGACACCCCCCTCAACCCGGACAACCCGGATACCTTCGAGGATGATATAGAGTATTTCCAAATAAATCTGCAACATGAAAAGGCCGCATCAGTGATTTCTATGTAGGAGGGATTGCCTTAAGCAACTCAACAGTGGGCCTTTTACAAGATAACTATGTAAATGAAGGGAGGATGCATATGTGAACCCAACACCAAAAACTAGGGGAACTGTAAGGGTTGCACACCAGCAGGAAATACAGAGATCGATGCATTAACGGACATTAACCTCCTTCAAACCATATAAATCGCCTGGACCTGATAGAGTCCTCCTTCAAGAAGGAAGGATACACTAAAAATACCTTAGCTAAAATATTTGCAGCTAGCGTAAATTTTGGCTAAGTATTATTGCCTAGGAAATACACAGAACTTAAGATGATATCTATACCAAAAGGGAGTTTAAAACCCTCGGAAAAAGCAAAATCCTGCCGACCTATAAGCCATTCATGTTTTCTGCTAAAGAGATGTGAAAACTTATTAGACAGAAAGGCAAATCCACTACCACGGCATGCCAACAAATTTTAAAACCACTGAGCAAGCATTGCTCACGAACGAGATTGCTCTTGATGCTTATGGACATAGAAGATGGCTTTGACAGTGCTTCTTACAAATAAATGGGGAGATCACTATAATGTAGAGGCAACAGAATCATCAAATAGATCAAACACATGTTGGTGAGTTGAGAAATCTCTGCCATCTTAGGAAATTAAACCTGAAATATGTGCTACTAAAGGTTGCCCACAAGGAGGTGTACTGTCACCACTACTATGGTCACTAATGGTGCATAAATAACAGATCTGGGCCAACCTCGGTACAATGTATTAGATATGCCGATGAAATGTTTTTAATAGTCATGAACAAACACGATCTCATTGTCGGAGTACTTAGGAGTCATGTTAGACCAAACGCTGGCTTAGAACTCACATCTTGCGACACCAATAAATAAGACAGTAAAAAAGCTATGGGTTAGCAGGCAAATGGTAGGTAGAATCTGGAATTGTAGTCCCAAAGCTGGATCTACAAGCAAATTATCAGTCCAGTCCAAGAATATCCTATCCTGCAGCTGTTTCGTAGAAAAACAGAGAGCAAACTTTTAGAATATCATGTCTGGGTATTGCAAGAGCCATATGAACCACCCAGACGGCCGACATGGAAGCTATGCTTAGCCTAACACCGCTACACATACCAATAAAAGAAGAAGCCTTGAAACAAGTCCTGGGCTATCACAGAAAGTTACAGTGAAAAGGAAGCCAATCTAAATAGACACAAGGAGATCCTAAAAGAGTCTGATTAGTTAGGGGAGAAGACCAGTTTCAGTAATCGAATGTTGCCTTTGATGGACATCGCTTCCCAATAATGTCAATTTTATCAACTCGGGGGAAAGGCACAAGAAAAAATCTGATGTAATGGATATGGTTATTTTGAACCGTCTTTTCGCGGGGGTTTAAAACCACAAAATTGATGTAGGGACTAAGAAACGTATTATGATTCAAACGAGGAATCAATGACTCATCTAAAAAAGGAATATTCTTCGCCAAAAAAGCAGACGAGCTACAACTACAGCAAATTGGAGGGTCCTTCTTGCTGTAAAAATGATACTATTGAAAAATATTGTGTTCGAATGAAGGAATACCATAAAAAAAACACAGGGTATAGGCCGTAATCGGATGAACTTCTCTGTGATCTCCATTACGTCCCGAAACAGCCGAACACAATCATGTAAGCATATCACTCTTTAATATTTAGCTGCGCATATCTGCAGACAAATCCAAACTATAGTTCTACATGGCTTTGCAGTTGTTGCATTGTACATTCATTAATTTAAATGTAACCGTTAGAGATAGATAGCTCAGTTTGGGCTGCAACGGGTGAAGCTAAATTTTTTCGAAACTAGAGGTTATAGAAGTAAAGAAAAAAATGTGCTTACCGATGAACCGGTAGAACCAATAGAAGTTAAGTTGTTAGTAGAAGATTGAAAATGCCTCTCTAAACTGACCATTGCAAAGTATACATGGAAAAGCCCACAAACTAGCTAACTGACCTGCAAAATGATCATTGATTGAATTTCTTTGCTTGTTACGTTACCGTATTTTTTATTATTAGCTGCCGGAAAGTTTTTCGATATCCAAGCAACCCTTTTTCGACACGGAACAGCACACAGTTAAATTTAATGGTTTCCATTTATCTTGATCAAAATTTGTTTAAAAATAATCTACTTTTAACCAGAATCTGACACCATGACCAAGTGACAAATGGCATTTTTTTGTCACTTTGTCCTAAAATTTTAACTGTTACAAAACGCAATATAATTGTGGGTACTAAAAATCAGTTCTGATCAAGTGACTTTTTCAAAATGTCACACAAATAATGTGACAAATTGAATAAAATTTTCAATGATTTTATTTTTGATGAGTTTGGTTCTGTACGTTGGTTACATAAAATATGTGACAGTAAAAATTATCTTGGAAATTATTTCGTGCAATATGAATTCTTAACTACTTTAAATTGATATAAATGTCTTTGCTCATTTCATCAGAATCGCAAGCTTTCGGTGACAATATTTTGTACTAATAACAAAAAATGTCACAAAAAATTGTTATTTCATCAGAATCGATCTATCAGCGAAGGCTTAGGGTCAGGGGCTAAATCTAGGCTAAATCTTGCCTACCGGCTTGGTATTATTTGAGTTTACAGCTGATCCAGGATGTTTCGGAATAGTCACTGATTTTCGAATTATTTAAGTTTCTCAAGAGGCTATTCGCGATTTTTGAGATTATCCGAGTACTTTTGAAATTGTCGAGTGTATTCGATTGTTCAATCTTAGAAGTCATTTTCATAACTCAAAACAAATTCGTTGAATATTCCTATCTGATGTAACCGTGTTTTAAATTCAAACCACGAAAAATGTCCACGATTTCTTTTGACATCCTTTAAAAGAGCTAATCAATCTGAATTGTTATTTTTATTTTAAAAGATTTTTAAAAATTTGACCCACGAAGTTATATATATATATATATATATATATATATATATATATATATATATATATATATATATATATATATTCTGTAAGTTCATTTTTTGGTCCCCATTTTATGTAGCTTCTAATCCACTTTTAGGCATTTTATTGAAATTTAAAGGTTTAAAAATTGTTTCAACCTTACAATTTAATTACGTAGTAAAAAATTCTTAAAATTGCTTGGTTTATTTATCATTAAAAGCTAACTATTTGGATATTTTTCAATGAAAAACGTGGTTTTATTTCGGTTAACAGTTAACCAATGCGTTTAAAAAGGATTTATTATCCGTTATTCAAGCACATGGTTTACTGTAACCTCTATTCGTTTAAAATTCAGATCCATTTCAGATAATTTTCGGTGACTTGTAGACTGTGGGTAAATTAAAACTGTACAAATACGGTTAACAAGAAGTGTTAGAAATGTATTTTAAAAGTAATAGAAACTAATTTAAAAATTTTTTTTGATTTATATGATTTTAATATGTTCCGAAGATTGTATGAGAATTCAATCCAGTTTCGAACTGATGAGCTTATGATTATGAAAAAATCAATCTTCTCATCAAGCCACAACGACTGGACTGATTATACCACAATTTACATTCTATTTATACAGAATGTACTGTGCGTTATGTACTAGCGAATCATACCAATACAGATAAATTCTCTTACAATTTTTTTTTCTTCACGACATTCACACAGCTCTATTTCTGTGTACGCTAATTTTACTTGTTAAATTATTATTTTTTTTTGAATGTTAATTAAATCTTCGGAACATAACACTACATGTTAATAAAAACACATTTAAAATGGTCTAATCACTGGTAGCATATTAGAAATTACATGAAATAATTAACATTAAAAAAAAAAAAAAAAAAAAGATTTAAAAAAGTAATTTACAACCTAATCCAGATTTAAGCTGAGATTTTGTATAAGGGTTTTAAGCTAATTTGCTACTACAAATTGTTACTTGGGTTACTAGACCGATCACCAACCTTTGGTATTAGGACAGGGGGAAAGCAAAAGATGCAGCAATATATCTTCGAACTAGTTTTCAAAAATAGAAATGGTAATCCAGAAATTTCGAAGAATTATATTTTTTATTAACTTACTGTTCATACCATCTTTCTTACCATCAGAGTTACGTAAAAGGACCATCAACATAATGCACAAAGAGTACACCTACAGTGCTGCGGATTTTGAGAGTCCAAGGTTTTCTTTTTTTAAATCTGCAAACGTAATACCATCAATGAATTTAGAATCAACCTACGATATGTTGCTGCTATTTTGTTCAAACCTATGAATAGCACCGATTTTCACTTGTAACAGCTGGCTACTTACTGTTCAATAGTCATAATTGATCTTTTAATGCACATATAATCGTATATATTCTGTTAGTTATAATTTGTAGTCATATTGTAGGCATATTTATTAATTTGAAAAATGTTTAGAATTGATAGAATTTATCAAGTTTATAGAATTTATAAAAGTCAAAAGACTTACCGACTTTATAGAGTTTGTATGTAGACTTATTAGAATTTATAAAATGTATTTAATTTGAAGAATATAAATAATTTAAAATTATATTGTATAAATTCTACAATATAAATCCTATAATTTCTGTAAATTCTATAAATTTATTTCTAATAAGAATCTAGAATTTATAAAATTTTTGGAATTTATAGAAATTATGGGATTGTTAAAATAAGTAAAAACTGAGTTTGTAGAATTTATAGAACTGGCAGAGTTGACAATTTACAAAACTCATATAGAATCTACAAAATTTAAAAGTTTATTTAATTCAGAATAATTCCTAGAACTCATAGAATTGATAGAATTTATCAAAGTTATAACATTCATAAAATTAATCGAATTTATAGAGTTAACTTTATAGGATTTAAAGAATTTAAACAATTTATAGAAATTAAAGAATTTATAAAATTTATATAATTAAGGAATTTTTAAAATTTACAAAATTTATAAAATTTATAGAATTGGTCGAATTTATTGAATTTATAAAACTTGTAGAATTCAAAGAATTTATAAAATTTATTCAATTGATAGAAATTATGGAACTTCTAGAACAAGCAAAATTTGAGCTTGCAGAATTTAAAGAACTGGCAGAGTTGAAATAACTCATAGAATCTATAAAATTTAAAGGATTTATAAAATTCTTAAAATTTCTACAATTTGTAGAATTTATAAAATTTGAAAAATTTATAGAATTGATAGAATTTATGAAATTTATAGAATTTATAAAATTTATCGACTTTATTGAGTTTGTAAAAGAGTTTATAAAATTCATAGAATTTGTGGAATTTATCGAAATTACGTAATTTATACGATATATAAAATTTATAGAACTTACTGAATTTTTGAACTTTAAAGAATTTATAGAATTTACAGAACGTAAAGGTTTTATAGAATTTATAAAATTTTAACAAATTATGAAATTTTTAAAATTCACAGAATTATTATAATTTATAGAATTTGTCGAATTTATTGACTTTATAAATTTTTTTTAAAATTCAAAAAATTTACCAAATTTATGGAATTTATGGAAATTATGGAATTTTTAGAATAAGTAAAATTTGTGTTTGTAGAATTCAAAGACTTTATTGAACTGAGAGTTAAAACAATTTTAAGAACTAAGAATCTGCAAAATTTAAATAATTTAATAATAGAATTTATTGAATTTATTTAATTTATAAAACTTGTAGAATTCAAAAAAATTTTAAGATTTATTCAATTGATAGAAATTATGGAACTTCTAGAACAAGATAAAATTTGAGCTTGCAGGATTTAAAGAACTGGCAGAGTTGAAACACTTTAAAGAACTCACAGAATCTATAAAATTTAAAGGATTTATAAAATTCTTAAAATTTCTGCAGTTTGTAGAATTTATAAAATTTGAAAAATTTATAGAATTGATAGAATTTATGAAATTTATAGAATTTATAAAATTTATCGACTTTATTGAGTTTGTAAAAGAGTTTATAAAATTCATAGAATTTGTGGGATTTATCGAAATTACGTAATTTATACGATATATAAAATTTATAGAACTTACTGAATTTTTGAACTTTGAAGAATTTATAGAATTTACAGAACGTAAAGAATTTATAGAATTTATAAAATTTAAACAAATTATGAAATTTTTAAAATTCACAGAATTATTATACATAATTTATAGAATTTGTCGAATTTATTGACTTTATAAAATTTTTTTAAAATTCAAAGAATTTACCAAATTTATGGAATTTATGGAAATTATGGAATTTTTAGAATAAGTAAAGTTTGTGTTTGTAGAATTCAAAGACTTTATTGAACTGAGAGTTAAAACAATTTTAAGAACTAAGAATCTGCAAAATTTAAATAATTTATAAAATACATACAATGTCTAGAATTTATTTAATTTATAAAACTTGTAGAATTCAAAGAAATTGTAAGATTTATACAATTAATTATGGGACCTCTGGAAAAAGCAAAATTTAAGTTAAAATTTCTAGAATTGATAGAATTTATAGAACTTATAAAATTCATAAAATTGATCGACTTTATTGAGTTTGTTGATTTATTAGAATTTACAAAATTTATTGAATTTCTAGAATTTATATAATTTAAAATTAAGCTCTATAAATTCAACAACATAAATCCTATAAATTCCGCAAATTCTATAAATTTTGAAGTTCTACAATTCCATGACTTTTATGAATTTATAAAACTTATAGAATTTATCGAAGTAACATTGTTTGTACGATGTATAAAATTTAAAGAACTTACAGAATTTTTGAACTTTATAAAATTCACAGAAAGGGTTTCTGGGATTTATAGAAATTATGAAATTTTTTGGAATAAATAAAATTCGAGTTTGTAGAACTTATAGAACTGACGGAGTTAAAACAATTTATAAAACTAAGAAGTGTGGTTGCTCCATCACTTAGAGGCCTTATTCTGGTCGATATTTTTGACAAACAGATGGCACAATTACGACTGTGCGAGTTGCAGCCTTTTCTCAGTGGAAGGGTATAATACGAGACATTCGACTACAGGTAGTTCGCTGAAGAATGAGCTGACGAATTGTGACTACATTATACCTACTCTACGTTTCGCGAAGGGCTTTTAGACTATCGTCCCTTTGGGGGAATTCTGGAGGGATGGAGCATTATCGGAAACCGAAGCTTTGGAATTCTGATATTACAGCGATTTCTAATTATTACAGCGAGTTACCAGGCTGAGGTGATAGCGATTGAAGAGATTGTGACAGGTGGTAATCAGGTCGCTGGAATCAGTTTTCTTGGCGTCACGGGTGGCGTTGAGTTGTCACTCACCTCTCTGGGTCCCTAGTCACTTGAACAACATAGTAAGGTGGACTAATATCCTCATCTGTAGTGTAATAAGACCAGTTTGGCTAACACTAGATTTGGGGCGCCCCAGAACATTAATCTTCCTATGAAGATGTGAATTAAGAACGGTCCTAGGAGACGGGATACTCCGTTTTTTCAGAACATGCTAGAAGGTCAAACACTTGGGTAAGGTCAAGATGGACATCCTGTCGGATCTCGAAACCCGTACAGTACGGGATGTTCTTCGCTACATAAGTAGCTCTAATTGGTCCCAGTAAAGATAAAGGGGATCTATAAAAGTTAAATAATCTATAAAATTCATAAAATTTCTAGAATTTAAAAAATTATAGACCTTATAAAATTCAGAGTTTAGAAATTATGGAATTTTTGAAATAAGTTAAATTTGATTTTGTAGAAATTATAGATCCGTCGCTTCTGAGTTAAAATAATTATAAACTTGTTAGAATTTATAAAATTTTTAGAATCTATTAAATGTTTAGTATCAGTGAGATTTGTAGAATTTTGGGAATTTATTAAAGAATTTAAAAAATTAATTCAACTTATAATTTGATTTATAGAATTTATTAAATTTAAAATAGAATTTTTCAAATATATAGAATTATCCGAACTATAAAATTTTAGAAACAGTAAAATTTGTAAAATTCGTATAGAATATTATAAAATTTATGAAAGTTCAAAAATGTATAATTTTTAAACAAATTTTATTTGAGAGTGATGAGTTTTCGATTCGATGAACATAAAATTTAAACACCAGAATATTATCATACTGACCAAAAGACATCAAGAAATCAATAATAAGTCGCGAGTTGGAAGACAATTTCACCATTTTCCAGTATTTTTCAAGAAATTTTCCAGAGGCGGTAGTGAGATCTAAAAGAAAAAAAAACGAGACCGCAAAATTTAGTCGAACTGCACTTGTTAAGTCCAGTCGAACTGCACTTGCGTTAAAAGTGTTCTTTAAACGGATTCTAGTCTCGTAACGCGGCACGCTAAATGCGTTACAACCACAACTCACAATCAAAGAATAGGAATTGCAGGCGATATGCAACAAAACAAGGCTCAACAATCCAAGAAATTCGATCAACGCAAGGGAATTTAAAAGAAAATTGATCAACTCACCCGTAAATTTGTGCTTTCTCAATAAATAAATTTACAAACTGACTATATTAGCGTTGAAGTACACTAAATTAAAACGTGATATTAAATGCGCTAAAGCATAATAGTAAAAGTATCAAAAATAGCGGCTAAAATAGGACTCGAGACTGTTAGAAACTTAGCTAGACGCATCACAATCCTTAACTGGAATTTGGAAATAGTCTAACAATATTTGAATTAGCAATTGGCTAATTACTCGAGTCGAGTTTTAACAACCGAACCGTTACAACAAGGAGCTAGTTAGGTATATATAGAAAACGAAGGTGACTAAGTCAATTTAAGGCGCTTACGAAAAAAGTGTCTTTAGACCTACTTTGGCTCAAGAATTTGTTGCTCGTTTCATTTCATTTCGTTTCGTTTCGTTCCATTGTAATGGAAAAGCTAATACTAAGCTAAACTTTGTCTTCAAACCTTGTCAAAAAAGTAGTCTTGAGACTTGAAATTTAGCCCGCATCTTCTAATTTGAAAGTGAACATCATACTAAAATATTAAATGTAGGACAAAAAAATTTTCATATAATTCCACCATAAAAACGTCGCCGCCGATTCATATTTTCATCGCATACCAACAACAATACGAATTTATTGTAATCGAAAAATCTCGTGACTAAATCTACACCAAAAAAAAAAAAAAAAATAAAAAATTGGTAAGAAAACAGACGAAAAACAACGTAAAAATCACTTCCTTTTTCCATTTATGTACATATTTAGGTAAGTAACGTGTGTTTGTACGTACATACATACATACATGTATCGGTTTGACCTAATTAAGTTATACAGCACCACCGTTGTCGTGTTGGTGTTGTCATCGCTCTCTTATAGGTTTTAATTATATTTTTAGCGACACACTATATATAAACTATAACAATAATAGTAATTTGTAGTTTTTTTTTTATCATAAAAGGTCAATCAACCCTGGGTGTACTACACGAATATAATAGCGTGCGCATTGTGAGGGTGGAAAACAGTATTTTTTTTTTTTTTGTATATTAAGTTGTAAAAACAATAAATTGTCGACTAAAACGCACCCAGAAGGTGTATTGACACTAATCGGAATGATTTGGAAAGGGGTTGAGGTGGTAATGTGTCCGAAATAATTAGGTTTTCATTCATAATGTAATTACATTATTTGGTACATTTTGATTGAAAATATGCAATTGGATTAATAGCAAAAACACGCGGCCCAATTTATTTATAGGCATAATTAAATTATGGGGATTTATAGGGTTAGAAACACGAAATAAAAATGCAATCGCTTTAGGTATAATTACCCCTATGTGTGCCAATCCGATAAAGATTTTGATGGGTATTTTATACAAATGATTATAACATTGACGTAAGACTCGGGTTAAATCTGATGAGGGTACAATAATAAAAACGATCACCTGTTCATATTCTTTTGCTTGGAGTGTATAAGACATCTGTTTGGGGCGAAGATTCAAATCAAGATGATTATCTCGAATATATTAAAAAATTGTGGTCATTGACCGATACCACCTCAAAGGGTTAATTGTAGTTCAAATACGTATTTTCTTTCTAAATAAATAGCATACCGGTAAATCTATAAGCATTGTGCATACAAATACACACACCGTTAGTATAATTCTTAAGATTGCATAAGATACAAATATACAAACAGCTAAATACAATGACATTAATTGGTTTAAAAAGAAAAATTACTATTTAAACAGCGTACACTCGAACAAAACGAGACGACGAGAAGAGAATTGGGGAAAAAAAACTATTTCTGTACTATGTTGGTTATGTATGGGTATCTGTATCTGTGTGTGTAAACATATTTACAGTAAGAAATAGAATGACACGTGTATTAAAACTTAAGTATTTCAAAGGTTGAATGACTGGATGAAGTATCGCGCCGCGCGCGCACTCTTTAAATACACATGAAATGCACGTGTCCAGCATAGAGAACATTCAAATTTTATCGTGTTTGTTTATTTTTAAATACAACAAAAACTATTGAAAGTGCATGTAAATAGTAGTTAAAGCGGTGATATAATAAATTGTAAGTAGTTTACACTTGTTCGGGTACCATAATTAAAATTTAATTGATGCATCCAGAGAGCAATATTAAAGTATATTGTGTTGCGTTCATTCCACTGTACTCTGTGCGTATTTATATTATGTACGAAGTATCGATTAATCAGTTTCTTACGAATTTATTCGTTTTCTTTGCAAAAAAAAATGAAAAAGAACAACTAAAGTTTATATAAAGATGTACATCTTTGGATAAAACTACATAGCATAGGCTGTGTTTATATTTATAAAAAGAAGTTTTCCCTTGACTTCGATTTCGTATACACTAAACTGACTGTAATTTATGGAGATATTCTACACACAATCGCAGTAGAGGGTTGATTAATTTGTTTACCTGTAATAATTCATATTATTCGACGGGATTTAATTAACATAGATTTGTGAGTGATTTGTTGTTGCAACCAATGCAACCTACCTTGACCGTCGTCCGGGACTGATCTCAAATTCTTTTTTGCATTAATCTGTAAGGAACATATGTAAATCACCACTTAGGGTTAATGATCTACTTTATATTAAAGGGGGGCCAATCCAATCGTTTAAAATTCATCTGGATCTCTAATTTAATATGCCTATTAAGTTTATACCACATTTTACACTAAAATTGTTTTTAGTTTGAGTTTAGTAAATTATTCTTTTGGGTTTACAACGCTAAACTGAAATTATATCCTTTCCAATTCGTCTAGAATAAATGCTTTCTAAAAATTGAGTAATGTCAAGAAAAATCAAAAATTACAATTTCATAATAAATTATTTTCTGTTACCTCGTAATTTTAGGTTAAGCCATGTGGATCGAGAAACAATATACAAATTTAAAAGTTGAAAATATTTAGAAAATTCTCTTGAACTTACAACTACTCTTAGCTAAGCCATACATTTCAAGAAGATTTTCTGTTAAGTTTTGGGTCTAGCTATTTATTTGTCAAATTTTAGGAAATTCTCTTGAACTTTGCTAAATTTAGTATTAAAAACTGAAAACTTCGTTTTCTTACTAATGGCCAAATATAAAATTAAAATTTTAATTAAAAATATTTTACTAGTCCAAATACTCAGGACAGTTATCTGTTAAGCTATAGGTTCAGCTAAATTTTAGGAAATTTTCTTGCTTTTTCCTACCCTTATCATTAAAACCTGAAAATTTCGATTTATTAGTAAGGCCCCTTTAAAATAGAATTTTTAGTTAAAAATGTTTTGCTTAACGGTTATGTAGCTGAACTCACTCTACACTTGAGAATTTGAGAATAAAATTTCAACTATAAAATTTCGATCCAGAAGAAAATACATTAGAGCCTTGAGTTCTCTCACGAACGCGTTTCAAACAATTGTGATGCAACTCAAAACGATGCAACTGGAAATGCAATTTTACACCATTTGCGCGTATTTTTTGAAGATTGGTTAAAAAAAAACTGATACATAATGGAAAGGCATGGTTGAAACATAATGTAATTCGAAGGTAATATGCAGGGCTGTAGAGTGAGAGCCGAAGCAGGAGTCGGAGCTGCGGAGCTTATGTTTATTTTCGTATTTTTAAAGGAGCCGCAGTCGGAGCCGGAGCCATGTGAAATTGACCGACTCCGGCTCCGGATTTTTGTTTGTTTTTATTCCTATTTTCCTGTTCTTCTACTAAGCTAAATTATTTATTTATGCGTTAGCGCAGTTTAGATTGAAATTCCAAATCATATTAGCCGAAGTTAGGGTTTCCTCTCGATAAATTTTCTTCTGTTTTAAACTCTCGAAATATTGAGAAATGTAATTTTAAATTTTCGTGCAGAAGTTTGGGTCGAGATTTTCGATGAAATCCTAATTTTTTCCAATTTTATATTAAGCAAGCAAACCTAGTTAAATATTTTATCATCACATTTCACGGAAAATTACTGATGTTAAGCCAAACCAAAATATGCAAAAAAAACTCAGGAAGAATTAATAGGGGGACTTATGGAATCTGAAAAATTTCAAACATGTTGCGGGGGCTTTGCAATCGATGATAAATCAATAGAAACTTTGACTGATTTCGTTCGAAATTTAAATGTAACGTCGGATTATTGACTTTAAAGAAAGATATCCTTGGAATTGTGGCTTCTCTTAAACGCACCGTTTAGTAGCTTTCCCGATAAATAGCGTAATATTGTATAGAATAGGCTAATATAGTATCGCTGCTTAGCCCCTGAGTGGTACCGGAATATTCCATAAATTTTATTTGCTTCGGTAACTCTGACTTTGCACAGAATATTCCTTTGGCGTCGTTCGTCCGTTCAAACTACGCATATATTCTAGCCCCGTAGTCTTACCTAAGCCATCTTATCATCAACTTTTGTTTATTTAGGTATTCGTTACGCCAAAATGTAAGCAAGCACTTCTACAAATTATAAAGAAAAAAAATTGTAGAAGTTGTGGAAGGTTTGCTTGATAAAATTATCAATATAAGTATTTTTCAATATAAAAAAATACCACAGTTACTGCCTGCTTGCCAAACGGCAATAATTTTTGAGCACATAAATAACCGTTTCACGGAAATGATAATTTGGTTTAAACATAGAAAGATATATATTTGGTATCGGAGCAGGAGCTGGAGTCGGAGTTGGAGCCGGAGTTGGAGCCGGAGCTGGTACCGGAACTGGAGCCGGAGCTGGAGTCGGTGTTGGAGCCGGAGTCGTTAATAAATCGATAAATTCACGGAGTCGGAGCGGGAGCCGGAGCCGAACATTTTCTCTCGAACTCCACAGCCCTGGTAATATGGGTTAAAAATGGAAATGTTTATGATGAAACTCCTTAACCCGTCGGTTGGATCATTGAAATTATATTTGGTGACATAAATACAAATTTTTCATTTTCGTGGAGGATCCTAGCTTATTAGAAAGTCTGTGTAAAGAAAAAAAAAATGTTATGATGTCATTTGGAAGGCGCTTCCAAAACAACTCTGTCTCGGCAAGTGAGTGGAGCTTTGCTTTGCAACTTGGGGATCCGGAGTTCTATTCCTGGTGGTGGCAAGAAGAAATTTGTTACGTTTGGGTGTTATATTGTGAAAGTAGTTTTCAACCCAATTCCAAGTAACGGAACTCGAGACTCTTTATAGTGATGTCAACAGTAAGAATAAAACCAAAATACTCTAAGAGATTACAGGTTAGTTTACTTCATTTGATTGGATATACGAAGTATCATAAGATAGAGTGAAAAAATGTACCTCCCTGAGTCAGAAGAATATTTTGGTTCGATGTTTCGTAAGAATGGCTTTACTCAAGAAATCAAAGCTTGAATAAATATTTCAATGAAACCCGCTAATAAATTAAAAGACCCTTTTTAACAAGCACAACCAAAGCGACCTAGATTTTACAAAGCCATAATGTAAAAATCGAGCTTTTCGAAACAGACTTTTCATATAAAACTTGTTCTGGGAAATTAGTATTTTTTTTTCTAGACAAATTTTTAAATGAAAACGTTAAAAATTCTTAATTATGGACTCTGATATATTTATAAATTGAAATCAAACTTTATCACCTGGAAAAATTTCGTTCAAAACTTCGTTCAAAAAAGCAAACCAAATTACTATCAAATCATCTTAACTATTTTAAACTATTACTACTCTATTTTAAACAAAATGTCCATAGGACAAATCCCGTTAGCCTACTTTCTACGTATATCTGATATTTAAAACGAAAGAGACTGTAAAATAAGAAGTTTGTGCAGACTATTACAATGCCTACAAAACGGTATCTTTGGCACCATATTTATTGGGTAAAATAATTTGTTGACAAGGAACTTCAAAGAATTGTTCAATTAGTTTATAACTTGACTCATAGATGACGCTAAAATGTGTACTTCGATTTGAATTTGTGAGGCTTAACGCCAAATAAATTTAGTAAACGAGTATTTTGTGGATTTATAATGAGACCTTCAAATTTAAACCTTCTTGCTATGCTGTTTTGTCCAAAATTTCAAACATAAGATGGTGGATTAGTGATCAAAATATTATTTGACCATACAAAACATTGTAGATCACAACCATAATAATTGTAACGATTTATCACCTTTAAGTTGTTAATCTATTGCGATCACGATCCATTTACCAATAAGATCAAGAATACAATTTTAACACAACCTTACGATCATTGAACCACCATTTTTCATATTTCTAGCCTCAAACTGTACAGATACATACAATAGAATAGATAATAATAAACATAGGTTTTCCCACTAAGCCTAAAACTATAATCATTTATTGAATATTTACCGCGATGATATCATTTCACACCATCTTACGAAATTACTCGCGCAACACAACAACAAATTACAAATCATAATACGTACATATTTACCTCCTCTGGCTGTATTATTTGTATACGAGTTATATTCACAAAACACAAAGAATATTCTTTTCGGTTTCGTTTATGTATGTCTTTCAACCTTTTATTGTATTTTATTGATAAAAATCTATCCAAGATCTTTAAAAAAAAAAAAAAAAAAATTGCAAACAATACCGTATACAACAACAATAGGTAATGCACAAAACAATTGAACAATAATTTCGTAATATTTCTTTTGTTTATTATTAAAACGCTAAGGTATATTATATACTACATCTTATGTAGGTTATGTATTCGCGCGATGCACCACCATAATGCATTTACGTTTTACATACTCGTCGTCTATAGAAAAGAAAAAAACATACAAATAATTTGGACAGAGCCGGGTTTCACTTACCATCACGACTCATTCCGAGTTTCAGGCACTTTTGTAATCGACAATATTGGCAACGATTACGATTAACACGATCGACGACACACTGTTTATTTCGTGGACACTGATAATTCACGACCGAACTTTGTGACCGACGAAAAAATCCTTTGCATCCCTCACACGTTATAACACCGTAATGTACACCAGATGATTTATCGCCACATACTTTACATGGTATTATTTCAATCTGAGCTGTAAGTACACAAAAAAAAAAAAACATAAATTACATTAATTAATTATATTAAATTATATTAGATCTCTAGTCTAAAATCTAATTGGAACACTAGACGATTCTATAGAAAAGATATCTCGTGCTATATGAATGACATCATTTTAGATTCGAGACAAAACCACAAAACCACTGATAAATTATTCGCGCTGTGAAGGGTAATAACATACATTCCGTTTCATCGCCAAACCATATTAATAAAATACAAAGCGAAATCTTTAAAACGCGACATTTTTTTTTTTTGGTTTTGTTTTTGCTCGCCAAACTAGCAACAGAAACCCATTTTGGTTTTATCGCGCTCATTTAATCTCCAAACATCACGTATTTTTACTGAAAATACAACCGATCGACAATTTATATAAAGAAGAAAATTGGTGCAAAGTAAAATACGTAGATATACTCGGAGCAGCCACTTTCAAAAACATGCATGACTCTAAAGTTCCAGGAAAATACTGTACAGTAAAAACATCAAAAAAATGGACACAACAAACAACAAAAACAAAAAAAAATTTAAGACGAGTCATTTAAGCTGTGCGGTTATTAAACTCTACCGCCACTTTGTGTACATTCCATATATTGAAAATTCTACGAAAATTGCGAAATTATGTATTGGAAATTATTTTGTTTGTCATTTTTAGCGGTAAATCCGTTAAGCTAATATTTTTTTTTTTTTTTTTAATTTTCGTTTTACTCATACTTTGAATCAAAATGTTAAGCTACTTGTATTGGTTGGATGTTGGGAAACCACTGAAAATGTATTTCGTTCGGAGGAGTTCCGATAATTTTTTATTCGTTAATTTGTATTGGCTGTAAAATTATTGGAAAACCAATTAAAAGTTTCGTTCAGTTTATTTAATAACCAAGTCGAACTGTCGAAAAGTAAAATTATATAAAATTATTTTGTTTTCAATTTTAATTTTCATTATATTATAGAATTTCAAAAAGTAACCGAAAAGTTTATTTTTCCACCATGTCATTTTGAATCAATATTGACGTAAAACAAAAATTTAATGAATTTATAATTACTTCGACCTTAAAATATAAACTAAACGAAATAAAGTTGATCAAAAATGAGTAGATGCCACCCCTTTAAACTTTCGTTAAGTTTTCAAACTTTCGTTAAGTTTTCAAATATTTCTTTCCGTACAAAATACGCTTGTGATTAACAATTTTAAAGCGTTAATTCCATTTTAACAAGTTTTCAATTTCCGTAGTAATACTGGAGATTTACTTCCTGCAGCCAAATAAAACCACAATGCATATATGGGATATTTTCAGTACAAGAAAATAGCCCATACTTTGGGGATGTTTATTACTTTTGGGGCATTTATATAATCTAAACTATTTATAAAACGCTGTGATAATATCAGTGGCAATACCAAATAGTGGCATAAGACGAGTTATGACGAATAAATATAAATTCAACAAGCACGATCGAAATGGGATGATAAAATGATTTTAAGATGAAATTCTGGAATGAGGTCTATTATGATGGAACTTGGCCATTTATTTACCGATCATGATGAAACTCGACCTGTGGAGAAATCTGGGGCGATTGAAATGGGATGAATTTTAAATAAAGGTCCGAAAACAGAGTTGTGCAATGTCTTAAAATATTTTAAGGATTCCAGTTTCCGCTCGGTTCTGGAAAATTCTTCAAACCTCCCATAAAATTTTAAGCCGAATAGCTCCTATGGATTAAATCCACAACATTAATTTTTTTTTTAATGAATTAATTTACTGCGGATTTCATTCAGTTTTTAAAAATTCGAAGTCGCGAATTTAATTCATATTGAAAATGAATTAATTCCGTCCTCCATCAGAGAATCAGATCTCAGATACGTAAATTTATTAAACATAAATAAATTGGATCATATAGTACGAGAATTACCTAATTGGATTTATCAAAGGTCCATCTGTGAAAAAAACCGCTTATTGGTTTTTAGTGGGTTTCTTGTTCCGGTTCTCATTCCGTCAATAAGCTGCGGTATTGATCCGGTTCTCGATTAGGGTTCAGTTTTACAGCTCTAGTTCTGGAATATGATAAACTAGGAAGGATAAACTCCCCTATTTTTTAATTGGTTTTGACAAAATTTAACATGTACCAACTTTACTGGTATTTTAAATTGATCCTTACTCGAATCTAGTCAATAAGAAGGAACTTAGCTGTTTCTTAATCCGTTATGATGAAATCGACTTAATTAGTTATGATATACGATGGAAATTGGATTCTAAACTGATTAGAAGCAGAACATACAGTATGAATTACATATCAAATGGGCTTTTTCCAAATTTTATAGACCAAAACGCCATTACTGTTCATTTCTGGGAATTATTCAACCAGAGAACTTTTCGTACAATAAATAGAGCAATTGTTTCGATATAGATTAAAAAAACAGGGTTACACAAAATTTCCATTGACAGTTAATACTCCTTTATCGGTCTCGAAGAAGTTGGACCCGATGACAGCATCAACATAATTCGTATCAAACAGTAATTTTTCTGGGTGTAATGGCCGCTTCAAGTTCTCTTCAAAAAAGACGTAAAGTTGCCAGATGAAAGAATTACGTAATTTGAACATTCCAATTGGAAACCGCTAAACTTGTTTTTTTTTAACCATGAATTTTATTCGAGGGTGAATATACTCGTAGTTAAAAAATCAAAAATTCAAATCACCTCAATTCGAAAAATGATTGGTTAAAATTGATCGACACCTTGTTTCATCGACAATTAAATTCGGTTTCACATTGAAATTCTACTATAATTCACCATTTTAGGGCTTTAATTAATCAATTCGTTTGTATATTTGATTCAAGTTTGTATGCTACTTCAAAATTACTTCTGCAGCGATTTTGATAAAACGTTTATATTACGTAGCAATGAACAAAAATTTTGTTTTCAAAGCATTCATTATACGTAACAATTCAACAAATACTTTTTTCAATATCGTTTCAAAATGAACAGTTGAGCTAACACGATACAATTTTATAACTAAATATAAAAATCTGTAAACAATTCTCGCGTATATTATACACAGCCCATAGTTAAATAAATCGTTCAGCGATATGCTTAATTTTATTGCAGATAATACTGCTATCAAAAGCGATTTGATACGAATCGAACAGTTTATTATACACACACATTCAAATTATCGATTCAATAATCATTTCATGTCTAATAGTTAGATTTATAGTACAATAAATCACATCACCTGTGGTCTCAGCTGAAAGTTTAATGAATGAAAGTTTTGTGTTCATTTTTTTTGTGAATGACTCAATCAAACAATTTAGTAAGTATTTAGATTTTTTTACTCCCAGGATTTTTTTTTCTCGCTAATTATTTACGTTTTTCCTTAATTTTGGCATTCAAGGTGCTTATGCCAACCATCAACCAATGATATCGTCAGTCGTAGCGTGTTACAGTACTTCGGAACTTTTGTGACGGGAAAGTAACGTTTCCCCACGCAAAACGTAATATTTAATCAAAACATGAAAATCATTTTTTTCTATTGTTGAATAAACGGAGGTTTTGATGTTTATGGCTAGCAAAACTGAACTAAATGACATAGCTGTCTAAAATTGAGTGTCGGTGGTAATATTAAATCCTGAGGAACAACGGGATTAATTGAAAGAAGCACAAACCCTCTCTCGATTTTGTCAATTATTTCTCAATAGAGCATCTTTTCCTCTTAGTTCATAAACGATAATGTCAGGATCGTTGCTTACCAAAACCTTACTTAAGATTAAAAAAAAAAAGTTTTTCAAGATATGGATTAAATATAGGTTAAAGTTTATAATCGTCTCCATAACTTTAGACAATATATTCACTGAAGCTTTAGGCCGATAGTTGGCTGAATCCCATTTTTTTCCTAGTACATTTTAACATAATTTTTAAATTACGTTAATCCAATTTGTTACCTTACATTAGAAACATTCAGTCTCGAAATACTGTTTATCGTCTTACAGACCAGTGATTCTTATTAGTAACTACAAACTGCAGGATATAACGACCAAAGGGAAATTTAGCCGGCTAGGTTAAGGTTGAAATTCTCCAAAATTATTACCGATTACCAATATTAACGTAACACTGCTGTGCTAAAATAACAATAAGCATAAAATTAGGGTTTTTGCTAAAGTTTTCAATGCGCAAAAGTTCTATTTTTTGAACGGTTCTTGAAAAACTTACTTTGCCGCACGTTCCCGCAGCAACATGCAGCAAAGTACTTTTCTATTAGTGTCAAAATCAAATTTCTGTTTGTATAAGAAATAAAAATTAACCACAAATGCATTACAATATATACAAACACACAATTTTTTTTTTTTTGATTTCATACTCCTGGGGCTGGGAAAAGCTTTAAATCAGTCATAATTGTGTCACTTTCAGTTTTTAAAGTATAGTATGTATGACATAAAGTCGACACACACGAAAAATACAGTTTAAATTTGCACAATGTCTTACGAAAATGGATAAATCTATCGATGTTATTTTCAGTGACGAAAATTATCAGCAGAAGTCGTTTGAGTTTAGGTACCAATTTTATCTTTCAGCAAGAAAACAACCCCAAATACATCTCAACAAATAGTTGCTGGAAAAAGTTGGAAATCAGCTGGGGCACTTTCGCAGACTCCATATGTGAATCTAATTGAAAATTTATAGAATGAATTGGAACAACGTAACATTGAGAACCGTTGAATTGGATTAGGAAATTCGAAACGTTCATTACCAAAAAAAATTAGATGCAATTCCAAATAGTTACGGCCAAAGTATATGTATATCTCTGTTAGCCGGTTAACCGGCTCTAAACGACCACTGCTCACACTTTTACTATACAGCCTAAAAATAGTCGGAAAACCTTTGACGGACTAGTTTTTTATGTTTGAATAGAAAATGTCGGTAAATTTTTATAAAAATTACCGATAATTCAGTAATGCGGTAAACCCGGTAACCTGTAGATTTAATAATAGATTAAATTGTAGTGAGCATTAATACATATCAGTATCACGAATACATAGACAAATATAAAAAACAAAACTGCCTTTGTCTTTTATAATAAAAAGAAAAAAGTTCAAACGCCATAATTTCTGTAAAATTTTCTCTTTAAAAGAGTTTATAAATCCTTCAGATTCTTCTTCATGAGATTATTCTCTTTAAATTCTTCTTCATACAGAAATTAAAAAAATTTAGAGAATTATTTAAAGAATTTACAGAATTTAAATAATCTTTAAGTTTCCTAAATTATTCGCGTTAAACTCTTTAAATTTTCAGAATTCTTTATCTTTAATATCTTTAAAGCCCTTAACTCTGTAAATTCCAATTTTTGTTTTTCTCATTAAATTATTTATAATTTTTAAAAAATTTAAAATTCTGTAATTAGTTAAATTTTACCTTCATTAAATCCTTGAAATTCGCTTATTTTTGAAATCCTTGGAATTCTTTGAATTTTGTAACTTATTTTTAACTATCTTATATTCCTAAAATTTTTAAAATTCTTTATACTTTTTCATTTTTTAAATTCTTTAAATCTTTAAATTTTTAAAATCATTAAAATTTATTTTTCCATCTCTAAATTTGTTAAATTGTTTAAATTTTAAAAATCCTCTCTAAATTTTCTAACTTCTTTAAATGATTATCTTAAAATTCTTTGAAATTTATACGTTATTAAATTGTTTAAATTCACTAAATTTTCCAAATCCTTTTAAATTTAAATTTTATTTTCTTTAAATTCTCTAAATTTTAAATAATCTTTAATTCGATTAGATTTGTTAAGTTCCTTATATTCTTTAAATTTTTTAAATTATCTGAATTCTTAAAATTATTCAAATTTTTAAATTCTTAAAGTTTTATACAAAATTTCTTTAATTCATTAAATGTCTAAGTTACCTAAATCTATAAATTCTTTCAATTGTTTCATTCCTTTCAATTCTTTTAATTTTTAAGTTTTTTAAACTTTTTAATTCCTTTAAAATTTTTTATATTATTTAAATTTTAAAATTTTTCGAAATTATTGAAGTTCTTTAAATCCTTATAATTTAACAATTCTTAAAATTCCTAAATATTTTAAATTGATTAATATTTTTTAATTCCTTTCTTTTAATTTTTTTGAATTCTTCATATTCTAAAAATTCTTTAAGATTTCTTAAATACTTAACTTTAGATTTATTAATAGATAAAATGTTTAAATCTCTTAGAATTTCATTCAAATTCATTAATTCTTTAAAATTTTTAAATCTTTCTTTTTAAATTATTTAAATTCGTTAGATTTTTTAAATTCCTTATATTGTAATTTTTTAAATCCTTTCAATTTTTAATAATTTTGAAATGTTAAAATTTTTAAGATTCATTCTGTCATTTTTAAATACTTTAATTCTTCAAATTTTTAGAATTTTTTTTAATTCTGTTTATTTTTAAAATGTCTCAAATGATCAAGAATTCTCATAACTTAAGAGCAAACTTAGGCCCGAATTTATAGTCATAACAATTACTATTATTATAGACAACGATTTTCGCTAATTATGTCAAAAATTTGACATGAATTTCGAATTTATTTTGTTTATTTCGAAAATTTGGAGCAATATTTATAGTAAACGATTTTCATAATTATAAACGTTGTTACATTAAGCGTGTTCCATTGGCGTTAGCACACTACTCACAAGTACTTGTATCTACTCGCAACTACTCATGCTCAAGTGATGGTGTAGTTGTTAGAAGTAGTTACGCATATAATTAACGAAAGAGGGATTTTAGTTTAAAAAATTCTAATAGATGGCTCTATACCAATTTTGGTTGTGTGAAACGTCATTTTTTAACCCTAATCCAACCAAGGTGTGCCTTTTTGGCTCGTTTGATAAATGCAACGTACTTGACATCTAATCATTCTCTGACAAAATTTTCGTACATTATTTGATTAGAATTTTGAATTTACTGACATAACAAAAATATGTTGGTTCGATTAGGGTTAAAAACAAAAAAATGTTGTTTATGTTTGTGATACGACGCGCAATTGTTAAATCGTAAAAATATTTGAATTATTTTGTTGTTTAATGTTTTATTACTTATTATTATTAATAGATCAACGTATTTTTTATTAAAATCTAGCAGTTTTATTTAAATTGAGGTTATGTTTTACTACTGTCACAAAAATTTGCGTTCCATTGAACATCTACTCACAAGTACTTGGCAGTAGCAAATTGTTTCCAATGGAAGACAGTGATTATATAACAAATCTTGCAGTGAGTATTACGTGCAATAGTAGTAACACCTTTAAGTGTTAAACCTACCGTTTAGGTAGAATAAACAAGTTTCTCTAAGATGAAATTGCTAATGTTGTAGTCAAAACATTCGTAATGGGTTCGTTTTGACCATAATCAGTACTGTGAGATGTAGTTCTGAAAGCAGTTAAGGTTCCCAAGAACCTAGCATTTACATTTAAACTTATCTTTGCTAGTAGTTCTAAATTAATTTAGTTTTAGACGTTTCAGGTAGGGCGGCAAATTGTAACTACCCATCCAGAGTAGTCTTCGTAGAGAAAAACGTAGAAATATACGCTGCTACTCAACTGCCTCAATTATCTTGTGAACATCGTGATACGGGGTCCGAACGAAGATTGTATAAAGAGCCTTCATAACTTGTGGTTCAAGAAATCCCCTAAACCAGCGTCTAACAAAACCAAGCACAGAGTTCACTCTAATAATGATATTTCCAAAGTGGTCTCTGAAATTCAGCTCATAATCACAAATAACACTCAAGACCCAAACGAACGTAGTTGATAAAATAATCTCGAGGCAGGGAATTCAAACGCTTACCGGAAAATGTGACTTGAATTTCCTGACGCTTAACTCAAGGTGATTTTTAGCACCACAAATCGCAAAGTAAGTTAGGTCATTCTGTAACAGAAAAGAAACACTGGAAGTTGAGATATTCTTACAAATTTTCATTTTCATATAAGAGTCATCCACAGAAGGAAATGAGGTGAGGAACCAAGGGCTCTAAGATTAAATGTAAAGATGTTATGGGACCCTCTATCAAATGCTTCACCGAAAACAGGTGGCAACAACGCCGACATCATACTCCGCCTCCATCATGGGCGGCACACAATCAGGACCAGATGTAAAATCATCCTTCAGTTTTTCAGTTTTATGAACCACAGTGTCATGATCAAGGTGAATGGATACCAGAAGGATACCAGAAATGTTTTAGCACAGTTATTCATATAGTTGAAGTAGTCCGCGTCACGATCAAAATCGTTGTTATTGAAAGCTTGACTGAAATATTTCCTGAACCTGGCCAATGATGATTTTGGGCTCATTGGAAGAATGATCATTGAATTTCAAGATGGATATTCATCACATTTTTTCTTAAATTTAATGAATTGCCAAGAACGCTCAAGGTCTGCAATAACGTCGGCTTGCATAAGACTGATGGTTATGAAAATTATTTGCCAAAGTTTGTTTCTAAGATTGCGGAGTGAACGGAGATCGAAGTTAAATCTGTTTAGAAGCCAATTTGAGAATGCCTAGGCTGTTAGTATCCAATCATTTAACGACATAAAAATTTCTGTTTTGAAGATTCAACAAAGTAAAATGTATTTTAAAATATAAATATTTACTCAAAACATCTCAGTTATATTAAAACATTAACAGAGATTAACAAATGTACATTCCAACTTTATTCAAATCACCTTTGCCAGTAATTAAATAATAAACTGTAATAATTTGGTGGAAAATACAGGTAAGTTTGGAAACTAGTCAAATTGTCATAGTTTATTTTTATTTGACCATTCAATAGTTGTAATGAATACACACAAACTGTCAAAATTTCACCTCTCTAGCTTTAATATTAAAAAGTTATAACCCAACATTTTTTTGACATAATTTAGTTTGTTAGTTTTTAAATCGACCAATTTGGAGTACTATGTTTTATGATGTTGTCTTAGTTTATTTATAACAAATATAAAATATTAGTAGAAAACAAAATTACTTGTTATAGTTTTTCAGAATATGTAGATAAACATTTATAATTCTGCCTCTGATATGTAGAATTATCATACATTTTCTAACAAAATACGATAAATTTGTAAACGATAATTCAACTTGTAATACTTTAAACTGAAATAGAAACTGAATGTCAAACACAATGGAAATTGATTTGTGCAGTTTTATTATTTAATGGAAAAAATTCAGTATAATTTGTGATAGTCGTAGGAAGAAGATGTATTTTTTATAAATAGAAATCTCACGGAGAGCGCGATTAATGGTGCAGGTAACGGTAACTATGACTTTTATTATTATTTTATAATTAAATATTTTAATAATAATTTATTAAATTTAAGTGTAATTATTTATATTTGATTTATTTTGTTAATCATTTGATCTTTAGATTTAGCTGTTATTTTTATAAAACTTTTAATCTATTTGAAGTTAATATTTCCGAAAATTGTAAAATAATTTAATCCAGTTTCGAACTGATTAGCTTATGATTCAGCCAAATTCCCGTACAAATATTTTTCTTCGTCACATTCACATCCTCACATTCTATTTTTATAAAACGTTTTTTATCGTTTTCTTTACAAAAATTATTTTAGATGATGATTTTACTAATGGCAGCTCGAGAAATGTACCTGAAACGGAATCACCAGAAAACAACTTAGCACCACCAAATGCGCATTCTCAACGTCTATTCCGACAGTGAAAATATAGAATTAATTGATCTTTTAGGTAAATATTCTAAAGCAATACATAACGCATTATGTTATAAGATAATCAATTTGGAAAATTCTGGGGTACTACCAGAAACAAAGCGGCAGTACACTGATATCTTCAATACTTAATAGCTTTAATAGCTTTATTTACAAATCAAAACATTAACAGAGAGGAGGGTGAATTTGCACGTCATTTAAACGAGGCAAAATTTGCACGATCTATTAAAGACCAAGATGAAAAAGAAGCTTTAGAAAGCCACGGCCAAATAATTGCAGCAGTTTTTGATATTGAGAAAATTTTAACGTGCCCGAATGGCGAGATTTTCACTTTGTTTTATAAACGAAATTTTAATTTCTATAACTTTACCGTACACAAGCTGAATACAAAAGAAACTTACTGCTTCGTTTGGCACGAGTGTGCTGCAAAGCGAGGAGCAAGTGATGTCATACGAATTTCTAAATATGGAAATTAAAGGAACTAAAATTTTCATGTGTAAATCCACTAATTGTTGGATATAAAATTGATTGGAATAATTTGGAACAGCAAATCGTGTTAGTCAATGAAAGCAAAAGTCAAAGTCGAAAGGCTTTAAAAAATCCTGAAACCTACAATTTAACCTATAATGCGGCTCTACCAATATCGGAAGCAAAGTGGAAAGACTACAATTCCCTTTGTAATTCAAACTTGATAGATCGCTTGACAGGTTCTTGACATTATTAAACTTGATAGTTTCTTGACATTATTGAATTTTTCTCTACATTTTCATTTCCGTACAAACTATGACATTTTCATATAAGAACTAAACTATGATAAGTAGCTTTAACACATGTTAGGTCCTTTAAATTTATTTAAAAACTATGATTTAATTGATTTTATAGAAAACCAATTTAACAAGCGGTGGGCCATGACTTTCAAGTCAAACGATTGAATAGTTTTGTGAAAGTAAGTGTTTGCGCATCGTATAGCCAAAATAACATCCAAGACGTGTCGGGTGGTTTCGTGCACGAATGTTCGGATGATCAAGGAGAAGTTTGCTTACACTAAAAAGAATGCCATATAAAATGATAAAATACAGAAATATTTAATTAAGTAATCTAATTTAAAATTAATTATAGTGTGGTTTACAAATTTCTTAAAAACGTACTCAGTGAAGGTGCTCTAACGCCAAGTTGTATGCAGCAGAAATAATGGAGAACGGTGAAGAAGGTTTGGATGTTTGTTAGGTTTGGCCACATTTTGTACTAAATTGAAATTAAAAAATGCCATTTAACTAAATATATAGGTTCATGAATGGGAAACTTCAATGGAATCATATACATATCTGACGAAAGGAATCCAGTATTGTGGGCGAATAATCAGTAAGATTAATGAAAATCAAATTAACAATCTCAGACCGAAGATCACTGACTCAGCAGTAAGGGGACTGAGAATATTTCAGTTGAAGCTGATGAATTATTCAATTGAATAAGCAGTTGCCGTCGCTTAGAATAGGTTATGAAAACGAATGCTGACATGAGGAATAAAAGGAACTAGTATTCCATCTATCGGTGGTGTTTTGAGGTACATTGAAAAACCCCAAAAATGGAAACTCGGCGGACCGGACAAGAATTCCGTTTCTGGGATTTTTTCCGGTTTTTGGGGTTTTATTCGGTTTTAAGGAGTTGCCACGGAAAGTCATAAAAAAATGAGAGTAACTTTAAATATTTTCTCGATAATGGAAATATTATTGCTGACATTTGTACATTCTATATGAATATAGTTGGAATGTATCAACCTCATTATTTCATTGCATATTATCATAATAGGTATTACATCATGTATCTATGCACTTACAAACTTATTTGCTTAATGAATATCTCAGACGAATCGAATCTACTTAGTATTTTAGTTGCTTCTATTTCGATAATCGACAGAAATCGGAAATTTTGGGTTATTTTGTTGCAACGGATTTGGAGTATATGCTTATCGTATGCCAAAAAAAAAAAGAAGTTATGAACTTTATGATGGAGCGCTTCATTACCTTGGCATCCAGCAAATTATTTTAAGTTGGTCATTGCAGTTTTGATTTTGTTTGTAGGATGGAATATCATTCATTTTTAGGTTACGAACGTATGTCAAAAACAAAACAAAAAAAAAAAATGTTTTTTAATCTGAAGTTGGCTAAATTCCCGTTAGGAGTTCTAATAATAAATATTACATGGAGAGACACAGTTCCGTCCGGGTTTCGGGGGCGTGATTAAAGGAAAGTATGAAAAGAGAGGTTGTAAGCAAAATTATTAAATCACCTTACCACTCCAGTACTTACAATATATTTAAAACAATATAAAACAGAGATAGTAAATTTAATTTATCTCAGAGACTTGAGTACGGAAGGAGGAAAGGTGGTGGGTAGTATATAAGGGAGTAATAGATAACTAACTAAGGTAGAGGGAATTTCCAGAAACAGAAGTCAAAGGGAATTCAATGAGATAAAAATTCAACAGAGCGTAAATACTAAAAGGTTTAATTTGGTTTAGAAGTACCTAAATCCTAATTCATTGCCGTACTTTAGGAAGAATAGATATTAAATTTATTTATTTATTTATTATACACAATTAAGGCATAGCCTTTTAACAATATCAAGGACATTTTCTAATGTTTGTACTAATAGAATACAGTACAGAAAAAAAATAATAAAAAATTATAATATTCAATAATTAAACAATTAAGAAACAATCAATGAGCCTTTCAATGTACGCCTTTTGAAATTAAGCAAATACGCGGTTTTGTCAGATGGATCCAGATTGTTCCAGAGCTTCACACAATGGATAAAGACAGCACGTTTCCTTACTTTAATTTTGCAAGATTTAGGCAGATTTAGATTAAATGTCCTCTGTGATTTGGAGAATTTCAGTTTAGTTCAGACTTACACCAAAAATCTGCTCAAAAAGATGTGAAATTGGATCATCCATTCGTTTCAAGAAAATGTATCTAGCACAAGAATTACAAGCAACGTTTAACTTTTTAAGAGAATTTTTGGAATATTGCGAATATATTGAAGAACAATATGAAAGTAAGGGTCCCACAAGGACATTTCACATCACTTGCAATAAATTTCGCCATGCTCCACAATTTACTTAATATACTATATATTTTACCACACAGGTTATTGACCTGGGCACTCCAGTTTAACTTAGTATCTATGATTAACCCCAAACTTCTAACCTCATCACAAAGATCAAATCTGTGATTATTAATGAAACGAAAGTTTATTAGTATTGTGACGGTGACACCTAGTGTGTAATAGAATAAGTTAAAATTAATAGCTCAATGTTTACTGTACTAAAATGGAATTTTCCATGATAAAAATTGTTACGTAATGTTTCTACGCTATTCTAACTAGAAAAATCATGAACTTTCGAGAAGCTTGGTTTGTGTATATAAAAAGGCGAACAAGATCGAATTGGATTATTAGTATTTGGAACGCGATAGAGTAAACTTGTAAGATTATTAGTAATATTTGGTAAGCGATAGAGTAAAGATTAAAAAGGAATTAAAAAGTAAATTAAAAAGTGTTTTTGTGGAAATAAAAATTATAAGTGAACAGTAAAATTTAAGAATAATTTATATAAAGTGATTTTGTGAATTTTTATTGATAAACTGTGTTGTAATCAATTTTGTGGAATAAATAAATTCGTTGGAGATAAATTAAATTGATTTTGTATTATTCACAATCCAGTGATACGAACCTTGAGTGACAAGGCAAAAACATAACAATATTCATTCGTTTTTTTATTAGTAAGAAGTATGGCTTGTGATTTTGTAGGATTAATTTGAAGTTTGTGCAAATTAGAACAGTCCAATAAATTAGGTAAAGCACGATTTAGATTATTAATAACAGCATCAACAGAATCAATATCACCGAATGATAGTAAATATTTTTCGTTTCTTTAATTGACTGACAAACTTGATTTATGTATAAAGAAAACAGAATAAGGCCTAAAATAGATTGTTGAGAAATCCCAGATGTAACATTATAGCGTGATCAACTTTAGCAAATAGTCTAGTAATTTCATCAGCAACATTCAACAATGCAGTGGTAGTACCGTGGTTGGCACGAAATCCAGATTGTAGTTCATTCATTAAGTTATGTTTAGCAATAAAGTCACTGATCTGAGCGTGAATGATTCGTTCAAAAACCTTATATAATGTTGCTAATATGCTGATAGGACGAAAATCGATTATTGTAGATGAGTTCGGCATTTTTGGAATAGACGTAATTGTTGGCATTTTCCACGCATCAAGAAAAGTTGATTTCGTGATACTAGGATTTATAATGAACGTTAAATGAGGTAATAAAACCGGAAGCAGAATTTGAATGAGATTAAGTGGTATTCGAATTCGATTTAATTTTATCCAGATGAAAGTGAACTTCTTCAGCAGAGACACCATTGAAATAAAAAACATTATCATTGGAGATATAATGAATTACATCCATAACAAAATGTCCATCATTAGGATTGAATACTGAACCGAAGTAAATATTGAACTTATCAGGAATAATATCGCATTTATACTCCGCAATGGACGGATTTACATATGTATGTGTTGCAGTTCTTCCAAAACTGTTTACTCGTAGTTTTATTATTGGCATTTGGCCGCTTTGATCATATAATTCACTTTATTACGCGAACATTACGATGCATTTTGATATCATTATTAAAATAAGGACCACGTACTCTACGATTAAGCGTTTTCAGTGCTACAAACCTATAAATCAATTTAATAGTGATAGTTGTTCGTTAACATCCCATAAATGATATAATAGTGTCTAATTTAAAGAACCAGCAGCCAACAGTAATGCGTCCTTATCGACATTCCAGAAATCTCTCACACAAATAAATTGGTTACTATCATTATTATCGACAGCGAAAGTAAATGAATCATAAATCTTATCATGAGTGAAACGGAAATTTCGAATCTCCGGTTCCAACTGTCAAAGGATTGAACCGAGGCATAAAGATAGAGATTATGTTTCGTATAAAATAGCCGTGGACGCCTCTATATTGAACGGTTTGCTTTTACCGTCATCGTAGCCACTAAATATTCTTGTTAAGGAATATGAGTTTCGTCGTGGAAATTTTCATCAACGAAACCTAGCCCGATTTCGCGATTAACTACTTGCACCACCTCGACTTCAACACCTCGAGGAGATAAAACGCTAACTATTTATTATCATAATGTTGGTGGCATGTCATCTAAATCATCTAGATTTTTTAATTACGTTACTAGTACTGAATACGATATATACACAATTATGGAAACCAATTTTCATAAATCAATTATTGGTACTGAATGTGACCGTTCATCTGTCAATAGTTTAAAATCATCAGGAGGAGGCGTTTTAATTGCAGTTAGTAAAAGGATTACTAGCCAAATGTTACGAACTCCACCATCATTAGAATGTGTTGCGGTACAGTTGGATATGAAGGTCCAATGTTATCGTAACAATTTATACTCTATACCACCGTATGCTACTCTGGAGGTTTATACGTTTTTTATTGAGTTTATTTCTAATTTAATGAGTGAATTTGATAATGATAGAACAAGCTTTATTATTAATGGTGATTTTAACCTACCAAATATTCACTGGGTTCCTGATGATGAGTATGGTTTTTTATTACCAACTAACGTAACTTCAGCGGTTGATCAATATTTTGTGGACTCTGTGTCTATTTGTGGGTTGAATCAAATTAATGGTGTAACAAATGATAGAAATAGGTATCTGGATTTAGTTTTTTCAAATTTTCAAGATAATATTTTTGTAACAGAGTGTTTTATACCATTTGTGGATAATAGTGTTAATCATAAAGCTATAGAGATTTCATTTAAAAGTATTCTGTTTCTGATACTCGTATATCTGAAGAAATTTCCTTTTATGATTTTAGAAATGGCAATGTTTCCGGTTTGAGTGAATTCTTAGCAAACCTGGATTAGTCTTTGATTTTCAATGATATAGATGTTAATATTAATGTTGATAAATTTTATAAAATTTTGTTCGCAGGTTTTAATGAATTTATTCCTAAAAAAAATATGAAGTCAGTGGTGAATTATCCACCTCTTTCACCAAAGAATTGATTAAGTTACGCAATCGTAAAAATAAATGTCGAGTAAAATTTATGAAAAATCCTACTTTGCATAATAAAACTAAAAAGTCGGAATCGCAGAAACTTTTTTTGAATAAAAGTAGTGAGGATTATCATGAGTATATGAGGGTTATTGAATTTAAAATAAGTAAGGATCCAAAATTATTTTGGAAATTTATTAATTCGAAACGGAATTCGTCTGAGTTGCCGATGACTATGTATTTTGAGCAAGACAACAGTTCTGATCCCAACGAAATTGTTGAGTTTTTTAGGAAATTTTTTCAGAGTACATATAGATTCGTAAATTGTTGCAACGTTAGCTCAGATTTAAATGAAGAATTAGTAAATCCTCCGGTTCAATTTGACGTTATGAAGGTTTCAGACGCTGTGGTCCGGATGGTATATCTTCCTCAATTTTGAAATTATTTAACTTTGAACTTTGTTATCCTTTGAAATTATTATTTGAGAAATCTTTAAATTCTTCAGTTTTTCCGGTGAGATGGAAAACATCCTCAATAAGTCCCATCTATAAATCAGGTGATCGTTCTAATGTAACCAATTACAGAGGCATTTCAATTTTTTTTAACATCAAGAATAGATTATCAATTAGTCAGCATGGTTTTTTCAAAGGCAGATCAACTACTTACAACTAATCTCGTTGAGTTTCAACGGGAAATTATTGATGCATTTGATTCTTATAGTCAACTGGATGTTGTCTATACTGACTTCACAAAAGCGTTTGACTCAGTTCAGCATCAAATCATTTTAAAAAAACTAAATAATTTTGGATTTTCTCGAAAATTCGTTGCTTGGGTGGAATCGTATTTAACTGACCGTAACCCAATATGTTAATTTGAAGGGTATCAAGTCGAATTTAATAAACGTTCTTTCGGGAGTGCCTCAGGGCTCACACCTGGGTCCTCAATTATTTTTGATATTTGTAAACGATGTGCTGAACATGTTACATTACTCAAAACGACTTATGTGTGCCGACGATCTTAAACTATTCCGTCAAATTTATGATGCTTCTGATACTGCTAAATTACAATCCGACCTAGATTCATTATTTAATTGGTGTTGTCTGAATCATTTAGATTTGAATATTAAAAAATGTGCGGTTATATCTTTCTTCAAGAAAAAATCGCAAATAAGTTATGATTATTATATTAATAATGAAATATTGAATCGGGTTACCCAAATTAAAGACTTGGGAGTGACATTTGACTCTAAATTGAGTTTTACAACATACATTGATAAGATAATCGTAAAGTCGTCTTCTTTGTTGGGGTTAAGAATCAATCAGAGTTTAAGGATCAGACGACTCTTCAGATTTTATATTCATCATTAGTTCGTTCTAACTTAGAATATGCCATAGTTGTATGGGCTCCTTACTATTCGACGCACATTGAACGAATAGAAAAAATTCAAAAAAAGTTCACACCGCTAATGTTTTTTAAATTTAATCTTTTTAATATTAATAGAAGGCTTATGTATTGGGAAAACTTAATTAATATGCCAAGTTACAATTTAAGATGTATTGTTATGAATCTTCTTAGAAATTTCTTAATGTAAATTCCAGCAGCACCAGAAAGCCGCCCCGCACGATCTTTACGGAAAACAGTGAAATGATCAAGATCAAAAGGTTTAATTTGTTTCAGAGACTGGAGAAGGGAATTGGCAGAGTGCAGTTTATTAACTAAGCGACCAAAAACGGCAGGAGGAAGTAAGGTGATGGGTAATATATAAGGGGAAAACGGGTAACTAAAAAAATTAAGAAAGATAGAAATTAAGGAGATCCAGATTTAATAGATCTAAGTTATGTAACTTATTAAGCAGTACGGAAGAAGAGCAAATTAGTTAAAATTGGGTTTAGAAGTACCTCCTGGAAACAAGTACTAACTAAATTATTAACTTACTTTGTGTTGTGTATTTATTATGTGTGTTGTGCTTAGCTAATCTACTAACAATTGACCGCCAAGGTGTTTTCGATCTCATTCCTAATTTAACCATCCCATTCAATCCTTTCAAATTTATGTAAAGAAGGGTGTACGGTGGGCCCGGCGTCATAAATTCTTAGAATTAGCGGAATATCTTGCTAAATACTTAATCGTACATTTAAAATCAATCATTGAATTAGGTTGAACGTCTTCGAAGATAACACAAAAAATAGTCTCCTGTAAAGTTGATGTTTTCAACTTGATTTCGCACCAAGTAACAAATTACATTGCCTTACAAGTATGTGCAGTATGTTCAGTTTGTCCTAAGTTGCCTTAAGTTGTCCTAAGTTTTATTTAATTCATATTGAAATAATAAAAATTATGCTTAAGATTATTTACTCTTACAAAATAAATTTACATTTTTTCAATGTGGCGAAATATTCTGATGGTGAATGTATAAAATCAGATCATTTTCCAAAAACTGAGAAACTGGCAGAAAACCCGTGTTTAATCGTGTTTGTTTGCGAATTTTATTGTGAAAATCCTAGGAAGTGGCCACCAAAATGTGCACAATTCTAAGTTGTCATATAAGATCTTATCTATTCGAAAAATATTTCACTTTTGAAAAAAGTAGGGGATTAGGGTATTTAGGACAACCGTGTATGGCATAATCTAGGAAGCGGCCACCAAAATGCCCTATATTCTAAGTTGTCGTAAGGTCTTATCTATTCGAAAAATATTTCACTTTTGAAAAAAGTAGGGGATTAGGGTATTTAGGACAACCATGTTTGACATAATCTCTTACAATATATCGAATATATGTATAAATGATTTTCCGAATTTTCTTAAGAAAATCCTAGGAAGCGGCCACCAAAATGCCCTATATTCTAAGTTGTCGTAAGGTTTTATCTATTCGAAAAATATTTCACTTTTGAAAAAAGTAGGGGATTAGGGTATTTAGGACAACCGTGTTTGACATAATCTCTTATAATATATCGAATATATGTATAAATGATTTTCCGAATTTTCTTAAGAAAATCCTAGGAAGCGGCCACCAAAATGCTCTATATTTTAAGTTGTCGTAAGGTCTTATCTATTCGAAAAATATTTCACTTTTGAAAAAAGTAGGGGATTAGGGTATTTAGGACAACCATGTTTGACATAATCTCTTATGATATATCGAATATATGTATAAATGATTTTCCGAATTTTCTTGAGAAAATCCTAGGGAGCGGCCACCAAAATGCTCTATTTTCTAAGTATTTTCTAAGTTTGCGATATAGAGCATTTTGGTAGCCGCTTCCTAGGATTTTCTCAAGAAAATTCGGAAAATCATTTATACATATATTCGATATATCATAAGAGATTATGTCAAACATAGCTGTCCTAAATACCCTAATCCCCCACTTTTTTCAAAAGTGAAATATTTTTCGAATAGATAAGACCTTATGACAACTTAGAATATACTAGGGCATTTTGGTGGCCGCTTCCTAGGATTTTCACAAGAAAATTCGAAAACAAACACGCTTAAACATGGGTTTTCTGCCAGTTTCTCAGTTTTTGGGAAATGATCTGATTTTATACATTCACCTTCAGAATATTTCGCGCCATAGAAAAAATGTAAATTTTTTTTGTAAGAGTAAATAATCTTAAGCATAATTTTTATTATTTCAATATGAATTAAATAAATTCGTAATAACGAAAATTTTACATTAACACATTTAAAAATACTTAGGACTTACTTAGGACAACTTAGGACAAACTTCACGTACGTTGCCCTTCTCTATTGTATTTCCAAAAAAGTTTAGAATAATACACCCAAAATATTTGGCAACGCTGCATCTCCATCACGTGGAACATCTCTTGGACCAATGTACTGTTCTTCTTTCTGTAGCAAACAATCCCCTTTCAAGAAACAAAAAGCTCATCAGATTACAAAAAAAACTGCTTACATTCTGACAATCGGATACCTTCATAACAAGAGACAATAAAGTAAAACGGAAAAACAATAAAAACTGTTATTATTACATACTAACAATACAAAAAGCGAAACGGTATTTTTCCAATTTTCTTACAATCTTTCTTTTTCTCTGTATAAGTAGATAGATACACTCGGCTTATAAACCTACACTTATATTGATTAAAATTAAATTAAATTTTATGTTTATTACCCTAGCAAACACTACAGATAGATTGTGTGCCATATATATGTACATACATACATAATATAAAGTACATGGCGCCTCTTTATATAAATCCATATATACATACCTACATACATAAGAAAAAAACATTACGCGATATTACATATTATGTATTGTATTGTTACATCGCCCATCATTATCTTGACATTACGATGATGAAAATGATAGGTTAGTAACTTTTCTCCGCTTTTATTTTCACTCCACACAACAAAAGAGAATACGTACGCGAATTTTACAAAAACAAAAAATAAATTTATTATGTTATGAATACTTTTGAAATTTGTCATAAAATAAAAATTAAAAACAAAAGCCAAACAAAAAATTTCTCTTCTAAAAATAACAAAACGTAAAAAAATAAAGTATTCATTTCACAAGATCATATACTCTCTCTCTCTCTCTCTCACAAACGCAAACACATCATGTTATATACGAATTTTTTATTATTATATTTTCTCGGTTCATTGACATTTTTCGGTGAGTTCGACAACACAATATTTATTTGTTTTTTTTTTTTTTTAATTTTTTTCGCTTATTTTCGTAGGTGTGAGTTTTTTTTTTATTATTATTTTGATTGTGTTTTACATATGTTTGTATGTATTTATAGAAAAAACGGAGAATGGAGAGAGAGAGAGGGTATTTTATTTCATATTCTAATTAGAATTTTTTTTTATAAATATACTCGACTCGTATGCAAAATAGTAAGTCAGTCATCATCCTTTTCACCCAATAAATTCTAACGGTATTTTACTTTAGTTTTTCTGTTGTTGTTGTTGTTGTAAATTTAAAGTAGGTATATTAATGACCTGTAACACCTGTAGAATACTCTTGTATGTACACAATATAATGCATGTATTATGCATAAAATAATCGTAGTAATAATCATGTAGACATTTTTTACATTACTGTTGTACTATTTACATTATTATGTATATGCGTTGTGTATATTTAATTATGACATCACACATTACATAGAATACCGTTATGTACACACATTGTGCGTTATTCAAATATTTACAATGTTTTTATGTAGGTAGGGTACACAGTACACAGTACATAACCGTAATATTTTTTTGTTAACCGCAAAAGTATTTTAATATAGGTTAATCGGTTTACTAATCTTTTAGCCCCTTTGGTAAAGTCTTTAGCTCAATTTTTAAAAGGCTCAACACTTCATAATTCAAAAGAAAATTGAAATCTTTGATTTGGGAGATCTCAGTTAGCTGTTGCAGCTTGCAAGATGTTTCACCAAAAATATTGAACGTCAAATTTCGATAAACGTTTGAATTTAGGCAAGATGAAATTTAATGAAAAAAATTAAAGGCAACTATTGGCACTTTTGAATTACCAATTATAACCACTTAACCCTAATCAGCATCAGTCATTTTACTTACAATTGCTACATTTTAAAAAAATTTTAAACAAATTCAATTTGACAGTTACTTAACTGACGAACCTGCCCAAGTGCTAAACAACAAAATTTAATACTGGAATTGGTTGGAAAAAATATATACAGACCCAGTAGTTTGGTGGTGTAGTTCTGTAGCACTTACCTAAGCTTATATTTCTGTTTAGTACAACCATTTCCAGTTCTAAAGAAAAACCTTTCGCAGTTTTGCCACAATTTCAAAAATGACCCAGAGCTAACATTTAGTGAGGCAGACCTGCGAAAGCATAGCTTTATTCCTTTTTAAAGTAACGCCAGATGTCGTTGGTTATATTTCTTGTTTTGAATAAAAGACGTACACAGTAAGCAAATTTCTTGACTAGTGCAGACTGATCAGGCTTCTGAATTGTCAAATAGCAAATATTGGCATCCTTTGATTTGGTTTTCCAATGGTGAGAAAAGCAAAAAATTGTACACTGTACAATTTTTAGTTGGAATATATAAAGATGATAGATACACCTTTACATTGAATTTCCATTCTACCAGTAATCAGTAAAAGAACTAAATTGCTGGACTTTTTCCATACCAAGTTCAAAAAGATCAAATACGATGTTATTTTCTTCATTTATATATAATGGAATTACTTATTGAGTGTAAGAGACTTATCGCATGCTTTAATGTTTGGTTTTTGAAAATGGGCTCGCTAGACCTTTATTCGGTATAAGGAAAAATTATTAGTAGGTGATTCTAGATCTTAAATAATATCATAGATATTAGAGTACATGAGTCTGCCAGAAACAACCCTATGCCCCCCCCCCTTAACCCCCCTTTGAATGATAATATAGTCAACGCTTAGGTTAAGGGGCAAGCACTTGCTCACCAAAGAATTTTGGAATTTGTTAGATGATTCGTGGTGCCTAACTTAGACACTTTGGTTTATCGTTTGTAAAGAATACAGGCACCAAATTTGAAGAAAGTTTGAACGACAAGTAAGCGTACGATAACTTTTCAAATTAACTTCAAACAGGATTTAATCAAACTTACCTCAGATTTTAGTCACAAAATCAATTTTCAAACGGCCCAAATTTTCTAAATTCATAAATCAAATTTTTATTTCATTAAAAATAAAGAAAATTGAAAACTTTCAAACGAAGTCAAAATTTCATTAATTTTTCATTTAAAATAAAAGCTTGGTAGAAATTGGACGGCCTTTAGTCACAAAACCAATTTTCCAAAAGGCTCAAAATTTTCAAAATTCTTAAGTGAAATTTTTTTTTCGTTATAAATTAAAGAAATTGAAGCTTGGTAGAAATTGACATAAAATATTTCAAGTCTTTAGTCACAAAATCAATTTCAAAACGCCCAGTAGTTTAGAGAGAAAAATTTAAAACAAAATGTATCCAGATTAAAGTTGGTTTATCGTTTGCAAAGAACCTCTGCACTAAATATGAAGGAAGTTTGCAGGAAAAGCAAGCGTACGAGACCTTTTTCTAGTCACAAAATCAATTTTCAAAAGGTCCAAGATTTTCTAAATTCGTAAATCAAATTTTTATTTCATTGAAAATAAAGAAAATTGAAAACGGGATACTGCATGGGGCAAACTTAACAGGATTTAATCAAACATAAATCAACTTTCAATCTCACTAAAATAAATGAAAATATAAAACTTTCAAACTAACTCAAAATTTCATTAATTTTCCATTTAAAATAAAAGCTTGGTAGAAATTGAGCGAGTTCTAATCAAACTTACTTCAAGCCATTAGTCACAAAATAAATTTTCAAAATTCATATATCAAATTTTTATTTCGAAAATTGTAACTTTTCAAACTAACCCCAAATTTTCGTTTAAAACAAAAGCTTGGTAGAAATTGACACAAAATATTTCAAATCTTTAATCACAAACTCAATTTCAAAACGCCCAGGAGTTTTAAAATTCGTTAATCAAATTTTTATTTCATTACAAATAAAGAAAATTGAACCTAATCCCAAATTTTACCAAATTTGCATTTAAAACCGGAGAAAAATTTAAAACAAAATTTGACCAAAGATTAAAGTTGGTTTATCGTTTGCAAATTACATCTGCACTAAATTTGAAAGAAGTTTGAAGGACAAGTAAGCGTATGAAAACATCTCAAACGAGATTTACTCAAACTTACTTCAGACTCTAGTCACAAAATCAATTTTCATAAAGTCTAAATTAAAATTAATGAAGATTGATACCTTTCAAACTAGCTCCAAATTTTAGTAAATTTACATTTAAAAACAAAGTTTGGTAGAAATTGAACGTGATTCAATCAAATTTACTTCAAGTCTTCAGTCGCAAAATAAATTTTCAAAAGTCCTAAGATTTTCTAAATCTGTAAATCAAATTTTTAATTTATTGAAAATAAAGGAAATTGAAAACTTTATTCTTTCAAAGTAACTTCGAATTTTACCAAATTTTCGTTTAAAGCAAAGATTGGTAGAAATTAAGCAGGATTTAATTAAACTTACTTCTTCGATCACAAAATCAGTTTTCAAAATACCCAAAATTTTCTAAATTCATAAATCAAATTTTTATTTTATTAAAAATAAAAAAATTTAAAACTTTCAAACTAACTCAAAGTTTTCATTTAAAACCATAGTTTAGTAGAAATTGAACGAGGTTTAATCAAGCTAACTTCAAATCTTTAATCACAAAATCATTTTCAAAACGCCTAAGAGTTTTAAAATTCGATAATCAAATTTTAATTTCGTTACAAATAAAGAAAATTTAAATCCTTTAAAACTAACCCCAAATTTGACTAAATTTTCATTTAAAACCGAAGAAAAATTTAAAACAAAATTTGACCAAAGATTAAAGTTGGTTTATCGTTTGTTTGTAAAGAACCTCTACACTAAATATGAAGGAAGTTTGAAGGACAAGTAAGCGTATGAGACCTTTTTCTTACTGCAGAATCTAGTTACAAAATCAATTTTCAAAAGGTCTAAGATTTTCTAAATTCGTAAATCAAATTTTTATTTTATTGAAATTAAAGAAAATTGAAAATTTTAATCGAAATTTTACCAAATTTTCATTTAAAACACAGTTTGTTAGAAATTAAACGGGATTTAATCAAACTTAACGGGATTTAATCAAACATAAATTAACTTTCAATCTCACTAAAATAAATGAAAATATAAAACTTTCAAACTAACTCAAAATTTCATTAATTTTCCATTTAAAATAAAAGCTTGGTAGAAATTGAGCGAGTTCTAATCAAACTTACTTCAAGCTATAAGTCACAAAATAAATTTTCAAAATTCATATATCAAATTTTTATTTCGAAAACTGTAACTTTTCAAACTAACCCCAAATTTTCATTTAAAACAAAATCTTGGTAGAAATTGACACAAAATATTTCAAGTCTTTAATCACAAAATCAATTTCAAAACGCCCAAGAGTTTTAAAATTCGTTAATGAAATTTTTATTTCATTACAAATAAAGAAAATTGACATTAATCCCAAATTTTACTAAATTTTCATTTAAAACCGGAGAAAAATTTAAAACAAAATTTGAGCAAAGATTAAAGTTGGTTTATCGTTTGCAAATTACATCTGGACTAAATTTGAAAGAAGCTTGAAGGACAAGTAAGCGTATGAAAACATCTCAAACGAGATTTACTCAAACTTACTTCAGACTTTAGTCACAAAATCAATTTTCAAAAGGTCTATAAATTACCTTTCAAACTAGCCCCAAATTTTAGTAAATTTACATTTAAAAACAAAATTGGGTAGAAATTGAACGTGATTCAATCAAATTTACTTCAAGTCTTCAGTCGCAAAATAAATTTTCAAAAGTCCTAAGATTTTCTAAATTCGTAAATCAAATTTTTAATTTATTGAAAATAAAAAAAATTGAAAACTTTATTCTTTCAAAGTGACTCCAAATTTTATCAAATTTTCGTTTAAAGCAAAGTTTGGTAGAAATTAAGCAGGATTTAATTAAACTTACTTCTTCGGTCACAAAATCAGTTTTCAAAATACCCAAAATTTTCTAAATTCATAAATCAAATTTTTATTTGATTAAAAATAAAAAAATTGAAAACTTTCAAACTAACTCAAAGTTTTCATTTAAAACCATAGTTTAGTAGAAATTGAACGAGGTTTAATCAAACTAACTTCAAATCTTTAATCACAAAATTATTTTCAAAACGCCTAAGAGTTTTAAAATTCGTTAATCAAATTTTTATTTCATAACAAATAAAGAAAATTGAAACCCTTTAAAACTAACTCCGAGTTTGACTAAATTTTCATTTAAAACCGGAGAAAAATTTAAAACAAAATTTGACCAAAGATTAAAGTTGGTTTATCGTTTGTTTGTAAAGAACCTCTACACTAAATTTGAAGGAAGTTTGAAGGACAAGTAAGCGTATGAGACCTTTTTCTTACTGCAGAATCTAGTTACAAAATCAATTTTCAAAAGGTCTAAGATTTTCTAAATTCGTAAATCAAATTTTTATTTTATTGAAATTAAAGAAAATTGAAAATTTTAATCGAAATTTTACCAAATTTTCATTTAAAACACAGTTTGTTAGAAATTAAACGGGATTTAATCAAACTTAACGGGATTTAATCAAACATAAATCAACTTTCAATCTCACTAAAATAAATGAAAATATAAAACTTTCAAACTAACTCAAAATTTCATTAATTTTCCATTTAAAATAAAAGCTTGGTAGAAATTGAGCGAGTTCTAATCAAACTTACTTCAAGCCATTAGTCACAAAATAAATTTTCAAAATTCATATATCAAATTTTTATTTCGAAAATTGTAACTTTTCAAACTAACCCCAAATTTTCGTTTAAAACAAAAGCTTGGTAGAAATTGACACAAAATATTTCAAATCTTTAATCACAAACTCAATTTGAAAACGCCCAGGAGTTTTAAAATTCGTTAATCAAATTTTTATTTCATTACAAATAAAGAAAATTGAACCTAATCCCAAATTTTACCAAATTTGCATTTAAAACCGGAGAAAAATTTAAAACAAAATTTGACCAAAGATTAAAGTTGGTTTATCGTTTGCAAATTACATCTGCACTAAATTTGAAAGAAGTTTGAAGGACAAGTAAGCGTATGAAAACATCTCAAACGAGATTTACTCAAACTTACTTCAGACTCTAGTCACAAAATCCATTTTCATAAAGTCTAAATTAAAATTAATGAAGATTGATACCTTTCAAACTAGCTCCAAATTTTAGTAAATTTACATTTAAAAACAAAGTTTGGTAGAAATTGAACGTGATTCAATCAAATTTACTTCAAGTCTTCAGTCGTAAATCAAATTTTTAATTTATTGAAAATAAAGGAAATTGAAAAATTTATTCTTTCAAAGTAACTTCGAATTTTACCAAATTTTCGTTTAAAGCAAAGTTTGGTAGAAATTAAGCAGGATTTAATTAAACTTACTTCTTCGGTCACAAAATCAGTTTTCAAAATACCCAAAATTTTCTAAATTCATAAATCAAATTTTTATTTTATTAAAAATAAAAAAATTTAAAACTTTCAAACTAACTCAAAGTTTTCATTTAAAACGCCTAAGAGTTTTAAAATTCGATAATCAAATTTTAATTTCGTTACAAATAAAGAAAATTGAAACCCTTTAAAATTAACCCCAAATTTGACAAAAATTTTCATTTAAAACCGGAGAAAAATTTAAAACAAAATTTGACCAAAGATTATTGTTGGTTTATCGTTTGTTTGTAAAGAACCTCTACACTAAATTTGAAGGAAGTTTGAAGGACGGACAAGTAAGCGTATGAGAAATTTCAAACTAACTTTAAACGAGATTTAATCAAACTTACTGCAGATTTTAGTCACAAAATCGATTTTCAAAAGGTCCATATTACCAGAATTCGTAAATCAAATTTTTATTTTATTAAAATTAAAGAAAATTGAAACCTTTCAAACTACCTTCAAATTTTAGTAAATTTACATTTAAAAACAATGTTTGGTATAAATTGAACGGGATTTAAAGGGTTTGGTAGAAATTGAACGGGATAAGATTGAAACCTTTCAAACTAACGCCAAATTTTAGTAAACTTTCATTTAAAATCAAAGTTTAGTAGAAATTGAACGGGGTTTAATCAAACATACTTGAATTTTTTAATCACAAAATCAATTTCGAAACGCCCAAGAGTTTTAGAATTCGGTAATTAAATTTTAATTTCATTACAAATAAAGAAAATTGAGTCTCTTCAAACAAACTTCCAATTTTACTAAATTTTCATTTAAAACTAAACTTTGGTAGAAGTTGAACTATTTTAAGTCTTTACTCACAAAATCAATTTCAAACCGCCCAAGATTTTAAAATTCGTACAAATTTCGAAAAAAAAAATGTGTTCGTGATCTACTAAACTATCGTTTTGTCGATAAACTATTTTTTAAAATTCAATCAAGTAAAGGTCCTTTAAATTTTCATTTAGAAAAGTATCGTACATTCAAGTTTAAAAGCAAACTGTACTCCTAGTCGATTCTTCTACTCGTTAAATATGTCAAGTTTCAGATCAATTTTCTTATAGATGACTCAGAATAACCTTGACCTAAATTGATGGAAGTTTGAATAACATTAAATTTAACAAACGATAAATATTTGTACTATTTTCACTTGTAAGAATTGGTTTGATTGTAATGCTTGACAGTAATTTTTGAACCAAAATACAATCAAGAATTAGACCATCCAATTGCATTTATTTTATCTGGTCCGAAGCAAAACTTCGTTTTAATTTACTTCTTTAATCGTCGCTTCAAGGTCAGTTATTTTCACCTCTGTCCACCAACTTAAATAGATTTAGGCCACAAGATATTTAAATGCAAAAAAAACATGATAAACAGCCGCCAAATTTTATTATTTGTAAAACAATAATTGCTATCAGCATTTTGATACCGTACATATTTATCAATTAAATCGTATCAGTGGCGTATATTTTTGGCACACCATTGATACGTGACGACGTTGAAGCAAAAAAACAAAAACAAAACAAAAAAACAATCGAGCATACAAATTAATAATGACAATAATTTATCGTGTGCTGTTAATAATTCATTGAACCGCGCACAGAATGAATGCTAATGCTCGCGGTCGTTTAATAAGCAGCAAACGATAATGCAAAAAGTGCATTTTGTACAATTGTGCAACATCTTTCAAGTAAAAATAAAAAAAAAGCAAACAGCACCGAGACGTTAATGAATTGTCATTTTTTTTTTTTTGAAAGTAGTTAGTTGCGCGCGGGGGTAACGTAACGTAATATTGGTTGCATCAGGTCATGATGCTCATGTTTTTATTTTGTTTTGTTTTATTGATTGATGCTGCTGATGATGATAATGATGATTTGATTATTTTAAATTATTTTTATTGCATCACATCATAATTTTGCTATTATACATTTTTACTATTACTATCAATACAACAACCTTTTCGGACTCGGTGGTTTGTTCAAAATTCAAAAATTATTAAAACATTTACGCCATTTAAATTAAACCATAATGTGTACAGATTTTCAAAGTTTAATTAGTCCTTTTAAATGAACGGCATGGCTGAACAGATTATTAAAATGGAAAATTAATTTTAAATACTGTAACCTCGTTTGAAAAATTAAAAAAAAAAAAAAAAAAAATTAATTTTAATTTCGCGCTCAAAGATCGTAATCATTAGTTTATAATTAGCATTCTCGGCGTATTACAAAACAAATGCATTCCATACACGAACGATCTACATTTAGCTAAATGCTGTCGTCTTATATAAAGAATGTCCGTGACTTTGAAATCAAAAGCGCGCGCATATACGATACACAGTCATTATTTATACACACAAGTACAAAAATATCAATCGGAAATTGCATCAAAAATGTTTTAAAAATAAAAATTTTTGTTTTTAAAAAATATTTTTAATAGCGAGAACGTGACAAATACTCTGTATAAATATTATATAGAGTGCACCGTGCGCCACGCGAGTTCAATGACATGTAAATTGCATGAACATTGCACAAATAATAAAAATTGTAGCGTATTTTTATAAATTGCGCTATTTTTTAGCCAAAAATTGTTGTCATCATCGCCGCGCACAAAAATTTTACAAATATGTGTAGGACCACAAGGGTGTGATACGATTTTATCTATACGTACGTACATACATATATACTTTGGCAGAATTCCCAAAACCATAAAATCGAATGGTTTATGTCTGTATGTGCGGCGTGGTGGTTAAAATGATAATGACGACCTTGTCGCGTCTAAAATTCATGCGAATTTGTTTACCCCGATTAAATTTTATCTCAAACTATATAACCACTATAAAATATTAGACCGGAACTATAATTTGAGATGGTGCGAATATTGAAGCTCTCAATCATATGAATCATATCAGTCACATAAAATGGAATGCGGTTTAATGTGAATTTTATCTGTTCTGTGTGGTATAACCTCTAATTCTCATAAATTTGAATAATAAATATTTAAAGAAGTTCAATTAACTGGGTTACGCGCTACACACAATGATAATGCGCGCCCGATTATAACGTACAACCAGTTTTTAATAATCAAATTAACTAATAAGACTATGGCATCGAATGTGTTTGGCATTTTTATCTAGACACGTCTAGAGATATGAAATAAAATACATGACGTATGCCATTCTCTTTATTGAACTCTCACAATCTCATATAGAAGTTTGATTTAATTAAAATTTATGTGCGTACTCGTATATGTGTTAGTATAAGTAAAAACTTAGAATAGATTTTAAATAAACTGAAACATAACAAATATGATGTAATGGCACTTTATGTGTCCATTTGTTGATTGAATAATAACAGACGATTTTATAGGCCTTTGAGAAACCGTTTTTTCACCTATTCCTTTACACAATTAATTATCAAGGGTGACAACAGATTCTTGAATCGCAGTCAATTAGGTCAAGGTCTCTAAAATAAAAATTACTTCAAAATTTCGAGATTTGTAAACCCCTAAATTATAAAATTCCTAAACCAAAAGCCTAAATTCGTAATTTCAAAATTATTTAAAATTTCCAAGTTTTTGATACAAATTTACCGTAAGCTAAACTTTTCTAAATTCTGAAAATTTGAAAAAACACCGAACAATTTTATATTCCTAACTAAAAATTCTCCATCAATTCCGAACGAAGTTTTAATGACAATCGAGTTCAATTTTTCAAATTTGGATTGGTTTATAAATTTTTGATTGTCAAATTTGAAAAATTAGCAGAAATTGAGTAAACTGGAATTTTTAGTTACGGAAATTTTAAATGTTCAAGATTTACCAATTAAAATTACTAACAATTTGGATATTTTGGGCCAACTCTTGATTTTGAGACCCATTGAAGTTGGAAGTTGTACTATTGGATCAAATTGGCCACACAGATAGTATCGGCGTAAACGAGGTCTTGATTGGATCGCCTGAGATTTTCTACACCAGACATAATACAACTGGATTCGACAAGCCAGGCTGCTGCTACCGCTCAAAGATCGTACCAATAAAAATTACTTCAAGATTTATAAACCTCTAAATTATAAAATTCGAAATTGACTAAAATTTCCAAGTTTTAAATTTAATTTAGCTAAATTCGTAAAATTTACCAAAATCACAATACCTAACAAAAATTTTTACATTAAATTCAAATTTGGTTTTACATATTTAAAAATTTTTGATTGGCAAATTTGAAAATTTACCAAAAATTCAGTATATCGGAATTTTTATTTATAGAAATTTTAATTGTACAAAATTTACTAATTAGATTCGTCGAAATTTTAAAAAAATTTTGATATTTTTGGCCAACTCTTAATTTTAAGACGTAAGCGAGGTCTCTTGATTGAATCGCCCTATAATACAACCGGATTAGCTAAGCTAGGTCGTATCGCCTAAGTGCTTAGTCTCAAAATTACCTAAAATATCCAAGTTTTAAATTTAATTTACCTTAATCTAAACTCTTTCTAAATTCGAAAAATTTACTAACATCCCGAAAAATTTTAAATTCACAATACCTAACTAAAAATTCTACGTTAGTATTCTGCTTCAATTTTTCGAAATTTTAAATTTGGATTTGTTTGATAAATTTTTGATTATCAAATTTGAAAATTTAGCAAAAATTCAGCATATTGGAATTTTTATTTACGGTCATTTTCAATTTACAGAATTTTTGAATGAAAATTACAAATTTTGAATTCTAAACTTAGAATTTTGATAATCTTGATTCGTCGAAATTTTAAAGTTTGGAAATTTTGGGCCAATTCACATTTAATATTAGGCAAATAAAATCGAAATTAACAAATTTCAAAAAATCTACCTTAGTATTTTGCTTCAATTTTTCGAAATTTTAAATGTAGATTTGCTTATAAATATTTGATTATCAAATTTGAAAATTTAGCAAAAATTCAGCATATTGGAATTTTTATTTACGGTAATTTTCAATTTACAGAATTTATGAATGAAAATTACAAATTTTGAATTCTAAACTTAGAATTTTGATAATCTTGATTCGTCGAAATTTTAAACAGTTTGGATATTTTGGGCCAACTCACATTTAGTATTTAGGCAAATAAAATCGAAATTAACAAAATTTCAAAAAATCTACCTTAGTATTCTGCATCAATTTTTTTGAAATTTTAAATTTGGATTTGTTTGTAAATTTTTGATTATCAAATTTGAAAATTTAGCAAAAATTCAGCATATTGGAATTTTTATTTACGGTAATTTTCAATTTACAGAATTTATGAATGAAAATTACAAATTTTGAATTCTAAACTTAGAATTTTGATAATCTTGATTCGTCGAAATTTTAAACAGTTTGGATATTTTGGGCCAACTCACATTTAGTATTTAGGCAAATAAAATCGAAATTAACAAAATTTCAAAAAATCTACCTTAGTATTCTGCATCAATATTTCGAAATTTTAAATTTGGATTTGTTTGTAAATTTTTGACTATCAAATTTGAAAATTTAGCAAAAATTCAGCATATTGAAATTTTTATTTACGGTCATTTTCAATTTACAGAATTTATGAATGAAAATTACAAATTTTGAATTCTAAACTTAGAATTTTGATAATCTTGATTCGTCGAAATTTTAAACAGTTTGGATATTTTGGACCAACTCACATTTAGTATTTAGGCAAATAAAATCGAAATTAACAAAATTTCAAAAAATCAAATTTTACAAAATTTTTTATTTATTTTGACTTAATCCACGATTTTGTTGGTGAGAACGTTGATGGAGACATTAAATTATGTAATCTGAACTAATGGAGCTTGTTTCCATCTTGACCTATCTTAGAGTTTAAAGTTTCCTCCTAGACAAGCTAATCCCAATCTATTCAGATTTCCGAAGAAGAGATGAATATTTTATATTTTCAAAGTTTCTTAAAATGTTTAATAAATATAATTCTAAAAAAATTTCAAAATGTTCAGTATAATTTGGGGAATTTTGAAATACAACTCTGGGCTAGCTCTACAGTGGATGTAAGAGGTGGAAGGCATCCAGGCATAATTGAAAAGAGGTGCCTCAAACCACAAGGTTTGACCTATATACATTCATATTTCTAATCGAAACAAATATTGGGTACGGCTTGAAAATCAGGTATAAATTTGTTGTAAACGTCTTTCTTTAACAAATACAGATTTTTATGATTAATTTTGGTAGTAATTTTGGTATCCAGTGAAAAAAACGAAAACATATAATTCCCACACTGACCCTTGCAGTTGTTAGGATTACTGACTTAATTTAGTTTTGCATTGAGGCGCTTGGTCCCCAAAGAGCTAGCATTGATAACACATCGACATAGACAGATTAAATAACTGAAACAAGCTAATCCAATTATATCCAGATTTCACAAGATTGAAGCAGTATCAAAATAAAATTTTGCATTTTCAAAATTTCCTAAAAAATAAGCCGAAATGTTTCTTTAATACATTCTAGAAATTTTACAAATTTTCCAGTATAACCTTGTGAATTATGAAATAACAGTCAGGGTTGGCTCGAATTAAAGAAATTGTACATTTGAAAGAGGAAAACACAATGTTTGTCCTATGTATATTCTTATTTTCAATAAAACAAATTATTGCTTCATAATTAAAACCTGTATGGCTTGAGAATATTATTCTGTGCAGAAAATACACGAAATACAATCCCCACACCGGCGTGAGTTTTGGTATCGAAAAGCTAGTCGGTAGTGACCCAAGAGTTGGCACCGACAACACCTGACTAAACTTTCATTTAAAACCAACGTTTGGTAGAAATTGAACGGGGTTTAATGAAACTTCCAAAGTGACTCGTGTAAATCTTAATACATAAATGTTTAACCTATGTATATTTATATGTCGGTAACTAATAACACTTCCGACTTGGAAATCATGCCAAATTTTGAAGATTCTAATTTACAAAATTAAAGAATTTCCAACCCTGTTGTATGTAATTATGTATCCCCCCAAAAATTCTTAAATTTACTTGAAAATTTTACAAAAATATGGAAATTTCCAACATAAAAGTAAAGAATTTTGCAATAATCATTTGGACACAAATTTTTGAGAGTAAAATTTCATAAAACAACCAAAATGTATACAGCTGGCATCGAATTATAAATCGCCCCAACAACTAACCAAAAAACAATCTCCTTCCGCTTTCCATTTATATTAAAAAAAACAGTAAAAAGTAAAAAGTTTTTTCGTTTCGCAATAAGTAAGTTGATGTCACATTTTATATAAAAAAAAAAAAAAAAAATCGTCATGTATAAATACGTGATCGCACGCGGGGGCGAAATGCTAAGTATACATACCTCGTATTGAATTTGCTAATTTTTTCTCCTGATCCGTTTGAAATAATCCCCCATTATTACTACTACTATTATTGCTATGATTAATACTACTACTATTACTATTACTACTATTTGATCCTAAAACACTACTAGAATTTATCGATGAGATCGATGATTGAATGGACGGTGGTGGTGTTGTACTATCAGCTGGTTGTTCAAGGCATGTCAGTGATGTTGTGGAAGATGTTGCATTTGTTCCACTTATATGTTGTATTAAATTATTATTGTTGTTGTTGTTATTATTATTATTCCGTAGTGATGATGATGAGGTTCTTGTTATTGTTGTGTCACCGGGTAAACGTATATTTGTACCGGAACGATTCACCACCAAATGATCAGGTACCATATTATTTAAATCACGTATATCAATAATTGATGATGGTGGAATATTATTACTATGCTGCACCATAACATTATGATGTGTTGGCGATAGACCAACATTTTTTAATGACGATGACGTGATCAACGAGTGTGGCGAATTTGTAGTATTTCGATTCGTCGAGGAATGATGAAACATACTTATATTACCAGCATGCTGTTGTTGGGCCGTTTGCTGCTGATGATGTATATTAAAAAGACGCGAATCCATGCCAGTGGTCGGTTCCTGTTTAATACATGACGAGGTTGGTGTGATGTCCGATATTCGATTACCAGGGCCACCACCACCACCACCGGCCCAATTGTGTGTAGTTAAAAAATCCGAAAAATCGTTATCCATAATTTTCGAATAGTCGTAATAGTAGTAGAGTACATAAAAGTACTATAAGGAAATAGTTTTAAACTCGTTATCACTTTTTATTTTTTAAATATTTTTTTTTTTTTTTGGTGTTTGCGTGTGTGTGTGTGTTAAGTTGGATAAAGTGGTCGTTCAGATCGACAACAAAACATTTTTTTTATTTTTTTAATTAATAATTTCACTTTCACCGAAATTTTTTTTTTTTTTATTTTTTATTTTTGGCTTAAAGCCGATTTCACTTTCAATTTTTTTGTTAAACTTTTTAACACTTGTATATGCACACAAAAACTATTTATAAATATTGTTGGATACACCACTATAAATGTATGCCAAATTTCACTATACACTACGCACTGTATATTTATATTAAATATAGTATAAATCGGGTAACAAAGATAATCGATCGAATTTTGAAAATTTTTAAATTTTGGTTAAAAATTATTTTAAAAAGTGTTAAGGCCCGCGCCGCACACACGATCTTTCCAATATTGTTGGATGATGACTAAAAAATAACCCAAAAAAAAAAATAAAAAAAAAAAAAATCGGGAAAAAAAACGCGAGTGTGTTTTGTATATTATTATAAATTGAGTCTCTGATTGAAATTTTGAGTGAAAGAGCGGGAAAGAAAGAGAGAACGACAAGCGATTTCGTGCGGTGCGGTGTGGATCACAAAAATGATTATTTTCTTTTTAATTTTTCGGGGGGCCGAGAATTTTTTTGTTTTTTTTTTCGATTTTATAAGAAAAGGGAAGACATTGGTGTGATGTATACGCAATTGGCGCTCTCTCCACTCCACTAAATAAGAATGAGTATGTATATGTGTGTGTGTGTGTGATTAAATCATTAATCAAACATATACACAACACAGACTTATGTCAATAACCTGACTTGATTTATTTATTTATTCAATTTACTCGTCGTCGTGTTAGATGTGCGCGTCATTCATCCATCGATCATCAAGATCAGGAATGTGACATGATGACAGATCAGAATCTTAAACATTCTTTTTTTTTTTTGCATTCATGTGCTGCACACTTAAGGGGTCAAGGTTGAATAATTCCCTAAAAAATTTGACACCAAAGTGTCATACATGAAAAAAATTCATATATCACACATATGGTTGCTATATGGCCTGAACTATAATACTACACTCGAAAAGTTAATTAATCACACCAATATTTAAACAGAAGAAAAAACGCGATATAACCCAACCGGAGTCGAACGTATATGCATATCTATATACAAGAAATATTTTAATGTGGTTTTGTGTATGTACACACATATAAATTCTAGAAGTCAATGAACTCTCTCTCTTTCGTCGATTATTTTTGTAAAAATATGTACATAGAACAGATATAATATACTAGTACGATTCTCTTTCTCTCTTTCTTGATATTTTTTTTTTTTTTTTTTAATATTATGAAAGAATTTAATTTTCCAACAAAAAAAAATTAATTTTTCACGTAATTAAATTACAAAACACACAATCACAGTTTTCTAAATATATAATATGTACGAGAACAAAAAAAATGAATTAAATTAAAAATTAAAATGAGAAAATGGTGGATTAAGATGAAGAAAGTTTCCAAAATAGAAAAAAAAACGCAAAACAAAAAAAAAACTAAAAGAACTTCCACTTCACACTTGGAAACACATCTCGTAAAAAACGCAACAAACAATCCCGAACTTCACTAGAATTTTCCGAATTTAATTAGGGACACAAATAAAAATGTATATGTCCAGCGCAACACAAAATTAAATCCACAACAAGGAAGCGAATCCAATGTGACAGAACTAAAGAACTAAACTGACGTATACACGAGAATCTATATTGTATGTGGATGTATTCGTTTAAAGCTGGATAGCCGTGTGTCACAACAACACCACCATACACAGCTACAATAAAATTATTATTATTTATAATTTATTTATGTAACTGTATGTACGATAAAAATTACTATGCGCATGTGTGTGGGTGAGTACATAACATATACTTCCTCATATCCACTCGCTCTCTCGCTGTACTACTGTCTGTACTTGTGTAATGTATATGGTATCCAAAAAAATAAATAAAAATTTGTATTTGTATGTACGTACACTGGGAGCAATGAAACCGAGAACCCAAAATACAAAACACTAAACAACATGACGTTGCCAAGCTCGTTCATTGAACGATTGAAACACAGTGTACATAAGCGCAATATTATACGCAAAGAAGACGACGACAAAAAAAATTGTGGGTGATATACGAAAAAAAAAAAAAACAAACGAGATAGCCGTATATTATGTACGCCAGAGATTCACATATCACAAACACACACAGAGCAAGCACATCTTCATACATAAGAAGAAAGTCAATAAATTTTGATGGATATCTTATACAAAAAATAAAGAGACTCGACTATTCTTCATATATAGGAAGTAAATAAGACAAAAGACTGATAACGACCGCGCCAAACGCTGAGATTAAGTACTTTGACACCCGATTATTATGTATTACGTATTTAACTTACTGTACCACCGCCAAATTTCTTCTGTATGTGCAAAAACAAAAAAAAAAACAACTATTCCATTCTTTTGTTTTTATTTTCGGACCGATGACCTTACCGACCAATACAAGAATAAACGAAAATCGTTAATTTGTAATTTACTTACTTACTATGACGAAACAAGATTTGGGTTTTGAGAAATGACATGACTTTCTTATTAAAAGGCGATAATTTTTTTTTTTTTTTAATTTAATTTAAAAAAAATTTTACTACGGTGGTTGCTATGTACAGAGGCTAAATACCTAATTAAAATCAGCTACTTAGATAAGACACGTGGAGACATTGCATGTAGAGTGTACATAGATAGTTTCAGAGTTACAATTTCGACATTTTGAAAATTTTGTTATAATATTTGTTATATTCCCATTCGAATTTTGTGTGAATTTTTATTTTTTAAGAATAGACAAAATGTCGAAAACAATTTTCTTAGCATAGCATGTAAATTGAATTAAAATATCGTAAATTAATAACAAATTTAATTTGTGAAACAAAAATCATAACACATTTTCGACATTTTGTCAAACATTTTGGCTTTCGATACATTACGTAACGAGAATATAAACGTATACTGTGGACTAAATGTCGAACACGGCAAATGACGAATAATACTTGCCAAAATGTTAAAAACTGCAATATCATATATCCATCATCACAAAAATCATAACACATTTTCGACATTTTGTCGAACATTTTGGTTTTCGATACATTGCGTAACGAGAATATAAACGTATACTGTGGACTAAATGTCGAACACGGCAAATGACGAATAATACTTGCCAAAATGTTAAAAACTGCAATATCATATATCCATCATCACCTCGCATCGAGCAAGATTCAGCAACTACATGAAGGTCCAGTGATTACATATTTTCGACATTTTGTCAAAGGTACAGTTCGTTTTTCGACATTTATAATGATTATTGTTCTTTATCAGCAATTTACCAGGCTTAATGGGTTAAACATTAATCATATATTTAAAAAAAAAAAAAAATATTTAGTTGCCAAAATGTCGAAAACTCACACAAACCTCCAATCCATGCCGTTTGAAAACCCCGATCCATAAAAATTTTTAATTCTTTGGCATTTTCGACATTTTAACAATTTTATTAACTTCAACAATAGCCGCATTATATTAATACAATTTTTGGGTTTCCATCATTTTTATAGTGTAAATTTTTTTTTAGGAATAGACAAAACCTCGAAAATCATTTTCTTAGAATTACATCTTCATTGAATTAATAAATCGATAATTCGAAATAAATGTAGTTTGTGGAACAAAAATCATCGGTTTAGTGGTAACATATTTTCGACATTTTGTCGTCAAACATAAAATCAGATTTTCAGTATGGTAAGTTAATGAATTCACTCATGATCATGAAATTCAGAATTTTGTTCTTAATTGGCCGGAAGCCACCAGATCCTAAAATACGCCCGATTTAACAGTTTATATGGCGCACAACTAAAAAAAAGTAAAGCGTCAAAACCTAGCAAAATATATGAAGAATAAATTGTAAATAATTACCTAATTAAGATAAGGCCCTTAAATAAACCATGTGGGAGACACTGCCTACAGTTTCAGTGAAAACATATAACATAAACATAGTAGTTTACGAAGAAGATTACATATTTGAACAAGAGAAATTTAGTAGCCAAAATGTCGAAAATGTAAAATTATTTTAGTTGCCAGAATGTCGAAAACTCACTCAAATAAATCTCTATGCCGTTTCAGAATCACAATCTGTAAAAGTTATGAATTCATTCAAATTTTCGATATTATGACGATTTTATTATAATATTTTACATTCATATTTTGTTGAAACGAGGTAATGAAAGAATAGAGAAACAATAAATGGAAAAATGGATTTTGAATTTTCTTATTTATTGAACAAGTATCAGGGGATTTATTTTTTTTATTTTGACTATAAATTGTTTACCGTTAGAAAGATTTAACTTAATTTGTTTAAAAAATGGATTTATACCACATTCAAAAATAACGGCTCATATGCTGACACCACATTCGAATTTCTAATATTTTTTCCGTTTAAATATTGAATTTTTTTTTTTTTAAGAATAGACAAAATGTCATAAATAGTTTTCTTAAAATTCTCTTTTCATTGAAAGATAAATAATTCGATAACTGGTAAGGTCAACATATTTTCGACATTTTGTCTAGTGAACGTTTTGATTTTTGATATTTGACCTAACAAAATGGTAAATAATTACCTTATTAAAGTTAGGTTCTTAAATAAACCACGTAGGAGGCATTGCCTATAATTTCGGTGAAAACATATTTTCGATATTTTGTTTTTCTACATTTAAAATTATTATCGTTCTTTATCAGCAGTTTACAAAAAAAATCACATATTTTAAAAAGAAAAATTTAGTAGCCAAAATGTCGAAAATTCGCTCAAATCTCTGTGCCGTTTGAAAATCAAAATCTGTAAAACTGTAAGATTTATTGAAATTTTCGACATTTGACGATTTTATTATAATTTTACATTCAGAACGGTGGTGATATGTTGTTACCACATTCGAATTTCTAAAATTTTTTGCGTTTAAATATTTGTGCAATTTTTATTTTTATAAGACAAAATAGAGAAATTTTTTAAACAGTTTTCATAAAATTCCCTCTTCATTGATAGATAAATAACTCGATAGTTTCTAATTTAATAAAACTAATTGCTGAAATGTCAACATATTTTCGACATTTTGTCTAGTAAACGTTTTGATTTTTGAAATATAAAATATAAAAATATCTAGTGGACTAAATATCGAAAACGGTTATTATAACCCAAATTATATTAAACATTTACATTAACCACAATATTAACGAATAATCAAATTGTAAAACATATTTAGTTGCCAAAGTACCGAAAACTTACACAAATCAAAATTTTAAAAAATAGCTTTATCCGAGTCACATACAAGTATAACATCACATTATTTAAAAAATTTGCTCACAGCTGCTAACCACAAAATCCCAAAGTTTCCATAGATTTAAAGAATAGACATAAATTTAGTAGCTAAATTGTCGAAAACTTATTTTGTTGGTAAAATAACTAAAACTGACACAAATCTCCAACTCGTTTTAATATTACAATTTGTAAATGTTTATGACTGGTCAACATTTTCGATATTTTGACGAATTAATTTCAATATTTTATTTCCACAATAGTCGTGTTATATTAATTCCGTATTTTAATTTTCATCAATGTTGGAGTGTACATAGTTGTCAAATTTTTAATTTTTTAATAAACTTACTGACGAAAATAGTTTTCGTAGAATTGTTTAGCTCATAAAATTAATTAGTCGATAATTTTTAATAAATTTAGTTTGAACAACAAAAATCATTGCTATTAAGGCTATTCGATATGTTGTCTAATGAACCTTTTTGGTTTCAAATGTTTCATCTAATGTAGCAAGGATATAAAAATACCTAGTGGACTAAATCTCGCAATCGGTTATTAGATAGTTCAATGCCCAAATGTCGAAAACTTACACAAATTAATTGTAAAAAAAAATGAATAGCTACATCTAAGTAGTGTTTAAACCCAATGTCAAAATAAAAAAAAATGAAGCGTCCGCTGTTAAATAAACGATGTGGGATTTGAGGTTTCAATGAAAACGTATTTTTGACGAAATTTGGTCTAGTGTTCATTTTGTTTATTGACATTTAAAATAATATCGTTCTTTATAAGCAATTTAATAGGATTATCGGATTAAAAATTATGTACACATTTTAACAAGAATTTATATTAATTTAGTTGACAAATCGTTTGATTAACACGATCTCTAGATGTTTATGATTTGGTTCTTATTTTCGACATTTTGACTATTTATTTTCAAAATTTTGTTTCTAAAAATAGTCTTGTTATATCAATACCATTTGTGAAATTTTTAATATTTTAAGAAAAGGCAAAATGTCGAAACTAATTTTCTTAAAATTTCATTTTCATTGATGGATTAAGAATTTAATAAGTTTGTGATCGCTCCAAATGTCGAAACCGGTCAACATAAATAATATGGAAGTTTGGCTTAAAATTAACATCAACTTATTCTACAACTGCTCCTGGTTTTCAGCACACAAATGAAGAATGTTCAAATTGGTAAACATGTTTAGTTTCCAAAATGGTCGAAAATTGAGTAAGATAATTTCAAAACTGCATGAATCGGGAGGAAATCACCAAATCCTACAACTTCCTAGATTTATCGGTTTAAAATGACGCACAAACAAATTAAAAAAATTAATCGAGATTTTGTCAAATGTATGAATAATAAATTATAGGAGAAACACAAGCCTTTGAAGCATTATTTTTAGAACTTCTCCAACAATAGTCAAAATGTTGAAAATAATCAGTTACAAAATCGAAAAAAAACTGTCTCGAAAATAAATAATCTCGAATCGAAAACATAAATACTCAATTTAATGATCCCTTGGAACCTATAAATTAAAAATATTTTTCCCTAAATTATCTTTTCGACATTTTGGCTATTTTCTAAAATGCATGGCTGGCGAATTAAAATTTTACGAAACTAAATGCTTAATGTGAAACTCTTTACGAATTAAAAATTCAAGGAGGCCTAACTGTGCCGTTCGATGTTTCTAAGGTATCTAACAAATTTAAATTATCTTTAGGAATGATAGACAGAAAAAGATTAAATAATAGACAAAATACTTTAAAATATCGTAAATATAAATATCAATTTAACGATAAACTGAAACCTACAAAATTAAATATTTTTTCGTAAATTAACTTTTCGACATTTTGGCTATTTTCTAAAATGCATGGCTGGAGAATTAAAATTTTACGAAACTAATGACGAAAATAACTTTAGACTCATTGTAAAAAATAGTCTCAAAGAAAGTAGAAATTATAATCGAAAATCAAAACAATTATAAAATATCAGGCTCAATTTCTACTCAGTCACTAAGGTAATTTAGAAAATTAGGGCTTGAGTTCCTGGTCACATACTTCCTTGGTGCCTTATGAAATTCTTCACTCTTCTTACATCTTATAAACTCTGGTTTGTATTAAAAACCCACAACATAAAATCCCGAACACCAAGAAAATTTGACAACACAAATTTACAAATTTACTAATGTCTTCTTCTCCAGTAAGGACCCTGAAGTCGCCGGTAACTTTACTATGAAGCTATTTAAACATTCGATTGAAATGACGTATTTTATTAGAAAGTCTTCGATTATTTAAAGAATAAGGGCCCTAAATCTTAAAAACTGCAACTTAAAATCCCGAAAACCAAAACACATAACATAGGCAAAAACATTTCACAAAAATTTTGGTTTGTATGTATTTTGAGAAATCTTAAAATTTGGACAAACACTAGAAAAGCGAGTTTGGGGCGTCCTTATCTTATAATGTATTTAAATTATCTTCAAAAAATGATAGACAAGAAAGATTAAATAATAGACAAAATGTCGAAAATATTTAAAACTATCTCGAAAATAAATAATCTCGACTTTAAAATATCGAAAATATAAATAATCATTTTAACAATAAATTGAAACCCATAAATTAAATATTTTTTCGTATTTTAACTTTTCGGCATTTTTGCTATTTTCTAACATGCATGGCTGGATTTACGAAACTAATGTTGAAAATAACCTTAGTGAAAGTTGAAAGTTGGGCATCGGTTTTGCATAATTAATATATTTTCGATATTTTGGCTAAATTGTAATCGAAAATCGAAACAATTATAAAATATCGGGCTCAATTTCTACTCAACTCATTAAGGTAATTTAGAAAATCATGACTTGAGTTGCTAGTTACATACTTTGTTGGTGCCTTTACTCTTCTTACATCTTATAAACTCGTCATTGTATTAAAAACCCCATAAAAGAAAAAAAACATACCATTTCAAGATATTGAATATTAGATTTCCAGTAAGATAATTTCAAAACAGCATGAATCGGGAGCCAAATGGAGAAACTTCGTTGAATGTATGAAGAACACAAACCTTTGAAGCATCAATATAATCAATTATAAAATTATTTTGAATCGAAAACATAAATATTAATTTAATTGTAAATTAACTTTACGAAATTTTGGCTATTTTCTAAAACGCATGACTGGAGAATTAAAATTTTATGAAACTATTGATGAAAATAACCTTACAGTCCCAATTCCCAAAGAAAGTAGAGAGTTAGGCATCAGGTTTGCATTTTTGACATTTTGGCTAAATTGTAATCGAAAATCGAAACAATTATAAAACATCGGGCTTAATTTCTACTCAACCATTAAGGTAATTTAGAAAATCACGACTTGAGTTCTTACATCTTATAAACTCGAGATTGTATTGAAAACCCAAAACTTAAAATCCCAAACAGCAAAAAAACTTAAAATGTAAAAAAAAATCCACTATTTCAAAAGCAATATTAGATTTTCAGTAAGATAATTTCAAACTGCTTGAATCGGGAAGAAACCGCTAAATCCAACAATTTCCTAGATTTACTGGTTTATTTGGCGCAAAAATTGAAAAAAAAAAAAAAAAAATCGTCGAGATTTAGTCAAATTTCTCATACGTTTTAATAATAGACAAAATGTCGAAAATAATCAATTATAAGATCGAAAAAAACTGTCTCGAAAATACATAATCTCGAATCGAAAACATAAATATTAATTTAATTGTAAATTAACTTTACGAAATTTTGGCTATTTTCTAAAATGCATGGCTGGAGAATTAAAATTTAACGAAACTATTGTCGAAAATAACCATAGACCCTTACAGTCCTAATTCCCAAAGAAAGTTGAAAGTTAGGCATTGGTTTTGCATTTTCGACATTTTGGCTAAAATTATAAAACATCGGGCTCAATTTCTACTCAACCATTGCGGTAATTTAGAAAATCACGACTTGAGTTTTTACATCTTATAAACTAGGGATTGTGTTAAAAACACACAACAAAATATTTTATATTTTTTTTTTATCTGTATGTTTTTAAAATGTAAAAACAAAAATTCACGAAAATTTTGGCATTTCGTGAAATTCTCAAATTTGTAAAAATACTGCAAAAGCGAGGTTTTTTGGAGTCGATCATCCCATCTTCTAAGGTATTTGACGAATTTAAATTTTTGAACACAAACCAACGTCTTGCCATTATTTCTCTTTCGATATTCGTAGAGCACGCAACAAATCAATTCGATCCAAACCGATTTTTGATGCGATATTAGTGAATGGCGTTAACAAATACTATTATTCGCCCTGATGGTATCGGTTATAAATAATTGACAAATGAACCATACACAATAGTTCAATAAACTATCGCGTCATATAGTTCAGCTAGATCGCTGATAAAAACAAAATTAAAAAAAAAAACAAATCTAAATTACAATTTAGAAAGGAATATCGATCTATACATACGTAAAAAATTGATTAATAGTTGTTTTTGTCGCGCATTTAATAAACTATGCGTGGCCGTTGACTTTGCTACGTATCCTACTCATCAAAGTATATATGCGGCCACAAAAATATGTTACCTGAAACGAGACCAAATTTAAGATACATTAAATTATTAGTGTTCATATGTTAATGTGCCCGTCGTTGGTCTAACACTAATTCACTATTAAGTAAAAAAAAAACAGCACGTAAAATAAATTTTCGTCAGTTCATTGACATCTCGCGCGCCGTATTATTTGTACATAACGATGTTTATATAAATCGCCAGGTAGACGCGCTTTTTGTGTTAATAATCGATCACAAGCGAAAATAAAAAAAAAAAATAAAAAACTACCAGAATCTCCAACAAAAACTATAAATTATCATCATTATGTGCATTACATATATACATTACGAAATTCCTTAATTATTACGTAATCGAGTAGTGCGGTATGTATTTGTATGAGTGTAATGTACAGGAATTCTCGTACTTTGTGTCCCCGTCAGACAATATGACTGACAATAAGTCTCCAACTGATTAATTTCATTTTGTGTATTGTTATCTGTTTAGTGGTAACTAAACAAAAAAAAAAAAAAAACAAAAAATTTTTTTTACACAAAATATGATTCTCTGCGGTCGGTCATTGGCCTTTCTGATATAACATTTAAACGAAACGAAAACTTTTTTTTTTGTTTTTTTTCAATACAGTTAAAATACTAATACACATCTATACAGAGAATAGGGAACACAATAATTCTTATCAAACACAATTAAACATCTTCAAGATGATGAGCAAGAAATATTCATTTCAATTGAGAATAAATGTTTGTAGAAATAAATACCAATACTAGGACGAGGAAAAAGCAAAATAAAAATAAAACACAAGTCAATCACACTACTCAACTTACTGTTACTCATTCATACACCGCTATCTATATACAACATTTTTTTGTTATTTAGTTTGTTTTGTACTCACTTTTGTACTCTCTGAGCACTTCGTGTGTTGTATCTTGTATATAAATGCGATAAAATCACATGTGTGTATACACATTCACAGTTTATTTATATATATGGATGTACGCTCCGAGAGCGAATTTAATCGAATAAGGGAATTTACGAAAATTTCAAAACACTTTCCCCTCAAAATATAAATATATAAAACCATTATTGAATCAAATTGCATGTAAGAAGGCGATAAACAATTGAGAGTGATGTGATAAGAGTATTTTTTTGCGTGGCCCAGTGTAGTACATAATTAATGAATGTGTGTGTGTGTGTGTGTTTATTTATATATACTCGAGAGTTGAAAGTTGAATGAGACACAAAATAAACAAATTTATTTTGGTTATTGTTGTTGTTGTTTTTTTTTTTTGACGAAAGGTGAATTACCCCTTATCGATAATATGTATTCAGTTATAGTAAAATATGTATGTAAATTTTTGTACATAAGACGACGACTGGTATATAGGAATTGAATATTGTTTTCTTCTTTATTTTTGGCGGGTGGAATAATAATAAAAGTGCCCACCACAAATGAGAAATTGATAAATCACGCAATTTTTTAATTAAACCAAATATTCGGTATAGTCACTGGTGTGTTTTCGTTGGTTGTGTATTGTGTTTTGTGGGAAGGAAAATGTTGGTTTTGAATGATGATGATAATAGGGTTTGTTTTTTGGACAAATGAACTGAGTTCAACGAATTTTTGGACAGGTCATTTATAATACTTTACAAAGGCCATTCATTAGAATTAGAATAGTTTTGTTTGCCTATAGGCGCAATGTATTTTACGTAGACCATGACTAGGGAATGAAATTTTTTTCATTATGTCTTAGAAAAAGGTCGTCGAATATATAACGGTGTTTAGCACATTGAGAATTTTTCATGCAAAACCGCACTTTGACGAGCTAAGATTATAGTTAACACTTAACCCGTTCAGTCCGGGTGGTTATGGAGAATAACCACAAATTGTGAATCCGTTACATTAGTTATCATTTGGTATGGTACATGGAAAAACAATTTCTGTTATGACTCAAACATAGACCAACGTTGCAGGTCGAACATTTCCATAAAGCTCTACGCGGTTCACGTCTGGTGCTAGATAGAGCACATCTAACACTGTTACATCTGATGTTGGTTGCATAGACATACTGTTGTAAAATTTCCGATATTTTTAAATTTGGTAATGTTATCGGTAATATTACCGGTAACACGGGTAAAATAGGTAACACACTTTTTATTCAATATTTTAATTCCAATTGACACCTGGACAAAAGTAGTAGGATTTTTAAATAAAACACAAACGGCTTATTATTCTTTCAAATATATCATTCTCTTCAATGAAACCTCCTTTTGGATAGAATACACTTATACCAACGTTTCTTCCAGTCTTCGAAACAATTGTTAAAGTCTATTTCCGGAATGGCCTATAAAGCCTTCTTTGATTTCGCTTGAATCTCTTCAATCATGTCAAAACGATATCCCCGGAGCGGTTTCTTGAGTTTCAGGAATAGCCAGAAGTCAAGGGGAGCTAAATCAGGCGAAGAGTAGTTGCGAAACAATATGGGTCAAATTTTTGGCCAAATAGTCACGTACAACCAATGCAGTGTGAAACGGCGCATTATCATGATGCAAAAGCCAAGAGTTTTCTGCCCAAAATTTTCGTGATGTCAACAAGATCTCTAATTGTCAATCGATTATTTTTGATCACCAAATCCTTGACTTCCTTGATGTGGTTTTTCATTTATCATCCTCGGCCGACGCATTTATCATCCTCAGAATCAGTCTTACTTTTCTTCAAGTAATCCTCTTCTTCAGACGAATATGATTATGCAGTTTCATCCATTAATAATAATTTGAATAACTTCATCTTCTTTATCCACACTTCCTACGTTCGATCTCGACAGGTTTAAGTAATGCAAAATGTACGTTAGTTTTCCTGCACGATCAAGAGTCAATGGATTAGGTATAGATTGCTCACTTGCAACCATAAACGGTCGTGAAAAAAGTTCACTTCGAACATTGTAATGCGCCAAAGGCTCATTTATTTTGTTGCCCTTATATTTTTGTTCCTTACATTTTGGGTGAAGTTCTGCGACATTAAAAATAAATTTCGTCGCTTCATGTTTCTGGGAGCCCGTGGGAGTTGCAAGTCTCCTATCGGGCGCGTCCCCAGGTGGAGGATAGGGGGATGCTCTCACCGGTTCACCGGCGAGTAAGTGGGAAATAAAATACCACTCGAGGACCAAAACTTGCAAGAAGCGTCTGTTCACCAGGAGGTGCGGCTTCAAACAGCGTCTCCTCATGCAAGAGGCGGCTGATTTCTTGCCTGGCAGTAGGCGTAAAATGCTAAGGGAAGGACACCTTGATCAAAAATCAACCATGGGTAGCGAAGAAGAAAAATTTACGGTGCGGGGATCCAGACACCCAGTACCGGCAACCTTTGGGAGTGAGCGAGTGGGCTCCCAGTCGTCGAAATCCATCGACCACAATGCCTCAGCAGTTGTGCACTTGGCAACTGGGACAGATAAAACTACAAGCACTGCTATTACTTCTGTGGCAAATTTCGCTGCAGCAAGTGAAATAACGTCATTGCAATATCTGGCTGATTCTTTTCCTGTTATTACTGGAAGCACAGAACAAGATATAAAAGTATGGCCCTTTGGTGGAAGAAGTACGGCACTTCGTAGAACACCACCTTCAACTCAACCGTCAGCGAGTACCACAATGCTGAGTGAACTTAACAAGGAGAAGGAAAATATCTCTTCTAAGAAGTATACAACTCTCAAGCAAACTTCTGAAGTCACGCAAAGTACACAAACAGTTAAAATAAACAAAGCGGAGTTAATAAATGAAGTTGTCATGTTAAAAAAAAAAAACATTATGCTAAAGGAAATAGTAAATAAAAATAAAAACGCAGGAAACTCAGCATTAATGAACAACCAATTTCAAGTACTCAGAGAACAAGACGAATATCACACTGATGAAGATGAGCTTGAAAGCGAAACCAATTGGAGAAAACAGAAAGCCTACAGAATTTGAGCCAATTCAAACCCACTTTAAAAATGCCAATGCAATTACTGCACCAAAAGTGCATGAGCCAGAAAAGAAGAAACAGGTCCCACCCCCGATCAATATACTGGGAATAACAAATTACGGTATTATTCAGAAATGGATGAAAGAATTAGTACAAAATGACTACCAAGTAATATCGCTCAGTAATAATATCTGGAAAATAAATACAACAGAGCCTGAAGAATATAAAGCTCTAGCTAACAAATTAAATGCTGATGCTCACCAGTGGTACATTTACGAGGATAAAAATGATCGTTCAATTAAAGTAATGGCAAGAGGTCTACACCCAACTTGTTCAAAAGAGGAAATCATTGAGGACCTGAAAAACAGAGGCCTGAAAATAGTTCATGCAGTTAACATCATCAGAAAAGAGAGACGATAAAACAGGGAGGGAAAGGTTGAAATCACAACAAGAGGTATCCCACTTTTCATGGTAACCTTCGGACAACCAAGAAAAAATCGAAAATATTTATAATATTAAGGCTATCCTTAACCTCAGAGTTAAAATAGAAACACCGAGAAAGGTCACTCGACAAATTCCGCAATGTAAAAACTGCCAAGATTATAATCATACACAAAAATACTGCCATGGAGAACACTGCACAATTTCCCGAAATACAACACCGAAGTGTATCAACTGTAATGGCCAGCATCCAGCCAATTACAGAGGATGCGAAGTTGCAGTAGAACTGCAAAAAATGAGTGATAAAATACGTAAACCAGTTACATCAAGAAATGTACAAACTATCAAAAAAACCACGGAGCCAAAATCGTTGACTCCTAATGTTAACTTACAAAGAGAGCGAGTAAATGAAAACGTTACTTATGCTCAAATAGTTCAGCAAACAGAGCAGAAACAGACTAAAGTGGATCTCGTTTTACAGGGCATACTGAGAAATCTAGAGAACCTCAACAAAAGACTTACTTCGCAGGAAATGAGCCTGCAAAACGCACTAGAAGGAATGAAATCACAAACTAGTTTCAATAAAAGAGTAGAAGAAAACCTTGATCGAGTGTATCAAAATATAAATTATATAAAATCGAGTTATAAACCAAAGAAATGGAATGCAAATGGGCTATTGCATCACATTCAAGAACTAGATATATTTTTAAACAGGCATTATATAGATATACATGTCTTATATCAGAAACTTATTTCACCAAAACTTCATTCTGTAAAATAAAAGGATATAATTGCTACCATGCATTACATCCAGAGAACAAAGCTAGAGGTGGATCAGCTATCCTCATAAAAGATTATATTAAGCACAACGAAGATCTTAAAGTTGAGAAGCTTTCCATGCAAGTCACGACAATCAAAATACAATTAAACAATACTAAAATCTGCAGTATCTCAGCAATCTATTGCCCCCCAAGATACAATCTCAAACAAGTAGATTATACTAATCTTCTCAAAACACTAGGAAGTGTCTTTTTAATTGGAGGTGACTATAATGCAAAAAATACCTAAGTATTGGGGATCACGGTTAACGACCGCTAAAGAAAAAGAACTGTTTGCAGCAGGCAAACAACTAAAATGCGATTTTCACTCGGGCGGTACACCAACCTATTGGCCCTCAGATATCACTAAGACTCCAAATCTTAAAGACTTCTTTATTACAAGAGGATTTCAAATAATTATATCCATATAGAGAACAGTGAAAGTCTATCATCAGATCATTCACCAGTAATTATGATACTTAGTCAAACAATTATTATGAAAGAGAGCAAACCAAAATTAACGAGCTTCAAAACCAATTGGGATCTCTTACAAACACAGTTAACAGAAAAAATTAATCTGCAGAACCCAATACAGGGACCAGTCCAAAAAGAAGACGAACTAGATAAGCTCATCCATAATATCCAAAATGCTGCGTGGGAAAGCACTTCAAATAACAATCAGGAAATGAAGCGCAATGTTAGCTATCCAGAGGAAGTGAGAGAACTTCTTAAAAATAAAAGAAAAGCACGGAAGAATTGGCAAAAGCATCGAAACCCGAAAATTAAAATATCTAATAAAAGACATTAAAAATCAGTCAGTTAATAAATTCCTCAGCACTCTAACTGGGCAAAAAGATACTGATTATTCATTATGGAAAGCAACAAAGAGCCTTAAAAGACCCAAACTTCGGATTCCTCCAATTAAAAATAAAGAAAATTGGACTCGAAATGCTAAACAAAAAGCAGATTTGTTTGCAAATCACCTTGAAGAAACATTCCAACCTTATCCAAAACAAACGGAAGAGGAAAATATTACCTCGATAAATAAATAGGATGAAATAAAAAGTACACCTATAACATTGAAAGAACTAAAATGGGAAATCAAGAATAATCTGAATGCGTCTAAGGCTCCATAGGATATGATCTCATAACGGGTCAGATAATAAAAGTGTTACCGGAGAAAGCGTTGAGGAAACTAGTGCATATAATCAATGCAGCATTTCGACTAAGATATGTACCAAGACAATGGAAAGTTGCAGAAGTAATTATGAAACTTAAGCCGAAGAAACCTCCGAACGATAAAGTTTCATATAGGCCAATTTCTCTGCTACCAACATTATCGAAACTATTTGAAAAGGTTCTTCTTAAAAGATTAAAATCAATTATCGAAGAAAGGAATCTTATCCCCTCACATCAGTTTGGATTTAGGGAAAAACATTCTACGATAGAACAAGTACATCGAATTACTGATGTAATCGAGAAATCATTAGAAAGCAAACAAATATGCTCAACTATATTCCTTGATGTAGCGCAAGCATTTGACAAAGTATGGCACCAGGGGTTAGAATTCAAACTTCACCGAGATCTTCCGGAGCAATTTTTTCAAATTCTAAAATCATACACTTTTGCCGATGACACGGCCATACTTGCAACAGCAAAAAACATCAATGACTCCACTAGTAAATTACAGAAGGCTACTAACCTAATATGTAACTGGACAAAGAAAGGGCGAATTAAATTAAATGAAGCAAAATCAATTCAAGTAAACTTTATAAATCTAAAAGTTAATCATATACCAATAATGATAAACTCGATAGTAGTACCGCATGCGAACACTGCTAAATATCTTGGCATGACTTTAGATGCTAAACTTAGATGGAAGTAACACATAAAAAAGAAGAGAGAAGAACTAAACATAAAATTTAGAAAAATGCATTGGCTCCTAGGGAGACAATCTGAACTGCCGATTCAGAACAAACTGCTGTTATACAAACAAATTCTAAAACCTGTATGGACATATGGTAGTCAACTTTGGGGTTGTGCCAAGAGGACAAATATCAATATCATACAAACAGCTCAAAATAAAATCCTGCGAAGTATTGTTACCGTGGTACATTCGAAACGACAACCTCCATCGAGATCTAAAGATCGAGTTTGTCGCGGATGAAATCAAGAATCATGCAACAAAACACCTACAACGTCTGCACCAGCAGCATGAAAATCTGGACATACGCTATATGCTGAATACCACACCAACAAGAAGACTGCAAAGAACCAAACCTTTGGACTTATCGCGACCAGGAGGTCAGTAGACTTACCGTGGTAAAAAATCTGAGGAGGAGTTACACGAAACGGGAGATAATCACTTGATTGTGCCTACTAATCAAAAACTTTATTATGCAATGTAAATTACTAAATGGGTACAAGACTCAGTCATAATAAAAAAAAAAAAAAATGTTTCTGTGATTCCGTAAGACTCTTTCCTCGAATAGCTGGTTCAAGCAAATTTGCAGGAAAATGTAGCTGTTGTAAGCATTTTTCGGCCTGTGATTTGAGAATACTTATAAGTTCTTCGTAATTGGCGCATTTATTTTGTTCAAAAGTTTGTTTTATTCCAACAAAACGGTACACCACTTTAGGCAAAAAAGTAAGCTCTCAAAAATATGGCCATTTAGCAATCGTAGGTAGTGCACAGTGAACAATTTCGAATAGGAGATCGTAGATGCCTTCATAACTGACTTCACTTCGTCTTCGATAGCCAGCACCTTCAGAGCATACCTGATGTATCATGAATATAGATCAAATGTAGCATGAAAAATGTGCGATTTTCATTTCCGAAATCATCCGTACGACTGACTGAAAATTTCAAACTGTTTATAGACTGAATCTTGAAGATATCGACAATTAACAAGTTAAGTCCATGACAGATACACCCATACTTGGTAATATATGGATGGGTTTTGTTAACCATTTTTCGGGACGCTTTATTGTTTATTTATTTAGATCTATTCTACAGTTAATAACTTAATGAATAGTAAAAAAAAAAAAAAAGAATTATTTTAGAATAAAAAGAAATAAAAAGAATACTAACAATACGGAACATTACCTGAAAAAACGAAACTTTAAAAACGTAAAATGAGATTAAAAATTGCAATTACTAATTGCCTTCCGAAAATACACTCTGGATCTCTCAAAATGAAATAAATTGTAAAATTCATTAAAAATTCTAGCCATTGACTTGGTTGGTTCATTGGAACCATAATTCGTTCTATGAAAGTCAACAAACAAAAATTCCCTTGGACGCAAGCTTCTGGTAGGTACATAAATGCTCCAAGCAGAAATGAGTTCAAGACGGCACTAAGAGATTCAATGCGGGCACTAAGAGATTCACTAACAAACAAGGCAGAGGCAATTTTTCGGCGTTTAACCAACGTATCAATGTGAAGCACTCACACCGAATCACATACGATGGGAGACTGCGCACCTGTTCCCACATAGGTAGATGACGATCAGATAAATGACCAAGCTCCTGGCCATATAGATAGTAAAACGTTTCTGAATAGATTCCAATCTTGCAATATACACATCATGATGAGGATACTAAACCACTACAGCATATTCAAGGTGAGATTTTACTAAAGAAGTATATAAAGTAACACACGAAAATGCATCCATAAAATCCTTTGTCATTCTAAAAATAAAACCTAACATAGAATTGGCCTTTTATATTATTTTATCCATGTGTAACGCAAAAGTTAATTTCTAATCAAACAGAACTCCTAAATCAACAGTTGAAGTTACTCTACAAAGTAGATCTCCATCAAAATAATAATTGACAATATTTGGATTGAGTGTTCTGAAAAACGACATCACCTTACACTTCTGTACATTGATGAACAATTTATTCTTAGAGCACCAACTAGACAATATATTAATTTCAGATTGCAAAGCCTCAGCCTCACTTACAGATTGAACATTTACAGAATTTAAAAATATTAGGAATATCATTCAAGAATAAAAGAAATATAATTGGGCCTAAATGGGACCCCTGAGTGACCTCCTGAATGACAATAGATATAATCTGACTTAACATCATTCAATAGAACATACTGCTTCCTACCAACTAGATAAGAAGAAATCCATTTAAGAAAATTTGGATCAAGACCAATAAGCGAAAGTTTTTCAATAATAATTTTATGGTCGATTGAATCAAAAGCTTTAGCAAAATCAAAGTAAATTGAATCAACTTGGGCGCCTTTAGATTCAAGTGACTCAATAGTGAATTTACTAAATTGCAACAGATTGGTTGTCGTAGATTTTCCACTGGTGAAACCATGCTGGAAACAAGAAATTATCTCTTTAGTATGGAATAACAAATGTTTCGACACAATTAATTCAAAAAGTTTTGGTATAGACGAAAGAATTGAAATACCACGATAATTTGATATATCAGAACGTACGGTTACCCTTTTTGTAAATTGGAACAATGTGAGAAATTTTCCAAGCTGTAGGAAATTGTCCAGAAATTAATGATTGGTTAAAAAGATAACATAATGGAGTTACAATATATGAGCTCACACATTTAAGTATTGACGAAGGTATCCCATCAGGCCCACGTACATCATTAAAATCTGACAGATATTCATAAATGTCATCTTCAGTTATTGTTAGGTATGGAATGTTAAATTGGCAATTACTAACAGTAGGGTCGCTATCATAGGATCCGTAATTAACTTTATACACCGATTGAAAGAAACTAGCAAAACCCTCGCAGATTTCAAGAACCGTGTTCAGTTTACCTCCATTAAAAAGCCAGTTGCATTACGTTTTTCGTTAACAAACTTCCAAAATGTTTTAGGGTTTTGTTTGATATTAGTTTCAATCACACTTATATACTGACAATATTTAGAATGAAATACAGATTTAAATTGTTCACGAAGATCAACAAATTTGGATTTATTAAGTTGACAATTATTGGATCTGAATCTATAGTAAGCTCTATTTTTACGGTTACGTAAGTTGATCAAATCAGAATCAAACCATGGTGGGTAATTATAGTTACGTTTTTTCCTCAAAGGTACGAATTTATCAAAAGCAACAAATAGTAAGTCATTAAAATTTTTTACATTTTCATTAACATCATTGGCTCGAAAAAAATCATCCCAACAAATGCAACGGAGATATTCAGAGAGACCAGGTGTGTCGCATTCCTAAAAATCATAAAACGAATCATCAAAAGAAAAAAACCGACATTTATCATTTCGATTTCCAACATGAAATATAATCTCGAGGGAATTATGATGAATATCATTTTCCTTGAAAGATGTCAAAGACTCATGAACTGACAAATATTCCGTATTATTAACAAAAATTAAATCTAAAAACGAATTGTTATCATTACAAAATAAATTAACTTGTTTGAGATTGAAACTGAACAGTGCATCCACCACCGCTGCATCATTTGCAGATAGAATATCCGAAGGGAGTAACCCCAAAGACTCAACTTCACTATCAACCAACCAATGAATATTACTTAAATTAAAATTACCTAATACAACTAAAGTATCATTATAATTAATTATATTAACCAATTCACATATACTATCTACATGACTCAAATAAACATCAGTAGGTGAGCTAGGTGGTATATACAAAACTATAAAATAAAATAAATTATTACAAATTAAAACTTTGACACATAAAAATTCAATAGAGCCACATCCAGGTACTACAACCAGCTCACTTTGCATAGAAGAATGGGCTGCAAACAGCACACCACCTCCACTTTCAAATAGATCTATCACATCTATAAACGACAAAGTCATCAGAAAAGAACTCATTATTAAAGATTCCCTCATGAAATCCAGTTTCCACAAGAGCAAAAAATTGAAAATCCGTTGAATAAAAGAAATTCAAAAATTCAGCTGACTTAGACGACATACGCCCAACATTACGATAAAATAATCTCGGAGACGTCAAATTATAATGATTAGTTTGTTTATCAAATCGACTGGCATCAGTTAAAGAGTTGGTTGGTTTCGTTGAAGAACGGGAAAATTCGATTTATTGGTTCGTCCCTTATTAAAAATTACAAATTCTTTAATTAATGACCCAGCAGGCCAAGAAGTAGGTTGTAATAAATTCTCAAAATCAGTAACGTCCACATATAATTTAAATGACGAAAAATTACGGTCTGCATCATTAATCCGTCGAGATATAATACGCTGGCAGTTTACATCCTCAATGTTAAATTTATCTTTAAGATAATCCAAAATTACAGTTTCGGAAACATCTTTATGGAGTAGAGAAACAAATAAAGTTTTACGTGGCTTCACAACCTGGAGCGATGAGACCAGATCACCAGTGCCAATAATAATTGGTCGCTCAGAATGAGGTTTAATATGATGTGCAGCCCCACTATTATGAACATGATGAGAAGCTTGAAACGACAGTGGCGATTTAGTATTATTCTTCGATTGATCCCGATCATGATTGATTGAGTTTGCAGATGACTTAAACACTTGACCATCAACATCACTAGCATCGATTAACGGTTGATGACCAGAACAGCAATCAGGAATATGGTGAGATTTGTTCAAAATCTCAGTAATCAGTTTGTTAATAGCGGCCACATCCGCTTCAATTTTCTTTATAACTAAGGCCTCTGCAGCTCTATCAGCAGCCAGATCAACCTTTTGCCACAATTTCGAGATGTTGTGATTAATAATCCAATCATTACAGCCATTACAGAAATAACAAATATTCATAAATTTTTTTATGGAATTATTGGCGGTTCGATCAATACCGGTACACTCCAGGTGGAATTGTTTACCACAAAAACTGCAGGGAACTATATCCACAAAAGTAGATCCAAAGGATTTAGTACAGCTGTTGCATGACATTATGTAACCGGAGAATTATAAATTGAAAGTTTATTATATGATGTGTATTAAAACAGATAAAATTTGACAGTTATTTAATATTAAGTATTACGATTTATGATTTATTAGTATGAAAGGCAGCACCGTTCGTTCCATTGTCAGTAATAGGTACAATAAAATTATAAATCTCGACGTCTTTTAACACCGCTTCAACTTTCTCGAAAAGCAACTTTAAAAGGCAAATGTCGATTTTCCTTAGTAAGTAGATTTATAGAAAAAGGCTTTGGGTGTATTGATGACATAATTTGTTATGTAGTCCCTGCTTATGTTCGACCATACATCGGTTTGCAACGTCAGATGCACCGGACCAAAACGACTCACCCTTCGACGCGATGGTACTCAAGGCTCAACAACTTGGAATTATTTCTGATACGCAAGAAAACTACATGAATGTTCATACTCTCTGGTCTTGTCTGAATTTGCAATGTATTAACACAATCATTGCTACTGATCTGAAACTAGCCAATATCATGACTGGTGTTATGGCGCATTCTTGCCATTTTCCGTGTACGTGGTGTACCGCATCGAAAAACAATTTAAATATGTGCGGAAATTACAGAACCATCGGTACCTGTCGTGAAAATTCAGAGGTCTTCAAAACTACCGGCAGTAAAAAAAACTAATTCCAAGAATTTCCACAGTAACATCCACGAGCCTATATTTACGGGAAACCCAGACACGCTGATCATCAAAATAATCCTTCCACCTGAACTTCATCTGATGTTGGGAGTTAGTTGTAAACACCCTGTATAACCATATGCTGAAAGAATTCCAGCACGATGCCGAAGAATGGGCTAAGTCCTGCAATATGTTTCCAAAGATTTCGTACATGGAGCTTCCGCTTTTGCTGGAAATGCCTACAAAACTTTGTTAAACAGAATAGATATTCTTCGGGCAAAATTTACCATCCATTGTTTGAAGTACTATATACGAGGGCGGATTGAAAATGAAGCTACCTAAGTAGGAAAACAAAATTTTTTTTGCCAAAAACCATTTATTTCTCAACATAGTCTCCATTTAATTCGACACATTTAGTAAGACGATATTCCAACTTTTTTATACCATCTGAATAATACGATTTCGGGAACCCCTCAAAATACGCGTTAGTTTCGATAATCACTTCTTCGTTTGAGATGAATCTTTGTCCTGCGAGCCATTTTTTCAAGTTTGGAAACAGGAAAAAGTCACTAGGAGCTAAATCTGGACTATAAGGTGGATGATCAACCAATTCGAAGTGTATTTCACGTAATTTTAGCATCGTATCTAATGCTGTGTGAACCGGTGCGTTGTCTTGAAGAAAGAGCACTTTTTTCTTCTTTAAATGTGGTCGTTTTTCCTTGATTGTATCAACCAATTGATCCAATAATGCACGATAATACTTTCCTGTGATTGTGGATCCTTTTTCAAGATAATCGATGAGCAATATTCCGTGTGCATCCAAAATATAGTGGCCATAACCTTGCCAGCCGATTTCACTGCCTTTGCCTTCTTCGGAGCACTTCCACCAGCTTCCACCCATTGTGTGTAGTGGTGGACCCACGTTTCATCAACAGTAATTAATCGACGCCAAAAATCAACAGGATTACGCTTTATCATGTCCGAACACCATTGTGAAGTGGTCTGTCGAACTCGTTTTTGTTCGACACTGAGCAAACGCGGCACCCATCTTGCCGATAGCTTTTTCATATGCAAATGTTCATGAAAAATGTTGAACACACGTTCATATGATGTGTTTACCATTTCAACAATCTCACGCAACTTGACTCGGCGATCATTCATAACGATATCGAGGATTTTCTTGATATTTTCTTCAGTAACCACCTCTTTTGGCCTTTCTGTTGATGGTATTGTTGCAGTGCTTCTTCGGCCGCGTTTAAATTCAGCAATCCAATATTTTACCATGTAATCTGACGGAGCAGACTCACCGTAATGTTTATCGAGCTTTTATTTTGTCTCTTTCGCCGTTTTCCCTTTCAAATAATAGTGTTTAATCACTGCACGAAATTCGTTTTTTTCCATTTTTCAAGAAACACAAAAGTTGCTTACTTCAAACGACTACAACAAATAAACTAATCTATGAATTTGGGTCAAATCTTAACAGCTGACGTTTGACAGATCGCAATTTCTAAAAAACAAAAAATTTTGTGTTTGTGCTGCCATCTAGCGCTAGGTAGCTTCATTTTCAATCCGCCCTCGTACATAGTTTCACTACTAAATTAAGAGTTGTTTGATGCTTCTGTTGTTTGAAATAATCTTACGCTTTTGTTACCATAAATATATAGTTACGACAGACATTGGAAAAATGTGTCGCCAAATTCTCAGTAACCCTAATCAAACACATCTTAAGACAATTTTATGATATTATCCTAATGATATTCAAACTTTGGAACTGCAGACGGTTAGTTACGGCACCACTTCTGCACCTTTTGTAGCTACTAGAGTTCTGAAAGGAATTGCCAATGCCAATATAAATAAATATCCCATAGCATACAAAATATTGAAAGATTTTATGTAGATGATTGTTTAACTGGACGTGACATTTTGCATTTAAGTTGGCTTAAAATCCTATTTCTGATATCTTACAGATAATTGTTAAGACAAAATACTCTTTTACAAAGAATTTGGCAAATAAATGTTAGTTGGGTTAAATTTTAGAAATTCTATTTCTTTAATTAAAAATGTCTGCTTGGTCCCCTCACATTTCGCCGAATAAATAATTGAATTATATAGCTGCTCGTTTATATGGTTGCCGTATGAATCCTAAAGGCTGTACTGTAAAATTAATCGCATGTTTTTCCAAGTGGCACCAATATAGAAAATTTTGTCGAATTACAAGCTGACTGATCGAGTCACAAAATGTACATTTGAAATTGTGTCAGATATGAACAGAGTTTAAAAAGATTCATATTTCGCCACAGCACTCCAAGCATTATTTGATCAGTTAATGGTACCAATTTCGTTGGCGCCAATCGTAGAACTAAAATGTCTGTACTAGTTAATGAAAACGGAAAAGAATTAATTGATTTTGTCTCACTTGAAAGAACCGAATTACGTTCGAAAAAACTTTCCAGATTACAAAACGTCACTAAAATGTTTCAGTCGTTTTGGAAAACATTTTCTGTGGAATACCTACATACGCTACAGCAAAAAAAAAAAAAAAAATGGAGACGTCAACGAGAAAACTTTGAAGAAAACGGGATTGTACGGCCTTGATAAGCAGCTACCTATAACTCAATGGCTAATGGGTAAGATTGTTAAAGTTGATCACAATACTTAGTTTTTTATTTGTAGAAGACAACTTGTTTATATGCACGGCTAGATAGATACACATTACACGGGCATATCAAGCCAATAGCACCTCTTACTATACCGAAATAACAAATCTCCAGAACTTCCGTAATCTTGGCAAGGAGATGAATTGCATTGTGCATTAGAAAGGCGAAGAAGAGCAGAATCATATAGACGGAAAACAGGTGAAAAAATTTTACAATATTATTTTCAAAAATTATCGTTTTGTAATCAAGCTGGTGGTATGAAGAATGACGAAATTATTGAGCTAATCGTAGAGGGATTACGTGACAGTCGATATCACAGTTTCTTAGGACCATTAAGAAGATATGATAGACCGTCCGAACTTTTAATCGATTTAAAAGAAGCTGACAATTACTACAGGATAGAAAAAAATCAAGCATAAATAGTTCAACGAATCAATACAATGGAGTAAATCAGATGCGTAATAAAACGAATAGCATCAGTTCAATACGGCGAACCGATGGTACGGATACAGCTAATGTTACGAAAAAACTAATTTGTTTTAAGTGTGGTGGAGAGGGTCACTTTGCCAGGAACTGTGGCACGAATAAATTGCCTAACAATCCTTCAACTTATAATTCATCGAATGGAAATCCAAAAGTGTTACTTGTACAGAAATTTTTCAAGAAAGCAGAAATAAATGGCGAAAGCATAGATTGTTACATTGACCTGGGAAGCAGCTGTACAGTTTTAAGAAGTGATATTGCAGATCGAATTGGTGTAACCTTTTACGAGGACGAAAATCTTGTTAAATTAAAAGGTTATGGAGGTGGAGAAGTGCAGCCAGTCGGTGTTACAACTCTCGTTCTTAAAGTAGGCGATGTATCAGCGAAGGTGAAGGTTTTCATAGTGAAACCTGAATTCCAGAGTGTGCCAATCTTAGTTGGGCATTCATTTACCGAACAACCAAATGTACATATTATCGCTAATTCAGATGGCCTTATTATTCAACAATGGGAGGATAGTGGTCTTAACAAAATTGGGGTACGATATAGTACCGGGAAAACAAATCTAATCGCAAAGGAGACTACAGTGATACCCAGTGGCTATGTAGGTCACATTCAAGTAGCAACCGATTTTGAGAGGGATGAAGTTTTGCATGTTGACAATCGTTTACAAGAAAATGGAACAGCTATCCCAAATTGTGTAATACAGTCAACGAAGAAATCATCTATAGTTCCAGTTGCTAACTTCACCGATAGTCCGATTGATATGAAGAAGGGTTACGTGCTCACCAGAGCTATGGTGTTCATGCCCTATGACGAAATTAAAGACGCTTCGAATTATAATAAGAATGAACGCCAAATTGAAAGCCAGCAAATATTTACAGACGATGATAATTCCGAAGTATTGGAAATTATTAACAAGTACAAGGATGTAGTTTCGACAAATATGAGTCAGTTGGGTCTAACTGACAAAGTTCAAATGGAGATTCAACTAAAGGAGTCAAGCACCGTCTTAGTCACTATGAACGAGGGAAAGTACAAGAGATGATTGAAGACTTAAAATCAAATGACGTCATCGAAGATTGTTCATAAGAATACGCCAGCCCTATAATATTGGTCAAGAAAAAGACCAGTGAGTATCGTTTATGTATAGATTACAGACAATTAAATAGTAATACCGTCAAAGATCATTATCTCATTCCTCGAATAGACGACCAGTTGGATAGGTTAGGAAGAAAGAGCTATTTTACGAGTTTAGATTTATACTCAGGGTATTATCAGGTCCCCGTTTCAGAGAAAAGTAGAGATAAAACAGCTTTTATAACGCCGGATGGGCATTACCAGGGCCCTATTGCACCAACTACTTATCACTTATTACTTATCAACTTATCATAAGTTAGTTTTTTTGATAATGATAAGTGATAAGCGTTTCACCAAAAATAACAAAATCTCACTCACTTATCAATTTGAAAACTTATCAAATGTTGATAATGATAAGTGATAAGCATTGCACATCAGATTGTCTATAACTTATCAATTGACGAATTATCAAATTTTTATGATAAGTTGTAATGATCTATCATATACAAAAATACTATGAATGTGATATTGTTTGCAAAATGTGCTTTTCGCACATTTTATATGTTAAACAATGGTTTTGTATCTATGTATATAGCAAAACAGTTAAAAAAATTGTTATTCTGTAATTTAATAACAACAACAAGGTTGCATGTATATAATAATACATGAAGAGAAACCTTTCTCAATTGAGAGTTCTTATTTCAGTGTTTAGAATCAATTGTAAAACTTTTATTTTGTTGCTTTTAAAATAAATTCTCTTTTCTAACTGTAAATAATTTTTCAGCAGTACTTAAACGTAAACAATTTATTTTCATAACAAATGAGTTAAGAGAATTCCTATTAACAAATAAATTGAATTTAACTACATTTTATAAAAATTGTAATCGTCATGTGCAAACCAAAACTAATTTTCCACTATTCGTCTCGTCCGCTTATGAGCACGACAGTTGTTTCTTTGCTTTATTGCATCATTAGGATTTTTTCGCATTGGTGGGATAAGCCAATCTTTTAGGGGAAGCACTATCACCCAAAATCACAGCACCGAGGAACGGGCAAAAACAAGACTCAAAATTCCTAAATAGCCTTGTATATGGCAATACTCTGGAGTCATGGACACTACCTGGCCAATTTGAATTTAATGCATAAAAGCTGTGGTCTGGGCCACACACCATCATTGCATCCAGTGAATATTTTCCATGTCGATTCGCGAAGTGTTCTTCATTGACCGTAGGTGCATCTATATTAATCATTGTTCCATCGAAGCAACCAGCTACCTGAGGGTAACCACCCAACTCAAGGGTCGCTTCCATGGTGCAAATTTGCTCCGATTTTTAATAATACGTGCTCAATTTGTTCGTGTGACAAACGAAAATATTTTATCACTCGCGAGTCCAGAGAATATTTGGTTCTGGCTTTCACTACACGATTTCTTCTTTCGTTTTCATCCTCGAATAATCTTTCGAACCGACGCATTTATTTATAAAAATTATTTTTTCGTTTAATAAATTTCAGTTTTTGTTCACTAAAGTTGATATAATTAATGCCTATATTTGATAGTTTTTTATCAATTTTAAAATATCGAAAAACAACTGTCTTACCTCTTACTTTGACTTAATATAATAATTCATTAGAATACAACAAAATAGCGGTATAAATTTTGAAATTAATATACACTTGAAATACATTGATTTGAATAATAAATAATTTTATTGAAAAATGTGTTTGTACTCTTTTAAAATTGAACAAAAGTTCTCATCTTACCAATAACAGAAAAAAAAACGTTTTTAACAGACTTCCGTCATACCACTAAAATTTGTAGCTCTTATCAATTTTTTTGAGTAGTGAAATTTTTCTTATTGATATTTTTGATAAGTTATCATTAAAGTAGTCGATTATTGATAAGTTAAAACTTTTGGTGCAACAGAACTACGAAAAAATTATCAAAAACCTCGAACTTATCGCTTATCAAAATATTACTTATCATTTATCATTTCGCAAATTGGTGCAACTTAATTTTGATAAGTGAGTGCTTATCATTTATTATAACTTAATTAAATACTTCTCAAATTTCAATTTGGTACAACAGAAAATTATCAAAAATTATGATAAGTTGATAAGTAATAAGTGATAAGTAGTTGGTGCAATAGGGCCCAGTTCAAGCGTATGCCCTTTGGGCTTTGTAACGCCCCGGCGGTATTTCAGCGTTTAATTAATACGATTTTGGGTAGATAACGATTTAGTGTAGCAATGGCATATCTTGATGATATCTTGATAGCTATGTTATCCGAGAAAGTTATCTGACAATCAATTTAAGCAAGTGTAGGTTTTTGATAAGGAAAATAAATTATTAGGGTTCGAAATAAATGGGGATGGAATTCAGCCGGGTTAGGTTAAAATCGAGAGTTTGGTCAGATTTCCACTACCGAAAGATCAAAAGGATGTTCGAAGTTTTTTGGGCCTCGCAAGCTATTTTAGACGTTTTGTGAGGAATTGTGCTGTTATAGCGCGTCCACTTACAGATTTATTATCGAAAAAGTTGAATTTCACATGGGGAGATTCTCAACAACAGGCGTTTGAGTCGATTAAGAAGGCACTTGTGTCATCGCCTATTTTGAAGGTGTTTGACCCAGCATCAGCTACGGAATTACATACCGATGCGTGTGCAATAGGCCTTGGGGCAGGTGTGCTTCAAAAACAAACGGATGATAAGTTACATCCAGTAGCGTACTATAGTAGAAGGAACTTGAGGCTTTAGCTATTATTAGTGCCTTGGATAAATTCACAATATATTTACTGGGAATACCGTTCGTGATAAGGACTGATTGCAACAGTTTAAAGTTGATGGAGTCAAAGAGAGATTTAAATCCGCGGGTCGCGAGGTGGTTCATGAAATTAATACTGTTCGATTATAGGATTGAGTACCAGAAGGGAACAGTTAATAGAGTTGCAGATGCCTTTTCAAGGTATCCTATAGAAGATGAGAATATAATGTTAGGGATAAGCGTAAACACTGATTGGGTAGCTTGTATGCAGAGAGGTTGTACGGAAATAAAAGAGATCATAAAAAACTTGGATGTGAATAAAAATTTAAAAAATAAATATACGGTTTATAAGGGTAGATTATATAAAATTTCGAAAGAAAGATGGAGGTTATACGTTCCAGGGGAATTAAGGTCATATCTGATTAACGAGGCTCACATCAATGTGTCACATATGGGTGTGGACAAAATATTGTCAAAGTTAAAGAAAACATACTATTTTCCGACAATGAGAGAACAAGTTTCTAAGTATATTAATAGATGCATTAATTGTCTTTACTATAAAGTCCCAACGGGCAAACCTCAGGGATTCTTGCATCCACTTGACAAGGGGAACGTTCCGTTCGTAACGGTTCATGTAGACCACTTGGGACCGTTTGTGAGAACTAAAGACAAAAGAAAATACGTCTTATGTATTGTGGATGGGTTTTCCAAGTTTACTTGGCTTAAAGCAGTTAAAACGGTAGAATCAGTGGAAACTACGAGTACATTTTTAGAGTTCATGTTCTGTTATGGGAGGCCGCAACGTATAATTTCAGATAGAGGAGGTGCTTTCACGGGAAGGCCATTCTTAGAGATGTGTAGGAGCTATGACATCCAGCATGTCAAGGTAGGATCACATACACCTCGGGCTAATGGATAATGGACCTGGTGATATTTTAAACCGAGAAAAGGATTACAACAGATATACGTGCATATTTGATTTAATTTGGAGTTTTAATTCAAATTTGAATGCAGCTTGCGAGGAAGGAAATATCAAACGAAATTGTCTCTATCCACATTCCATTACAATTTAGTTACAATGAAATGACGTATTTACCTACCTTATTGCTTTCGATTTTATCGATTTTTGAACAGCATAAAGAATGAAATTATTAACCTCTTATCAATTCCGCCAAATTTTTTGTAAACAACTTTTATGATACCAACCATCACAACTCGTGTTTGTGCTCAAATTCGCAAGAAAATACCAACCAGACTAAAAATAAACTGGGCTATTATCAAATGATGTCAAGGTTTTTGTTTGGCTTGCGATCAGGTACAAAATCGCAAGTACACCGATTAGATAAGTTCAGATTAAAAAATAATAAAAAAAAATATGAAACCGGGTAAATGCAGTTAAAATAAAATGTTCAAGGTTTTTTATTAGTCAAAAATATGCCCGATTTCACCTCAATTAAGATAAGATGCGCGCGCGCCCGCCTGCAAATAAAACCAAACTTTTTTTCTAGGAATTCGGGGAACTAAACCAATTGTCAATAACATTTTGTTTTATTTGATTTGCGATTGATTTTATTGATAAGCTCTGGCTTGTTAAACATAACAAATTAAAAATTTATATGTAGAATAAATTGCCTTCGTCTACGCAGTGTCATTCTTTCAAATTTGAAGTGGCCGGCAATTTGAAAAAAAAAAAATAATAATAATTAAGGTAATCGGTGCGCATATCGTTTAGTTTTGTTAAAAAATATTTTTAGACCACCATTACTATTATGAAAAAAATGGAGGTGTGTCAACTCAGAAAATATGATTAAATCGGCATATGCTATAATGGCAACTCGTCAACACTGATTGATTATAATATTGTTACTTTGTAAAAGAAGACGGAATTTAACACTTAACGGTCGCGACTCTTAGATTTAAATTTTTTCATGGCAAATTCCTTCATATGTACCGAATTACGGTTAACTTAGTACCATTAACTGGGAGTATCTAACCGTCACACGGAGTGTACAAAGTTGCATTTGAGATTATATTTTTGAGAGAAAAACAACCGTATCCGTTAAGTGTTAAAATAAAAAATAATGTTCAACCACAAACATTAACATTTTGACCTTGATTGTCTTTTTTGTACGCAAACTTGTTCGATTTTGTTGCACAATCATTTCCAAAAATTAGTTTAGCGTCACTGTTAAGAAATAGCACGGCTCCTTTCTCTCGGTCGAAAATACCCAATTTTACCTAAATCGGTTAAAAATTAGTCAAGTTCCATTCCTAATTGGATATATTTGAGAATTTTAGCAAAAAATCATTTTAGAATCCCGTTTCAATCCCTCATGCCAAATTTCATAGTAATCGGTTAAGAAAGTTTTGTACCAACTGGCCATATTCTAAGAAATTGTCTGTTTACATTCCATTCCACATTCCATGGCCACATTCATAAATATACATTTATTGGGCCGATATTCTTTAATCCATTTGTGGTGTAGAGAATACATATGTATATAACTAAGTCGACCCCAAACAACGTAAAAAGCTGGAATTTGTAAGTTTAAAAAATTAAATTTTAAATCTAGAACTAAATTTTAGTTAGCGGAAGGGAGGCTTGCGGGTAGAAAAAGCTGTGAGTGAGGAGGTCAAAACGATAAAATTTCTTTAATTTAGCGAAGAACAGAGCCAAGAAAACAACTGCGAGAAATTACTTTGAAGAAATACTAAAAGTAGCACAACGGGTATATGGGGTCAGCTTGGTGGTTTGGCGTCTATTGGAAGAGGGTACCAAAGTTGAGAAGATTAATCTACCAGCTCCGTAACCTTCCAGTAGGGTGCGCCTCCGTGAGAAGTTCTGGTCATGTATTAGGCAGCTGCGTGATGGGTACAATTGTGTAAGGGGTAACCTGTTCAAAATTCGCAAGTGTACGTGCTGCCCCCTCGTGACAACCACTGGTAACTAAGGCCATTTGGCACATTTTTGGCCATTTGGCACAGGCTAAAGTACGGCACTAAATTAGAAAACCCTAATCTAGCTGATAGGTTAATCGGTCCAAAGTATGCGGACTCTGGATACCAGGCACTCTCCAGTTTTATTTATCCTTCCTGTAGTAAAATCAAACGGAAGACGGGGCAGGGGTAGGAATATACGGGAGTGGGACAGCCCTCTCGAAGCCCTTAGGTTCCAATGCTACCATCTTTCTAGCGGAACTACATGCTGTAGTAAACATCTAGGAGAGAGAGCAATAAGCCCAAATAGTATGTATCTCGTACCGGCTGGCAGTATTATCAAGTTCATTAAGAACCTGAATATTGACTGGACGAATAATTAAGCAGGGTCCAGCACAATAGATCTTTTAGGTCGCAGTGCGAGGTCGCTTATCGCCCACATGGCTCTTCAATAATAATAATAATAATGGGGTCAGCTTTACTCATGTATATAGAGGCAAGCTATAAAGCTTAGCATTTCACATTCACAAGTAGACTACCGTTTAAAGGATCAAGGTTCAACTAGTCCAGGCTTGTCCAGGCTTGTGATAATAAAATACAATATTCAGGGAATTCAGGCGTTTCGTTAAAATTCAAGAAACCGTCAAAATTCCTCTTAATTTCATAAAATATTCTTCCACTGACTTTTCTGGATATTCCTTCGATTGAGGACGTTCGATTACAAGAAACTGTGCTTACAAAGCAACCTCGACTATTTTCTCAAAAAATTCTTGTCCCTTTAAGCAAAATATTCAGAACAAATCTTTCCGGTATTCTGTCCTAAAAAACTCAAGAAAAGAAAGCTGAAGAACAAAAATCATTAATCATAAGGCCGTTTGGGATAGGCTGGTAAGCTGGTTTATTACAATAAGCTCGTAACCATCTTATGGTAACATTCCAGTGTCAGTCAAAGTTGCCAAAAGGCAGGAAGAAAGGTGTGTTCTCATTCTCTAATAATCGATTAAGCGAAGAACGGAACTAAACGGAATACACCATTTCAACGTTTAAGTATTTTGCTATTGATACTAAATTTGAACTTCTGTTTCATCATTCAACCCGTTCCACATTCGCGCACTTCAAATGAAAAACGAGTTTTGGAATTTTTTAGTCCTGGAGTATTTTAGATCCAGTTTGTATATCTTTAAACAGGCCGTCTTAATTAAGTGTGGGCTTGACAAACCAGCACTTACCATGTGAAGCTGGCAAGCACAGCTTCTATTTCATTCAGGTTTTTACAATGAACCTACGTTTGATTAATTGTACATTCCCTCTTGAAATAAAGTAAAGCTTGCATCACCGTAAATAATCGAATCATTTAGAGCTTTAGTCGCCGCTGCTTTAGTTATTTGATTAGCCCTTAAGGTTTTGTTTGATAGGCCAATAGGATCACAATGTGTTACCAGTAAAAAAATAGAATTAATAATTGTAATAAGATCTCGCTCAAGGATAATTCTTGTAGGATATCACACTGTGAAATCCACCAGTTCCATTGTTCAAGAATAGCATTCATTTAGCCACCTGTTGCTCGCCATCGGTAAAACCGATACTGATGATGTCAAATAATTTTTTCTTCAGATGGAAATTATTTTTCGTCTCGGTACGATACGGGACGTACACATCGTACACTTTAGCATTTTGTAAATGGTGGGGCAAATGCCAGAAGTAATTTGCCCACAACTTGGGGCGTCAACGAGTAATGGCAAACTGTATAGAGTAAAATAGGGCAGCAAGAAGCATTAGAAGAGAAATGCTCAAAATGTAATACGAAAAGCATTAAGGAAGGGAACAGCAGCCTCAAGGTTGTTATTCTAAGATCGTAGAATTTTTTTTTTTATGACAAACACTTTAAGAAGTAGGCGACAATACCCAGATTTACCGCGAAAATGAAACAAAAACAATTAATTTGGGCGGAACTTCATCAAAGCTATTCAATTTAGGATTGGATTAAAGTACAAATAATTTGTTTAATTTTGCCCTCCTAAGTTTTGTTCTGCTGCTACTTCCATCTGATATCTCGATTTAGTACCTGAGGTTGCTGTTCGCTTCTGTATTACCTTTCTCACAGTTCTCTTCGAGCGCTTCTTCTTGCGTCACATTCCTTTTATGCACCACGAAATGAAAATTCGAAATTTCAACCTAAGATTTGAAGCATTCTGTGAGATGTGAGATATCAGAAAACTAAAAAGAAAAATAGTTGAACAGAAGCCAAAGCAGGCTTAAATTTTAATTTACAACATTTGTGATTTTTTGCATTTGTGTTTTTTGCTGCTGTCAGCAGGATTGCTTTTTCTCCATAATCATTGAAATAGCGCGATACTGGCCATTATCTTACAAAGTTACAGTACTTCGTTTCGTGCATCTCTAACCAATGGACTCTAATCGCTTAGTTAAAGGCGAACGAAATGAGTTGCTTCAACAGAATTTTACGAATTTTTGAACGTCTTTGCCGAACTAAACGAATCAAGCGTTTTTCCCAATTTCGTTTTTGACCAGATCTTCACTAGATTTATAGTTGATTGTAAATAAAATTTAATACCAAAACCAATAAAAAATGGCAAACTCTGAGTGAAATTTTAACAACGAAATCACGAATCAAATTTATTTATTCCAAAAATGACCAATAGGGCTGGTTAAGATGATTGGCGAGCGGAGCGAGGAGGGCGGCTCAAAAGTCTAAAACCGATAAAACCGGAGTTGGGAATTCAAATCGATTATTGATTTTTAACATTGGAGGTAGTGCTTATAGAAACTCAAGACTAAAATGAGGGTAATCCAGATCGGTCACGACTTAGTTAGTTAGTTCAATAAAACTAGGCTATTTTTAGCGCTCGATGCTCTCCCAGCTCTTTCGCAGTTTAATTTTCAGGAAAGAAAAGGAAAGTTTTATTTTCAAAATCAGTTGAAAAGTCCCTTTTGTAGCCCGCCCCCATCGGTATTCAACCACCATTAACCATTTTGTCGTTCGGCCTGGTTACCCTGGATTTTACTTAAGCATTTTGAAACACATACCTTAGTAAAATATATGTTTACTGTGCCGATTTGGTGCATTGCAATTAACTCAATAGTTCAAAAGGACATCGCTATCTTTTTGGCAATGTTCAAGAGTATTCGGGAAATCGTTGGTTTAATCTTAAAACCGTTATCTTTCACCTAAAAATGGGTGGTTCTACGATGGTTTAATTTAAAGACAACACTTGTTAAACTTAACGGTCGGTAAAATATGCTGTTGGGGCTGTATCCCTAACTCCATTTCCTGCTGCGAAGCTTTTAACTTTTAATATGGCTATAGATTCCATCATTCTTGGCACTAGAAATTAATATTTGCTCTAGGGGGGAGGGGCGGGGGTTTCAACTTTACGCTAAATTACTGTCGGTGGTTCCTCTCATCGGAAATTCTGTGGAGTTCGCAGGATTTTCTTAGAATTGTATACCCAGTACACGGTTTAAATCCCTTAATCGATGCTGGTAATGGTTTAATGACATATCTAAAGAGTCGAGTGTTTACTATTTACTCATTAATATCAACAGCTTGTTTACTGATGAACCAAGCACCATTGAGAAATAGATTTAAACATCTATCTGAATATTTAACAAAACCCGTTTCTTAACAGTACGAGTTCGTTTGAGAGAGCTAAGAAATAGATTTTATGTCGTGGTTCCATACGCGCTTTAAAGACGTAACGTTTAACTGCGCTAATCTAACTCGACATTTCGCAAGTTTCAAGTTTACTTGATAGTGTTGTTGGTAAAAATATGCATGCAGGCATACCAATCGCAACGATGATAAATGCTTAGAAGGTAGTTAGGACAGCTTACGAACAATTCGACGGTCAATTTTAATTTTATCAATGTCACATCTTAATAGAACATCATATCAGACTTACGAGATTTTCTTTAAAATAATTATAGATCATAGTGCTTCATGCCACGACTGTAGCAAGATTTTAAATGGGCGATTATTAGCACTTCGACTGCAAGAATGCGCTATATGATGAATTTTACGACCAGTTTGCTTGGGCCCATCGCTTGCACTTTCACTGCCTCGGTGTCGAAGTGGAATTAATTAATCTTCAACATTTATTCGTGTTCGTATTCGCAATCGAAAACCTTAAAAGCGCTTTGAAAACCGTCACAAGCGTAAATGTTCTTCCGTAGCTAGGCTGTGGTTTTTGTAATTTATTAGAGCAAAAACATCTTTTTCCACTTGACCTTAATTTTCCTCAGCTTTTATAAGAGTTGACAAGGTATGTAAACTCATTTTCTCCAGGACCGACTTGTCAAACTATTCTTGACAATCCTGTCCAACAGCAATTTCAACTTCGCATTTTCGTTCAAAAGCCGGTTAAAGTTCATGCAATTGTCCATGTTATGAAATATTTTCTGGAATCAACATCGGTATAATTGCAACTGCTTCCGATGAACCCTTGGATAAACCTTGACGATTTATGATCATCCACAGATCGCGATTAACAAATTTTACACGGAAACCTTACTTCTTATCGTTGGAACAAAGAACTGAACATGTCTTTAGAAGTTGGTAGCAGATATAAGTTACCTCCGAAGCACGAACATGGTAGCATTACGTAGTATTTTTGAAGGTCACTTACTTTCAGATTCGTGAACACTAAGGACTTCTTGATTGATTCAAACATTGATTCATACTATACGTACCATACCGAAGGGATTACGAAAACTATGTTAAAGTTTTAGACTTAACCGGTAATTTGTTGTTAGGGAGGCCTGTGAAGTTTTTAAATCTAATACGATTCCAATAAGAATAATAAAATCATATGGTATTCCAATTAAAATGTAAATGTATTGGAATTTCCATTAAAGTTTTTGAGTATTTTGTCTTGTTGGTCCAATACCAAGCAGTCTCAGAGATTTGAGCACGGTTTGGTTATGTAAGCACATTTTCCAAAATTTTTCCAAAGCGAAGAGTTGGGTGATTTCTGTTGAAGATGATTAGTGGGGTATCCAATAGCGATTATCAAGTACCCGGGTACTCGGATATTTTGATCCTTCTGCGAATACTAGACTCCCCAGGTAATTTGATCGATTACCAAGGTAATTTGATTCAGAGGCACGAAATAACTCCGTGGGAATGGCGATGTATGACGAAATTATTCCCTTTTGCAAAATGTGTCGCGGATTTTATTCATATAGAAAAAGAATTAAATTGACGCGAAATAAATTCAAATTTTATCGGTGAAATTAAGAATTTAACACACAAATTAGAAGGTTGAAATACAAATATTGTCATAGAAAGTGAAAGGAATGTAACGTCTTAAAATAAACTTGAACTAAAATGTCACACATACAATACACTTACAATCATATGAATAGGTTCACCAAAATTTTTGAATTTTTTTGAAAAACGGTCAAATGTTGAATGGCTTTTTGAATTGTGAAATTAAAGAGTACCATCATTATGTAATTAAACAAGAACATTTTGTATTTTGAGAGACCCGTTAGCTTTTGTTTTAGATTTAAAATACATCTAGCAATAAAAAATGCATCATTAGAATAGGTTCAGTTCTATTTTTACTTCGTAAAGAGGTAATTCGTTAATAGTTTTCAACAATGACAATAAAATGGGAAAAGCCTTGAAGAAGGATACTCCGGTCAAAGTATTGGAAACAAAATACGTCGAAGCTGCAACCTCATCAATTCATATTTAAATGACAAACAAACTTATGGAAGGCGCATGAAAGCTAATGTTAGCGAATCTAAATAGGCGAAAAATGATGAAAAAATATTCCTAAATGGCAAGCATCGAGAAAGTCGTTTGCTATTTGTAAAAGAAGTGATGACTTGGTCTGAAAAGTAGAGAAAAGTATTACTGATGGTGGTTTGGCGTCTAATGGAGGGGGAGGGGAGGGCAAACTTGAGTAGATTAATCTATCAGCTCCGTAACCTTCCAGTAGGGTGCGCATCACATAAGCTGTTCTGGTCCTGTATTAGGCAGCTGCGTGATGGGTACAATTGTGTAAGGGGTAACCTGTTCACAATTCGCAAGTGTACGTGCTGCCTCCTCGTGGCAACCACTGGTAACTAAGGCCATTTGGCACAGGCTAAAGTACGGCGCTAAAGGAGAAAACCTTAACAAAAAACCCTAATCTAGCTGATAGGTTAATCAGTCCAAAGTATGCGGACTCTGGATACCAGGCACCCACCAGTTTTATTTATCCTTCCTGTAGTAAAACTGGGTGACCTACAGTCGATTTGCAATTTACAGCACCTCTTAAGAGTAAAATCAAAGGGATGACGAGGCAGGGTAGGAATATCCAGGAGTGGGACAGCCCTCTCGAAGTCCTTGGGTTCCAATGCTATCGCATTTCTACTAGAACTATATGCTATAGTAAACATCATAGTATGTATCACATACCGGCTGGCAGTATTATCAAGTTCATTAAGAACCGGAAGAGAGGTCGCAGTGCGAGGTGGCTTATCCCCCACATGGGCCTTCAATAATAATAATAATAAATTACTGCTGAAGAGAAGTTAAATTTTGATAGTCCGGACTTTCTTCTCCAACATTTCTGGACCACTTTTCTACGTGGATATTGGGCCCGATTCTGAAACGTTAAAATTCATGTTATGTTATTTTATATCGCTTCATATTTAAATTTGTATTGAAAAAACAAAAATAACATAATATAACATAAAATTTTGGAAGGCAGAATCGGGCCTATTATTCCCAAATTTCGGAAAATATTTGTTTTAACTGGTTTAGTTTAGATAAAAATGAAAAACTGGTTGAGTTCAAATCGAAAAATTGTCCAAAAATTGTTTTTCGCACGATTCCTCACAATTAGGGCATCCAATTTTTGTCCAAAATATCAATACCGGTATTTCGGTATTACTTGACGACAAAACCGGACACCAAAACCAGCTAAACATAAACGTAAGTATCCATACGCACACATGCGCATTTACACACATAAATGTGTGTACTCATCAGTGCTGTCGCTCTGAAAACTTTAAATGGAGTACGTTTCAAATTTTTAGGGGAGTATTTCTTGTCGGAAGGGAGTACTTACGAAGTAAAATAGTTATACCTTAAGCCTAGTACGCTGTTCAAGTGAAATGAAATTTTCACTGGTCTCCAAAAATATTAAGATAAATCTGATTTGAAAATTTAGTATGACGAGTTTCGTAAATATTTAATTGCATATAACTTCATGTTGCCTCTGACAGTACAATAAAATTCACAAATACAATAAAATTCACTTCGATAGTTGTTTATCCTCAAAACGCAGAAACTGAAATGAAATTGTAAAATCTTCACATTTATCGTCCGGGGGCCCTATTCTCGAATTCCACAAAAATTTTCCACATGTGGACATCTATCAAAATCTATGTAATTATTGACGTTATTTCTTGACGTGATTTATTGACGTAATTTCTTCACCTGCTTATACCCATTCGGAAATATTCCCTTAGTACCCAAAAAATTCCATAGCGAAGTAGTACCGAAAAAATTCCATAGTTTTTATGAATTTTGGCAGATGCCCGCATCTGGAAAATGAATGTGGAATTCGAAAATAGGGGCCCAGGAAAATAAAAATGGTGAAAAATGTTTAGAAATAAAATAGAGACATTTGTATTTAAATACGAAAACTCCCATTTCGCTAGCTAAACTGCTTACCACAAAGTGAAATTCAGTGGTGAAATTTTCATTTTTCGTTTTCGCTTATGTCATTTTTATATGAGAAATTTCATTTCAATTCCGCAGCGTACCAGGCTTTAGACATAAATAATTGTTGGTGTTTTGTGTTAGAAAAAAATCACGATCCAGCAAATTACACTAAAATTGATTTTAGTTTTTGAGCCAAATTTGAATATTAAAAGAAAACTGTTTTATTTATTGGCTTCGAGCAATTTATCTAACACGGTCACAACTCTCCACGAAATCACAGATATTTTTAGATTATCGTTTTGAGATTTTTTAGTTTTTCTCGTAGATAAGAGTTCCGATCAGCGAAACCGTAAGCGAAATTGTTAATGTTTAGCTAATTTCACCGAAATTTTATATGGTAAATGGAAAACTTATCTTAAAGCAACTTAAGCTTCGAACCCTATTCATTTTCAAAAGCGTAATTTTAGCAGAAATGCGAATTCAGACATGTCAAGTATGCAAACATGTACGTCATTTTCACAAAGTTAATTTTTGAGAATTGGAAGTTATTATGCATATAATTTAAAGAAATGTCATAGCCAGAGAATATCACAGTAGGTACCTAGGGCGACTAGGCCAAAATGACTAAACCTGGACGAAGACTGAACAAATCGGCTTTGAAAAAACAGGACAGTTATTAAGTCTCGAAATAAATTCGAAAAAATTGCTATATAAAATTGGTTTGGTGAGGACGACTGGTTAAAAAAATAACACGCACGTGGTGAAATCTCTTCTAGAAAAACTTTAAATCTGCTAACTTGATATTAGTTAAGTCAGATAGTAAATTTCAATGAAATTTATGCATAATCACAGCAGTTTCATTTGTGGCAGGGATGGAGTCAGTCTTAATTAGTCTTAAATAAAATATGGCCATAATTCAACAAATATTGCAAGACACTACAATGGTTATTAGAAAAAAAAAATTGGGGAAATAAGATTTGCCAAAGAAAAATTTGATTTTACTTTCATAAACACTCCAGGCCTTTACAACATTTCCAGGTTACAGTTACCAAAAGGAACATGTTTGTCAATGGTTGTTGGTAAAATTGTATATCTAAGTTAAGTCGGTTCTGAAAATTTCTTGGGTCACCACATTTGGGCTCGGATATGTTAAATAAAATAAGAGAATTGAAGAAATATTGTGGAACACCTCTAATATTTTGGTTGATGCCATTTATTAGAAACATTGTTTAACCAATTTTTGGTATTTTTACTTAGACAACCAATCAGCTTCAAATGGAACTTGGTGGAACGTTTGTGAATGGATTTTAATAGAATTTATATCTGAGATTTGAGATGTAAAGTTGATTTTTAAGCAGTTCCTAATATACAATTTATTAAATGCGGCTCTGAAATATTCTTTCGGCCATATCATCTGGGATCGGATTTCTTAATTAAGGAATGACTCAAATTCAGAATATTTTTTGAAACTTTTAATAAAAAATGATAGTGAAATTTTATTTCGGAGGTGTTAAGCCGATTCTATATAAAGAGTTTCAAACCTTAAATATTTTAAATCACGTCCTAAATAATTTTTTGGGCCAGTCATTTGGGCTAGAGTTCGAATATAATTTTGTTGAAATTATTATTTTTCTGTTCCCTTCAGAATTTTTTGCATTGCTGCTAATAAATTTAGGGAACCAGGACAATGTAAGACATGTTCCTAGATCCTAGCTAGGCTAATAAGACAGATAATTTCTGCTGTCAGCATCGAACCTTGCCAGACAAGAAAGATGCATGAGAGTCAGGATTTTATTCAAACGTAAGCAAATGATTTGAGAATATTGATGTCAAGGCGTATTAGACGAATGAAATTTCTCATATCGCACTGCATAAATCCAGACTTCCATACAACTTTCTGGCCTGGAAAGGTTAAACAACTGCAGAAATTATCATATAGTATTATTTTTATATAGAGGTCATAGTCTATTATAATTATTGCAAGCAGAAGCCGGTAAGTTGAAATATTGTACAAAGGTTTCTTAGTATATCAGTTATTAGAAAAGGGGAATACAAAATGAAATAGTGGAGTACAGAAGTACGCAATTGGCGAAAGTAGTACAAATACTCCGATCGTACTCACTTCGACAGCACTGGTGCTCATACTATTGAGCGATACTTTTTCGACGTTTTCTTTGTTGTTTTCTACACAAACTTCTCTTTCTATTCTGGTAACAGTGAGTGGGTGTGCGCATGTGCAGATGTGGAGATTCACGTTTGCATTATTTCTTTTATACTTATTCGCATCAGATCAGTTGATTAGTGAACGTTGAAGATTGAACTCATAACACTTTAGTGCTAATAAAACATATTTTACGTGCAAAATTCTTATGATTGTTCGCTTTTTTCAAAATGAGTGATGAAGTAGAATTTATTTATTATACGCAACTACGGATAAGTGGTAATTTAAATTCCGCATTTTTTGAACGATTGTCAGCGGCTTTAGCCAGTAATATAGAGCGTGAAAGAGCTGCTGAAGAGTGCGAAGAAATCGATCCATTCGCTGATGAAAATGATGATAATGATACAGATTATGTGCCAAACGAAGACGATGCTTCTGATATTGGGAACGAAATGGTCATCGAACCAAATGAAATATTTACCAGTGATATACCAGCCGGTATTTACCAGCAGAGTACTGCTGAAGATTGTCTGTATGGTAAAGATGACACAAAATGGAATAAACTGGAACCAAATGCAGCTATTCATCTGCGTCAACACAATAATATACGTTTTCGAGCTGGACCCAAGAAACAAAATTCTATTCCAATTGAAGTATTCAAGAAATTTTTCACATAAAAATATTGTGCTCATTATCATACCGAAACGAACTGTTATGAAAACGGAATAAGTTCAAAAATGGAATATGGCTAATCCTTTTTTTTTTTTTTTAAATCCTGATAAAAAACGAAAAGTTTGGAAGGATGTGATGATAGGCGAGCACGTCCTTATCGTTTGCTAAGTCACAAAGCCGCACCAATTCGTGACATATGGAATTATTTGCTTTATTGTTTGCTTTATTGCTTTATTGACATACATTTTGTACCCGAAGCTAACACATCCTGTTTTGAGCAGTAGCTCATTCACAACAGATTGTGCAGCATGAGGTGAAATAAAGTAATAAATTATTTAAAAAAAAAAAACTTGGCTTTGGCAACTAATTGTTTCAGAATTGCAGCACATCTTCATATCAGTGATGGCGTCTCATCTTTATTTGCATCTTGGTATTTCGCGATTAACTTTTGCGAAATTTCCCATTATATCCAGATTACGTTTTGGGCTAATCCGACCGCGGCCCACCTCTTCCACCAAGCAAGCTGCCATTTCTTGTGATAGCTCCAGATTTGATCTGACGGTCCACAGGAAGCATTCCTAGTAGTCGACTTCTCAATATTTTCTCCATATTCATGGGTGTGGTATTATTTTTTATTTATTACCAAAGACAATAATTTATACACCGAATTAAATTAAATTCAAACTTAAAAAAGAAATTAAATTAAAATTTAGAGGAAAAAAAAAATTTCGACCGAAGACAAGAAAATCTAAGGCTACTCTTATTTGAATGAAAACTTCGCCTAGAATTATAGCCCGCATGCGAATATAACAATTGATGAACAGCTGTTTCCATACCCTGGCAAAACTAGATTCACTCAATATATACCATCGAAATCAGCGAAATATGGAATGAAAATTTGGTGATCGAGAAGAAGGAGCTAAACGTGAAGTGAATCAAGGCGAAAATGTTATGTTACAACTCGCAAAAACGTACAAAAACAGCGGCAGTACCATTATCGCTGACAATTTCTTCACCACATTGGAAGAAGCTAAGCGACTGGCCAAACTAGGGCCTAGCATTCGTTGGCACCATTTGATTCAATAAAAGATGTATCCCTGATGAAATTAGAAAGCATCCCTGTCGCCCTATTCTTTCATCGTGTTTTGGATTTCACGATAATTTGGTTTAGAATAAGTGTGTGAACTTACTTTCCACCATGCAATACACAAAATTGTGTCAAGCCCAAGCAATGAAACCCGAACCAATTTTGTAATTTAATGCAAATAAAGCAGGCATGGATCAAATGGTCACTAGTTTCATATTAAAACAACCAACGGTGGACTATTGCTTTCTTCTGCAACATGTTGGATATTGCATTTTACATTTGCAAAGAAGTTGATACCAACAAAAGATGGGACGCTAGACGAAATTACCTAACCACGTTATGTAATACATTGGCTCTCCCAAAGGAGCACACGTTCGGCCATTGAGTCGTTTTTGGGAAGGCCAATAAATGTAAGTATTTACATTTGCCGTTCATTTTCATTTCGCTTCCATTTGACTTTCGTTTCAGTATCATTTCTTGCGTTTTCATTTTGATTTTACTTCGTCTCATTTGTCTCGTTTTTGTTTTGTTCTTTTATTTCAGATTACACCAGAAATAGTGACTGGCATTAGCGGCTTTGATACATTCGAAAAGAAGAAGTATGTATTGTAAAATGTATTCAGAGGGAAGTGAAAAAAAAAAAACGCCACAAAATTCGTTTCTTTTGCACAAAATTCTCAAACGTTGTATGCTAGCGGCACTTAAAAGTTAACTATGTATATTTGTTTTCATTGTACCTCAGAGACTGAGTAGAAGTATTCGTACCGTATTTCATATTATAATTACTTGAATTAGAAACAAAACGTAAGACAGTTGATTTTTCGGCATTTTTTACAGACAAATATATTAATTGTTCATAGCAATCCCAATATTTTCGATTTGGTAAATCAGCAAAATACAGAGGCCAATCGCTCATAATATACCTACTGAAAAAAAGTAGAAATATCTTCCCCTCTCCCCGTAATTTTGGCTGAAGGCCCAAAGAGTTTTACCAATGTACCACTCTGCAAAAATGAGAACCCTCCATGAGTTCTTTCTGTTAGTAGTTTGGTTTCGTACCGAAAAGTATGGTCTACTCATCAGGCAGCTACGACCAAACTACAAAAAATTCCACTCTAGCCACATATTTGATGTAGTGAATAATAATTCGCTATGTCAGTACGTTCTGGCCAGATACTTAATGTATGTGGCTAGAATGGAATTTTTTGTAGTTTGGTCGTAGCTGCCTGATGGGATTGCCATGAACAATTAATATATTTGTCTATAAAATCTCTATATTTATCGATTAAAGTTGACGCCCGAGGTTTTCATTCGGTCAGCTAATCGTCCTTTTCCCAAATGTTCAAGCATGAATGCCAGGGTAGCCTCAGCTGACAGAAGAGTGTCATCCCTTCGACACAATGCTTGTTCAGCCGGTTTGACTAGTAAAATCATAGCAACCATTGATTTTATACTCTGGAACTCGGTAAAGTTGATAGTTGATTTGACTTTGATCAGAGCTTTTAAGATGCAATTTCTTAATTTATAAACCCGCTTCAGCATAAAAAGTAAGCTATTCCTTCAAATTTTGTATCTAAGATTACAGATAGTGGAGTCGTCGAAACAGATATACAATCTTTCTAATTTTGTTTATTAATGGAGCCAAATTATTGGATCGTCGTTTGTGTTATATTTTATTTAGTTTTGTACTTTGTCGAGTGAAACATCAATCATACGAATCATACGGTTAGATTGTTCCAACGCTCACAAAATAAAAATTGATATTTTGCTTTACTCTTGCTGAACTTTTAATTGTTTATAAATTTTCCCAAAGTTTATAAAAAAATTTGACTTTATACGATTTCTATAAGAATTCTTTTTGTCATTATCAACAGGACATTGGAATGTATTAATTCAATGAATATTGGGCGAATAATCAGTAAAAATTTAAATACCGTAATACCGGTATTGATCTCTCAATATCGGTAATGATAAAAATGGTCAGTATACCGGTATTTCGGTTTCCGGTATACCGGTATTGGATGCCCTACTCACAATACACCAAATTGCATATGTTAATTCCTTATATGGACGATTCGAAACGTCAATTTTTTGGAGTATTCTGTATTTTTCATTTTTGATTGGAAAATCATAATATTTTGTGTAATTTTATGTCAGTATCTATTCCAAATTCCAGTTTGATTGTCAAGGAGTCTGACAAGTTTATAGGTAAAACTTAAAATCAACAATATTCTCAAGCTCAAATTTCACAAGATACTTAAAATTTAGCTCAATTTAGTTAATTGGAATGGTTGTAACTTTATTTATAAAATCTCTCTAAAACCATTTAGAATTAACATATTTGATGAATATTTTGAGGTTAATGTTTAAGTTTTTATTGAAATTCGGTCATCTATTTCATTTGGTCCATTGAACTTAGCGTTGTGACTTGGTTTTCGGATTTTCATACGAATCGATATATTTCTTTCGAGACTTAATGTTCAATCCTAATTTTTAGTATCAAGGCCATGATATTTTTGTTTTTATTATGGCCACCAGGATTATTAGTAAAGCCCAACAGAAAATGATCACTAGGCTGATGGTTATTGAGTTTTCCACTGTTAAATTAAACGTTTAACACAGTGAGCTTGTTGTTGTTCTTACAACCAAAAGGAAAATATTAAGACTGCAATTTATCCATAATTTCAAAAGTAAAATTAGGTGAAATCATGGCCTCCTGGCAGTCTTGATCGATGCGGCTTGGATTTGATATAGATCTTCAATTTTCTTTAGTTTACGTCGAAGTTAAAAAATGAAGTCAATTCTGTTTCTGATTTCGCTACCTCATAAAATAGAGTTTAAAATCTAAAGCCTAACGTTCGAACCAACACGATTTTTGCACTTGATTTTTTAATTGAAATCAATAATCCGGGACGAAATGAGTAGCAAAAATGCATTTAAACAACTTTCGAAAATCAATAAAAATAAAAAACTATTCCATACGCATATATGTAGAGCTTTTTAGGCTAATAAATAAATACGACAACAACAACAACAACAACAAAATTTACCCACGAATTTTATAAATACACGACTTCTACTAATAGAGCACACACATATAAAGTCATAGTGGTTTGATAAGATAGTTGACGGCCTTGTACATATGTATAAAATAGTTTTTTTTTTGAAACTAACAACTTTGTCATATATGAGCAAATGCTCTCACACACGCTCAAGCCAAGTGTAATTTAAATTAATTATTTTTTAATTTTTTATCTACATAATTAATGAAATTAATCACGTTTGCATTATTGTTTTATCGCGCTTTAACTTTTTTTTTTTTTAATATACGCGTAAACTATTTACTAAATAGCGCAATTTCTTTGCGGTTTTTTTTTGTTGTTATACATAAATTAAATTACCTAATCTCGACATACAGTAGTGCAATGTCTGTTGTACGTTATGCTTACAACACATAAAACAGTCAAAATTCAGCTTCTTTGCTTTATTTGTTCATCTGTGTATTTATGTGTGTGTGTATGTCTAACTAAAGCACATATCGCGTATTTTTCCAAATCGAGAGTTAGCTACGAGCTAAAATACATATCATGACTAATTTATTATTAACTATTAACTATTATTATTGTAAAAAAAAATAAAACTTTATAAAATAAATAAAAAACAACAAAAGTTGTGTAATTTCGCTTTTTAGAAAAAAAAAAAAAAAAAATCGTTTTCAATGCAAAAAGTTTGATGTCCGTCCCTGAAAATATGTAAAAATAAATTTTTCTAACCATTTGTGTCGGAATTAACATGATAGTTTTTTTGGAAATGTAGCGTACCGTAACTAAAAAAAATAGCCTACCCAACACAGGGTTAATAACTAAAATATGAAATCGAAATCATGTTTTTTTTTTGTATGTGCGCTTATGCTTGCTTGCGCGCTGCTGCGACCTCTAAAAGGGATGAAAATTGGTTTTTATGTATAGTCTATACCGCGTTTTGTTGACGTTTTCTTATCACGTGCCTTGTTTTAATATGTTTAATTGACGTTGTCATTATTGTTGTAATAATAAAAAGTGAAAACTTTAATTATATTTTATTACTATTAAATGTATTTTATAGTTTCTATGTATTTTTATAGTTTCTTCTCGGTAGTCGTCATCGTGATTATTATTAATGATGTTCCTGCTGTGCACGAGAAGTGAAATTTTTGATTTTTTTTTTTTTTGTAATTCGTTTAAGTTTTTTGGAGATTGTAAAGTTCAATTGACTTAATCACTCTCGGTGAATTTGATGAGATTTTCATTATTTTAATTTTGACCTCTAGACGTAATCTTTACAATAGTTTCGAAATGTTTTAGTTGTGTAATAGACACGTTTCATTTGAATGGGTATTATATATTTGAAATAAATTATGTGACATGAGTAAATCTTTATTTACTAACTTTGCAACGTATTAATTGAGCTTATAAACAGGTTCGTGTAAAGAAACTAAAAAAAACCCATAGATAAATTTAAATCACGTCTATATAGAGTTTATAAGGTCAAAATCTGTGATACATCGATTATCATTGGAAATTGGCTGTTTGTTGAGATGGCAATTTTTGCAACATTTGACTCAAACACTTTTTGACAATCACAGCCAATCCGAAATGGAAAGAAATTGTCAGGGTCTCGAAAATTACGTGCATACGTGAACTCCCCTCAAGTCAACTTAATCTAGCCTTAGTCGAGCTGCTCAATCTTGGAGGTTGACAACCTAATGTCCGACTCAACCGCCAACCCAACCCTCAACTCAATCACCAACTCAATCAAAAATCAACTTTCAAATGAGCCTTTAATTCCCCAATGGCTCACTCAACCCCAACTCAACTTCCACTTTACCTCAACTCGGACCAAATTTCAACCTACTACTCAACCTTAAACTCAACGCCCAACTCAATCCCGAAATCAACTCGATTCTATGTAAGAACTCAACTCAACTCAACTGAATATCACCTCCCACAAAACCGTTAACTCGACCCCAAATTTATCCGCAACCGAACCCCTCCCTCAAATCCAACTTAATTTCAACTTAAACTCCTCTCAACCCTAGCTCAACCTTCAATTAAACCTCCAACCCAGGTTGGATTCAAACCCAAACTCAACACTCAACTCAATCCCTAAATCAACATGGTTCGAAAATTGCAAGCTTACAGGAACACTTAATATAATCTCCATTTCAACTCTCGGTTCAACTATCAAATAAATACTCATAACTTTCAACTCAATCCACACTCATCCTAAACTCAACCCAACTAAACTTCCAACTCAACCCTCAACTAAACCTCAAATTCAACCCCTAAATCAACACGTTTCGAGAACTGCATGCGTCCATGAAAAAGCCTAACTTAAACTCTGACTCGATCCACAACTCAATCCTCAACTTAATCCTCCCCTTAATCCCGGTTTGAAAAACTACATCCGTGCATCAACTCAACTCCAAACAGCTCAAGTTAACTTACATTAAACTTTAATAAATTCCCATCTGATCCGCTGACTCAACCTTAACTCAACCCCAACTTAAATCAAAGCCAATCCCAATCCCAACTCAATCCCAGCCCAACTCCAACTGAAACTAAACTCGGCCTGCAATCCAGCCCTTAAATCAATCGCAAACTCAACGCCCTACTCAATCTCCAAATGAACATGGGCTTAATAAAGACTACATGCTGAACTGCTCACTAAACCCTAACCCAACCCCAACAGAACTTCAACTCAAACTGAAAACAGTCTATAAATTGAACCCAACTCAACCCTCAGCATATATCAAAAATTCTTAAACTGTTTACTAAACCCTAATTCAAGCCCAACCCTAACTCATCCCGCAAATAAAACCCAACTAAACCGTAAACTCAACGCCCAACGTCTAACGCAAACCTCAAACCACCGTAGGTAAATAAAAATTAACCACGTATTTTTGGGTCAATTCGTAAGCCCAATAATCTTGATATAAAGGTTCCAAAAGCTTTCCAATTCTCCACCTTGACCATAGAAAAAAATTGGCGAAAAAAAATCAGACAAGCCGTTCTGGAGATCTCCAAATCCTTTCGAATCAAGCAAAGAGTTACACATTAGACGTGGTTGCACTGCAAGAGCTTAGATTGTCTGGGAGTGGGATCCATGACACCACCAATGGTTACACTCTTCATTACAGCGGCCATCAGAATGGAGGAGAATTTGGAGTTGGCTTCCTTATCCATCAGCGCGCGAAGCATCATATCATCGACTTCCGCCCTATCAACATGCGGGTATGCACGGTCAGGCTCCGCACCAAGAAATTTAACATCACGTTGGTTAATGTACATGCACCCACCGAAGATAAATCTGATGACAACAAAGATCTCTTCTTTGTCGAGCTGGAGGAAGTCATCAATAACATACCGCACCACGACATTAAAATCATCGTGGGCGACTTTAACGCAAAAATCGATAGGAGTGCAGAAAACTAACTAGTAACAACAACGGCCAACGCGTCACTGACTTGGCAATAACATACAACCTAGTTGTATCAAGTACGTTTTTCCCACACAAGAGAATCCACAAAGTAACGTGGATATCGAATGATGGAAGAACGGAAAACCAAATCGATCACGTCATGGTGTCTAAGAGACACTCCACCATCATATCCGACGTCAGATCTTACAGAGGTGCAGACATAGACAGCGATCATGTGCTTGTCACATTTAAGTATAAGTGCAAACAATCATCTACGTTCAACAGACAAGCACAAAAGACCGTTCGGTGGAATATTGATGCTTTAAAAGACCAAGCGTTACTGCAGAGTTACCAATCAGCTGTTACTAATTATTTAGACCGGCCCAATAACCACGAAGAAGCTCCTCCTAACATCCAGGAGCAGTGGCACGCTTTACAGTCAGCCATAACCACCGCGGCGCAAAGTTCCATCGGAAGAAGGCCTCCGAGGTCCCGCAATGATTGGTTCGATGATCAATGCCGAAGGCTCGTCGAAAATAAACGAAACCTTCGCGAGAAATGGCTGGCTCGCAGCACTAGAAGCACTCTAGCAAAATACCTCCGCGCTAGGAAAGCTACGACTAAATACTTTCGACAAAAGAAGCGCGATCATATGAGATCTTGCATCGAAAACATCAGCTTCCAAGCAGGAAATAGGAAACTCAAGGGACTGTTTTGCTAACGCCAGAAATCTAACTAAAGACTTCCACCCAAGAAGTACAGCCATCAAAGACGGAAATGGAGAGCTGAGAACAAACGTGGCTGATGTTCTCTCTGTATGGCAAACCTACTTTCAAAATCTGCTAAATCGGAATGACGAAGTGACCCCCATTAGAGCAATAGCTCCTCCAGGTGAAGAGGTCTTTGTCGAATATCCCACAGTAGAAGAAGTAGATGCAGCTATTAGTAGATTAAAAAAATGGAAAGGCACCCGGTTTCGACGGAATCCCCGCAGAATTGATTAAGCTCGGAGGCGCTACTCTTGCAACAAATCTATACGATCTCATCGTCTCTATTTGGGACCAAGAAGAGCTGCCGGAGAATTGGAAGACTGCACTCATATGTCCGCTGCACAAAAAAGGAGACCGTTGTAATGTGGAAACTATCGTGGTATCGCCCTATTGAGCACTGCTTACAAAGTGTTGGCTATCAATGTGGTTTTCACGTGGTTTTCATGAGGATGATCTTGGAAAAATGTTGGGAGTACAACATAACCATACATCAACTGTATATAGACTTCAGGCAGGCATATGACAGTATAAACCGCGAAAACCTATGGGCCGCGTTCATATGCCTAGGAATTCCAGAGAAACTCGTTTCTCTGTGTAAATTAACAACCTCTGGGTCTGTATGTAGAATCGTAATTGAGGGAGCTGTGTCAGACTCCTTTGAAATAACATCTGGAGCTCGACAGGGAGATGCACTCGCGCCTGTGCTGTTCAATTTGGCGCTTGAATACGTAGTGAGAAAAAGCAACATTGAAACTTCGCGCTATATATTTAATAAATCAGGCCAAATTCTTGGATATGCAGATGATATCGTGCTTCTTGGCCGAAGACCTAGCGATATCAAAGACAGTTTCATATAGCTCGATCGCTGCGTAAGAAGACTTGGTTTGGAGGTGAACAGCAGCAAAACAAAATTGTTATCAACACCCAGAAACATTTCCATGGTAAATTTCGGAATTGGCGACCATAACTTTGATAGCGTCGAAAACTTTAAATACCTCGAGTCAGTTATAAAGGCCGAATCGCTGCCGGACAACGAGCTTTCTACGCCAAATCGAAATTATTGCGATCTAAATATCTATCGCAGTCGTGCAAGCTCGCACTTTATAAAGCACTCATAAGACCTGTGCTGGCTTTCGGAAGCGAGAGCTGGACCATGACCTCTAACGATTGTAGATTGTTATCTACCTTCAAAAGGAAGATCATTCGCTCAATCTTTGGTCCAATTAAAGTCGCGGACAACGAATATCGGATTCGTATGAACCACGAGATAAGGCAACTTCTTGGAGGCCGCGATATTATCGGATTCATCAAATCCAATTTGGATCCATTAGATGGCTCGGCCACGTTACACGGTCTCCACAACAACGAAGGACCAATAAAGTGTTCCATCAACAACCAGCCGGTGTTCGTCGTAGAGGAAGATCCCAACTGCGTTGGCGTGACGACGTCGAACAAGATCTACATGTATTAGGATGTCGAAACTGGAGGACGAGAGCGATGGATCGAGACGGATGGAGGACCTTAGTGCGGGCGGCAAAATCCCTCCATGGGATGTGAAAGCCAGAGGGAGAGAGAGAGTTCTCGAGATACCATTGTATCCAGAAAGACGGACAGACATATACTTTTTTTTTACTTTTCCGGACTCTGGAAATTTCAAACCTTGGAGAAATGTGGTTTTGGACAAACAAAATCATTGGACAATCAAGGCAATCATTGAAGATTTAACAAAAGATGTTGCATTGGGAAAATACACTGACGTATTGTCGAATCACCAATTCACAATGAATCTTTTATAAAGTGGGGGAAGTAGGTACTTATTTGAAGCAGTCATTTTCAAATGTCTTGTCAAATGAACTAAGGGTTTGCCTTAAATTGTATGTTTTGAAACTCATCAACTTCATCTGCACCATGAAAGAAATTAAAATCAAGAATATTGAAACTGAATTTGCACAATATTAAGTATTCGTACTACAACAGCATGGGTTTCACAGTTTTGCCTTGAATTGATCAAAACTATTTTGTACACCGAAGAAGAAGAACCAGATGCAGATCGCCCTTAGCAAAGTATTGTTTTCAAACGGGTGATTCGAGCGATCGAGTCTGATAACAATTCAGAGCGATATTTACTATAAGACGTTTCTGTGTGAATTCATCAGAAGCCGAAGTAAAATTTTTGCAGAAGAAGATTTAATTCAGAAAGTTGAAGTTTGGCAAGGAAGTTGAAGTTTGGAAAGGATGATGTTGGATCGGTGCGGTACAGCCAATAGCTAACAAGCTACAAAACATACATAATTGAAATACCTCCCGCCAAATGATAATTCTCAACAATATTTTGGTGCTGTTGGAGAAAATTGGGCACCACCGTCACTCATCAAACTATCGAAGAAGGCTTTTCACATTTATCGCAGTGCTGACGAAATAGTATCGAATGACAGAATTTCCTCACTGTAATCTGCAATATCAAAACACTAGTCCTACAGCGATTTGCCTCAGATTCGGAATCGGATCTTCTAATCGGTTTTAAATACAGTTTAAAGCAAAGATTCCCGCGTGAAAAGGTTTGCTTATTTTTTGTTAATTTTCTATTTAATACTAAGCAATCTCAATACTTAATATAGTATTAAGCAATGAAAACAGTACCCAGGGTTTTTTTGTCCAAGAGGTCCAAATAACCTTCATTTAAGAACTGTTTCATAATTATTCAAAAATTTTACAAAACCATATGGAAAGAGCTGGATCGCTGATTATAAAATGGCGGATCCAATAAGGCCGATTTAAAGTGGAAACAGCTGTTTTCTTTCAATTTTTTGAAATTTTGAGGTTAATTTTATTCAAATAAGTATTTTGACCATTAATTCGTAATCATTCATTTGAATAAAACTAAATCAAAATTTCAAAAATTGTAATAAACCGACTATATTCCACTTTAAGTAGCCATATTGGATCGGCCATTTTGAATGTAATTCTTTTGACTTCAGATTTTGTTTTGTAATTTTTTTGAATAATTATGAAAAACTTCTTAACTAAGGTTACAACGGCCGTATTGGATCCGCTATCTTGAATTATAAAATTTGGATCATAAATTCGTAATTTCGAGTTTCATTTCTTAATATTAAAAAAAATAAGCAAACCAAGCGGGAAACTTTGTTTTAAATCGCTTTTAAACTTGATCACAAAAGTTTTTATGAAAATCCATTTAGAAGCTTCGGAGTCGCAGGTTTTACGATTTTTTTTCCATTATAGTTTTGAATCTTTAAGAAATTAATGAAAAATTGAATTCTCTAAAGATAACAGGTTTTTAAAATACAAAAAATTTTCAAAAGCTACTAGTACGTGTTTCTGAATTGAAAAGCTCTTCTAAAAAGTTTTAGATGAAATGTGATGGATTTAAAATGAATTTTTTTTCAATACTATCGGAAATTTTACGCATTTAGAATTTCGTGAAAAATTTAAGATTTAGAAATTAGAAAAGTTTACAAAAAACGAGTTCCCAAATTTCAAAAGTTCTGATGGTATGGATCACTCAAAACACTTCAGAACTGAAACGCAGTCAACACAATGAAGAATGCAAAGACAATTTCATCGATCGGAAAGACAACGAAAATATTTTTTTGATTTCGCTTGTCTCTAGGTTTAGCGCCTTGGGAATTCTCTTTCCAAATATACAGAAATGGCTTGCCTAAAAAAGATTCGCATCGAAGTTCTTGTTGAAACCAACGCCGGAAAATCATTAAGGAAAATGTTTCGAGCTGAAAGTCACTGACATTCCAAAAAGTCCTCGTTATCCACTTTATTCCCAATTTTTACCAATTATAAAATTTCTTAAGTTTTAATTATTATTAAAAATTGGATTAAATGAACGAACGATTTAAGAAATGTTCTAATCTTTTTTTCAAATGAATTATGGCCATAAGTTTAGAATTTCTTAGTTTACAGTCTTTTTTTTAGTTTTATCTTCCAGGATTCCAAGATAATTTAATTACAACAGAGACAAATATACAGCGAGCTCTCCTACCAAGAAATAATATCAAAATAAACGAATTTCCGACGAGTGGGACATTGTCGAATTTATCTCTAATGGTTTCTTATTTTGCACACAAAATGTGGCTCGGGAGATCATAGGCTGAACAGGTCACCAAGAGAAGAACCAAAAAATAAGGATAAAAATAAAAGTTTCGGTAAAAGGTTGATCGACCCGATAAAATTCTGTAGAATTTTTGGAGATGTATGTATCTGCTTCGGCCATTAACCTTCTACAAGAAAAGTCCAAATAAAAATAACGAGAGCAATTATATTGGGAATGATGTAAAAGGGTGGAACATTTTACTTGGAGTAACCTAGAGAAGATTACTGCTTAATTCAATGGAATATCAAAATGACGAAAACTGAGGAGAGGGGACAAGAAAACGTGGGTCTGGTATCTAGATAGAGTCAAGGGAAATGCTAAAACATAGGACGATAATTCACATCAAAATATTGGGGTTAACGAAGAAGGAATAAAAGCGGCTAAATGGATGTAGCGAAGGGCTATTTTTGTGGCAATGGAGAACTTTTCGATAAAGCTTGGAACTCTATACACACAAGAATCAATTCACAAAACCAAACATAACTAGAAACTGAATTAAACTCTGATACTCGATTAAGAAGGAACATGGACGTAGTCTAATGCACATGTTGCTGAACGATGTGGGTCCAATTCTCAAGCTTCCAAAGCTCAAACTAGAATTATTTTCCGACGAGGAATTCCGGAATTTTAATTCTCACCTTCGGTCGCTGAAATCATTCAAACGCCCGACAGAGTATTGGGACGATCAATTAGTCGCGTATATCTGATGGTTATAAAAATAAATCGAGCATTAAAGATGAATTAGCTAAAAGAAGCACCGGAGAACGACAGGCAAACATTTGAAGTAATTCCATCTTTATAAGCATCAATCTGTTTACTATAGGGGCATTTATTCGGGTCTTTGGCTTCAGATCTGATTGAAGTTAGTCACGAAAACGAACATGAACATCGTAACTTATAGATTCATGTACTTAAGTTACAAGTAGTAAAGAATGTCATTCCTTCATTTATCCTATCTAAAATGGAGTTTAAGTTGCTTAAACAGGACACGTCCATGAAATTCTAAAAATATCATCGGCAACAATATCAAATATCACAGTAGGGATACTGAAGTTACACTGAATGCTTAAAATACGACGATGTGCCGGACGAGTGGGAATGCTTTAAACGATTGAAGTCACTGTCCGGAACTGAACACTCACATCACTGATATGTGTGAATATATCTGAAACAATCAGAACACTTCCATATTCAGAAACCCAGTTGAGTATTATTCAACATGGCTTTCGTCGCCCGCTGGAGTAGTGGAATTGATGGCGGTTTCGCGTCATATCTATTGGTGCAGTGGATACAATCCAGAATACGAACTTGCAGTTATCTAAAATAAAAAGCGATTTATGGTTAGTCCCTTCCAAGAATTGCATTTAATCTCAAAACAGTCATATTTTGTCTCCGTTGAGCAGTACACCAACCAAGTGGCTTATTTAAGTTGACACAACGCACAACTGAACATATCGTAGAATAGCGATTTTAGTGAAAAATGTTTTAAACAAAAGTTGTATGGTTTAAAAAGAGCAATAAAACTGCTTAATCCATTTTTTTAGATAGAGGTTATTTTCAAGGTCATTTGGGGGTCAACTTTGTTTTGTAAATAGGACCCTATATTTTTCCTTTGAGATTCTGATCAGACGTAAAGACGTAAACAAAATTATAAACTTCTAACTGAAACTATTTGGTGATATTACAACAATGTGGAGATCTATTGGCCAGTTGGACCGTTAATGTTCGATTATACGTACCAAATTAATTACTCCCTATTTTATTGACGATATGTTGAAATGAAGAAAACACCCGAAATTTATTAGATCAAGATTTGCCGATTAGCTGAAAGATGTAAATTTAGATAAAAGGCGTCTTATTTGGTGTCAGCATAATGGTGGTTGTCTAGTGCATTATCCACGGAATGCACATGAGATATTGGATCCTCATTATACAGGCCGGATAGGTAGAGATGGTTAAATAAATTGCTAAATCACCAGTCCTAACATTCGTCAATTTTTTTTTATGAGGACTCCCTTAGAGGCACAGTATACAAAGTAGTACCAAAGTCTCGAGAAAATACCTGTTGTGTACAGATCAATCTTTTTAGAACGTGCCTAAAATGCAATAAAAATGCTTCAGACAAAAGTTATTAACTTTTATGTAGAATCAGAATCTGTAAGAAAAAAGTTAAGAACCTACTGAAAAAAAAAGTTGACCTCTAAACGACCTTAAATGTAATTTTGTTGCTCTTTTTAAATGAAATAACTTTTGTTTAAAAATGTTTGCTTAAGTGCTTATTTTACGATACAATATTCAGTTATGAAAACATAAATGACTCATCCGAAGGTATTGTATTTTTGGTAGATATTTAACCCTCCACTCATAAAGTTGGGAGAACCCACAACTTTCGAGGTAAAAATTCCTTTTGCCAGATGTTCAAAATGGCGGTTAATTCAAGGAACATTTGAGGCTAGAAGCCTACATACATATCCGTTGATGGCAATGGAAACAACACAATCAGTAGCAAATTTTTAGCTTCCTTTTATATTCCAGAAATTAAGGCTGTTGAGACTACCATCCAACATCGTAAGAAACTGTTAGAACCTTTTGAAGATAAGGTAATCTTACATGCTGACAAACACTACTGTCAATTTATTTAATAACACAAGCATCTTCCGTCCTGACGGCCTGGCACACCCTTAGCAGAATGCAATTTTTGGCACACTATCAGCTAGAACCACTCTCTCCAGAATAATACTCGTACATTATGGTTTCCGGGAAAATGTTGACCAAATCGGTCGTCGAGCCGGGAAAATACTGAAGATTCCATAGGTTACCATTTATCCAACCAGTTTCGAGAGATCAACAACTATACACGTTATGTAGGGTGTATGGCAAAAGTTTAGGTGCTTTTTCGTTATGACATGGTTCCCCAAACAGAAATAAAAAAATCTTCTAAAAATAAATCAAATAAAACCCCAATTATTAGGAAGTACTAAACTGGGGCGGTCGCCCGAACCTCTGAGGTATAAAACCAATTAAAATTAAATTAAATAATTTTTATATTTTAACGAAAATATTTTAACATTTGTTAGAATAAGCGATAAGAAGGATAAACACCTCTTAATCTATCTGCAAGGTTGATAATTGAGCAATTTGTAGTTGCACAGTTTTTAAATTTGTCCCAAATATTAAATTTGCTAACAATTTATTATATTTGCTTCTAAATGTGATCTCTCAAAACTGTTATTTCAATGCCCAAAAATAATTTTTTGTGTTCCCCTTCCAATAGTTCCGACAAATTTTAAGTGTGGTCTTTTTGCATTTTCATTAAATCTATTTCAAAAATACCACAAAATTTGGGTCTTAACATATCTAAATCCTTTCCAAGTTTTTGGGGCATTGTTTCATTTTTTTTTTTTTTTTTGGCATTTAAGCATTGAGGAGTAATTGTCATACGCCAATTGAGGCGGATGACAAATAAACTTTAATGCATAAATACCCAAAAACAAAAATTAAACCGTAATTAATTTTTAAGAATTTTAATTTGTCTGTCTGTAATCAGTTGATTTTTCGGCATTTTTTATAATAATTCGCTATGTCAGTACGTTCTGGCCAGAAAATTATTGTGAGTGGCTAGAATGGAATTTTTTGTAGTTTGGTCGTAGCTGCCTGATGAGTAGAACAGTTTTTCAGTACGAAACCAACAGTACTGTCGCTCTGAAAACTTTAAACGGAGTACGTTTCAAATTTTCAGGGGAGTATTTCAAGTCAGAAGGAAGTACAGTACATACGAAATACAATAGTTAGACCTTAGACATAAATAATTGTTGGTGTTTAAGAAAATTCACGATCCAGCAAATTACACTAAAATTGTTTTTAGTTTTTGAGCCAAATTTGAATACTAAAGAAGAGTGATTTATTTATTGATTCAGAAATATTTAGCTATTTTACTATTAAAGCCTTAAGCCCTGTATGCTGCTCAAGCTAAATAGTTTTAAACGCGGCTACAACTCTCAGATTATCGTTTTGAGATTTTTAAGTTTTTGTAGTAGGGAAGAGTACCGGTCAGCGAAATCGTAAGTGGTTAATGGAAAATTTATTTTAAAGCAACTTTAGCTTCGAACCCTTTTCATTTTCAAAAGCGTAATTTTGGCAGATTGTGAGTGGCTAGAATGGAATTTTTTGTAGTTTGGTTGGTCGTAGCTGCCTGATGAGTAGAACAGTTTTTCAGTACGAAACCAACAGTACTGTCGCTCTGAAAACTTTAAACGGAGTACGTTTCAAATTTTCAGGGGAGTATTTCAAGTCAGAAGGAAGTACAGTACATACGAAATACAATAGTTAGACCTTAGACATAAATAATTGTTGGTGTTTAAGAAAATTCACGATCCAGCAAATTACACTAAAATTGTTTTTAGTTTTTGAGCCAAATTTGAATACTAAAGAAGAGTGATTTATTTATTGATTCAGAAATATTTAGCTATTTTACTATTAAAGCCTTAAGCCCTGTATGCTGCTCAAGCTAAATAGTTTTAAACGCGGCTACAACTCTCAGATTATCGTTTTGAGATTTTTAAGTTTTTGTAGTAGGGAAGAGTACCGGTCAGCGAAATCGTAAGTGGTTAATGGAAAATTTATTTTAAAGCAACTTTAGCTTCGAACCCTTTTCATTTTCAAAAGCGTAATTTTGGCAGATGTATACCAATACGGATATGTCAAATACGCGAACATGTTCATCATTCTCACAAAACTAATTTTTGGGAATTGAAAGAAATTTTAGTGCAATTTAAAGAAATGTAGTTGCCAGACGATACCGCAGTAGGTATAGCTATACTGGAAACCTGGACGAAATCTAAAAAAATCGCCTTAAAAAACAGAACAATTTTTCGAAGTCTCATGTTTTTAATCAAAATAAAGTTTTTATTTTATCTCAAAGTTTCCACTTTACTTTCTAATTTCGTTTAATTTTCAAAGAAACGTGCTTATGCTTTATACTTAATTTTAACGCAACTCTGTGTGATTAGAATGGAACTTGACTATTCTTGCATGCAATGGAATGTGTGTGTTGCAATTTCCATTGCAATACAATGGAAATGGGGCTCTAATATGATGTTTCTACTTCCGGGAGCCAGTACTACTATTAGAAGCTTCGCTTCAGCTTTACACATTTTGTTTTAGTGTGAGGAGACAAGACTGTCAATTATTTTGATCCTAAAAACCGTAAATTCAATCGCCAAATTTAATTGACTAACTTTAATTAATTATCGCTATATATTTTATAACGGTTAACATGAGCACTAGAAAAAAACACAAAAATAAAACACAACTATTTAAACCTTAGGCAGCATCGGTATAATCGAACGAAGAAGGTTTAGGATTTTTAGAAGAATTTATTGAGGGAAGTTCGAAGTCAAACCTTAAACAAAAAAATAAACAGCTTTTATTAAAGATGCCGACAATTTTAAGCTTGAAAGTGAAATAGGCAAGGAATGATGTGTCAGCGGTAAATTAGGATACGTTAATTTGCTTATATATTCACAGAAAACCGTATTTTGGGAAAAAATTTAAGAATTTTTTATAAAAATATTTAAATATTTCTTCTATCACATTCACAAGTGGATAAAGTCTTAGCCTGCCTATGTTGTCAATTTGCCGTCTTATTTTAAAAAAAGAAATCGATACGGCCAAAATTTCAAGAAAATAGTTTATAATTCACTAAACTGGTGTGTCCAAGCGGTGTGCAAGTAATCAGATAAACATAAATATTATGTTGTGGTTTCTGGAATTGGAGAATTAGAGTTTTAGT